>CM031943.1:25928421-26078421 GCA_018749465.1 Paracanthobrama guichenoti
ATCTATTTTAGGCTACAATAAAACGAAATATGTCACATATCTAAATATGGGAAGGAGGCAGGAACCAGCGAACATTTAAAAGACTTTAATAAGTAAATAAACAAAACGAAAGTAATGCAGGCAGCCCCTCATGGACGGCTGCCACGCACACGCCTTCACTGGTGTCGCTCGTCCTTGTGTGCCTCCGAGCTCCCTCATGAGAGGACTCAATCACGCACCGGTCTTGCTCGCTCCTCCCATGTCTCTCGCTCGTCAACCTCGCCACAGTGGGATGCAGTGGTGTAAAGCATGCCTCCACTGGGCTCAGTGGAGAGGTGTTCTCTGGAGTGACGAATCACGCTTCTCTGATGGACGAGTCTGGGTTTGGCGATTGCCAGGAGAATGGTACTTGCCTGCATTGTGCCAAGTGTACAAAAATTAGTTTGTGAAGTGTGGGTTGCCCATTTTATTTAGAGACAAATGTTGTGAATAGTTTTTGGGTGTCTGAGGTAGTGTTGTAGTAAAGACCACCTAAAAAGACCAAGATCAGAGTGTGTTGAGACCAGGACTTTGAGGGGTTGAGACCAAGACCAGACCAGTACTCCTCAAATTCTGTTGAGATTAAGGTCTTAAAAATAAGATTTTTAATATGGAAATGTAATGAAAAAAATAAAAATGATACTTTTAAATATGAAATGAAAACCACCATCTCATTTATTTAACTGATTTGTTCAAAGCAGCCAATTCATTCAGTAACGAAACATCGCTGTGTGCTGTAGTGTTGTCACTAGGACTGCAATGACACATCAATTATGTAAATTTGTCGTTTTGCATGGTATGCGTTGATTCGTTGCGCTGTTTATATTCCCCAATGATGGTGGCTTCCGGGCATGCTGAAAATCAGCAGTTATTACAAAAATAGAGCCTGATCTGAAGTGTGGGAATTTTTTTTTAACTGAGGCTTAATAAAATGGTGCTCTGCACACTCTGTAAAATGGAAATGGCATAGGCTTACCCCAGCAGCACATCTTTTATGCTGGAGCATCTAAAGAAAACCCGTGGCTCTCTTAACCAAATGACGAGACAGCAGTGTAAGTATTTGGATTATTACAGTCAAGTTTTACGTAGCGCTTGAATACGGCTGTCAGTCATTTTGTGCTTTAATGCAGCTGCGTTCATACAGCATTCTGTTTTTGTTTTTTTTATGCGCGCGACTCAAACGCACTTTCTGCAACCGCTTACAAAGCATTAAACGCTGTTGTTGGTTATTTAAAATATCTAACCTAATGGATGAACTTGATTTGGACTCATTTATTTAATAAGTGAATAATATAAAAAATAATACCGCGTAATAAATAATATCGGCATGGTTAGTTAGAATGCAGTTGTGACTACAACTGTTTGATTATATTCAAGCAGCTACTTTAATCTGAATGAACAAAACCTTTCAGGAGTCACACTTGCAAGCCATTGCTGTTGTAGATCCCAAAAAGTGACTAAACAAGCAATAGTAAGTAATGTTAATTTCGTCAGCTATTTTTTAATTTCGTTATTAAGTTATTGTGCTCAAAATTATAATCACAAAGATTGTAGTCATTTGAGAAATGACAATCAAACAAAATTTTTACATTTTCATCAGAATTGTTGCACTTTCACCTATAAGCACAAATCAAGAGAATGTCAACCCATGCACATGATTTATTTTACCTCATCTAGTTTAATGATTTATTATAGGCTATTTATCACCTTTTCATCACAAATTATGCAGGATCGCAAACATGCAAAATTTTGTTGATTTTTGTGTTGTATTCAGCAGTCACAGAATCGTGAAAAACTGGAGGGACTGTTAAATCACTTACTGCAACATATTTGGTTTAGTTTCATATTGTATACATTTTTTTAACAGCATTTCATGTTTGTAAATGAAATTTAATAAATATATATATATATATATATAATGATTAATTTCATAACATTATTTATACAGTGTAAATGCATTAATGCCACCTCTGAGCTTAATTTAACAGTCTAAGTAAATAAATCTGAATGCCACTTAAGATGCAGCTGTTTATTCTAATTTAATTTAGTGATAAAATGGAAGAGTTTGACAGGAAAGATTTCACTTGCATTTAATAACGTTAGAAAAAAAATTAAGGCCTTTTTTTTATATACTTTTATTTACTATCTTTTCTTTTTACAGGCTCACTACATTAAGGCTGCAGCGTTCAGGGGTGCCGGCCGCAGTGAAGAGGCTTTACAGGAGTATTTCTACTGTGTGGCTTTGAAATCTGACTGGATTGCTGTAAAACTGGAGGCTCAGAAGGTACATTAATCTTTGTGTATTTGCGTATGTCAGCCTTTGTGTGGTAGATCTCCTCGCATGATCATTTCTCCTCTGATTTGGATGTTCATTTTAAAGCAGACACCTAAGGCTGCACAATTTAGGGAAAAAATTTTCCTGAAATATTTTATTTTATTATTTTTTTTTTTCTCTTCTCTCTTCTAAATGCAATGTATTGTTTTAACCCTCTGAAGTCTGAGCTGTTTTGGGGCCCTTTAGAAGTTTTGACATACATAGCATTTGTGGGGGGGTTTTTCAGTTGCTTATAAACACATTATTGGCCAAAGTGTCATTACACTGTATTCAGCATAAACTGGGCTACCATAATATGTGAGCAACATGTATGTACATGCTTGTATTTTGTATAGATATGTGTCCACATGACTTTTGAATAATAGGTGTTGTTGCCTAGAGTTTTTGCTTCAAACTGATGTGAGAATCATTGTGCCTGCTCATTCACATAAAACAATATATTGATTTTTAAATTTTGTAAGACACCTTTTCTGTACAAAGGCATTATGCAAAGGGGTGTGAATGATCATGAATAATGCTGTGATATACACCTGAGGAGACAATAGAACCCATAATGACCTGCATAATGAATGAGCCTTTGAGTCAGGTATGTGACAGGGAGCTAAGCAACAGGACAAAATAAATATAAATATATTTTGTTGTAGTTTATTTAGAATATAGTTATCAAAGGCACTTTACAAAGGCCTATTATATTTTAAATTATCAAAAGATTTGACTACTATTTTTAATGTTTTTGAAAAGTCTCATGCTAAAATAACAGTGATATTGTGACTTTGAACACAATTCAGTATTCAGTAAATACAAATAAGTGAATAATTGGTAGTGATGAATGTTATAAGTAAAATATTTGGGATTTAAAACAACATAATGCAATGCAGTTATAATTTCAAAGAGTATAGGGTGAATTCAGGTTGATTGGGACACTTTTTCCCCAGTCATTTTAATGGCAAAAATGTTCTGAATCATTTGATTATGTAAACCATCCGATACACACAATACTCAAATATCATTTTGAGTTTTGGTTAATTTATGAGACGTGCCATGCAATGTCATGATAATAGGCTGTTGTCTGCTATATTTTCTCTATTTTCAATTGGCTGATGAAACATTGATTCAAATTAAGATACAATTTATACAAAACGAAACTTAACGAAGTCGTCTAAATCATGTCTGACCCGCTCCATGTCTAATGACATATTGCACATTATGTGTCCTTTTTACTTGTGCTGTTCACTTTTCATAATCAACATAGATTAAATGAAAAATAACATTAGGCTATAATATTTAAACTTCAATATGAAACCAGATAAGTTTTAATGGCTACAAGTAGCCTATTGTACACAAAACTTATTGCATCTGATCAGAAATTTTTGATGAGGTTTTTTGAAGTGAACTGAAGTGACACTTGGCTATTTTACAGTAAACACTTCTATGATAATTTGTTGCAGCAGGATTCATATTTAAACAGTCTTTTTGCAGTTTAATATTCACAGACACTAACAGAATAAACTTGCCTCACAATCATTGGCTGAATCCGTTGTTCTTAGAAATAAACAGCTTTTCTTCTGAGGTAAATTATTTCAGGATTATTCCTCACGCTTCTCAAAATGATGTAAAGTACATGCACTAATCATGATGTGTTTATTCGAGTTGATGTGGGCATTGACTCTGCTCGCATGGATCGCGTCAGTATTTGAATCTCAAAAGAACGCACGCGTGGCGTGGCTGTATTGACACTAATGAAGAGGCTTCTGAACGACTGACATCTCACTCTTTTCAAACAGATTACATAAACAAAGAATATTTGTTGTAATATGCCTATTTTCGTTTTCATTTTTAAAAAATCTTAAACATTAATAGCCACACAAATGTGGTTGCATATTTATAGTAAAACGAAATATAAAACACAACCATGCCTTTGTCTTTTTGTTTTCAATTAAAAAATATGAAACATTGATATGTGGTTCTGGCAAGTTTTGTCATATGGTGTGACATTTTCAAATGCAATTGAAGTTTACTTGGCTGTCAGTTGCGGCTGTTGCAACAGAGCAGTTTGTTTATCCATGGACCTTTTAGCCATGCATTCATCATAGAATTGTCTGTGATGCTTCTGCAGTTGTTGATACGGGTTGGTTGTGTTGCCTCGCAAGGTTGACACAACAGGTTTTACTACTTAGTACATTTTTTTTTTTAAGCACACCAGAACTTGGCACATGATCCATTTTTATTTTTTTAGGTACAAGGTCATCTGCAGGACTTCTACAGTCAAACTTTGTTTTGCGGAGATGAACTGCTACCCCTCATCTTTTCCAAATCACATTCTTGGCTTGTTATTCACTCAGCGTGTACAGTGTGTTAATATGCCTCCTATTGGTTCAACTCTGTCAATGTAATGCATTCAGGAAGCAAATTGTCTATGTTAATAATCGCAGTTTTTAAACCGAAATTTTTGCAAAAGCTATTAACTATACAGTACTACTTAAGCACTTAATTGCCTTAATTTATGAAGTGATTTGTGTTAGGTCACTACTATGATTTTTTTTTGCATGTCCATGCCAACATTACTGTTGTACAACTGTATCTTTTGTATCTACAGATCCTGAGTCACATGTTCTCTTCAGTCTTTGTGAATGAGGGTCTGGCTACGTTCCTGCAGCCCCTTCCAGCTGGCCCCTCCCCTCGTATCAAACCCTCATCCCTCCTCAGTTCTCTTCACTCCTCTCTTCCTAGAGATGGAGCCAAAGCAGGCTGCTCTAAGGTTACTACACGTGTTCACAGATACAATTTGCTACAATGAAGATATCACACTGACCCCTGGTTTCACAGACGAGGCTTGAGCTAGTCCTAGCTAAAATGCATGTTTGAGCTGTTTTAACTGAAAGCAACTTGCACTGACATATCTTAAAATATGTCTGTTGCATTGTTTTGTTTCGTTTCAAGATGCACACCATGTTTTGCATGTTTATAAAGGTACTTTTAATGCCCTAGTTGAACTAAGCCCTAATCCTAGCTAGTCTTAGCCCTGTCTGTGAAACTGGGCCTGAATATTTATGATAACTAATTTTGCTAATTTTTAGAATCACAGTATAGGATCACTGCATTGTCAATGCTAAAACCATTCTTTTCTTTTTTTTTTCCTTTGTGTTAGGAACAAACACTCAGTTCCAGTAATTTCAAAGATGGGAAATATTCTATTTTAAGATCTGAAAATGTAAACTCTGTTGGCACCTCTTCACTTTTTGTTCCACCCGTCCTAAAAAGGAAATGGACAGAAGATGCTAAAGACTTTGAGCCACCCAGCAAACAACTCAAAGAAGGTATGTGGTTTAAAGCCATACATTTATTCAGTTGAAAAATATAGATAATTACTTTTAATTACAAACTAATATTGTGAAGGAAAGAATCTTTTACTTGGACAAGATCTCTGTGGCTGGTGGTACAAACCTTTTTTTATATTTTTTTTTCCATTTGCTTTGTTCCCAGATGAGGTGAATTCATCCAAAACTCTCCTTACTTTTTCTTGGGAAAGGCAGGTTCCATCACAACTTTTAGACAGTGCAGATTTTGAATGTTCTCTCTGCATGAGGTAATAATAAATTCTCTCTTTGAAAATAATGCTTAACTTTGTATATATCTATAAAACCTACTCAATCATTGCAGACTGTTTTATGAGCCTGTCACCACACCCTGTGGACATACTTTCTGCCTCAAGTGTTTGGAGCGCTGCTTGGACCACAACCCTAACTGTCCCCTGTGCAAGGAGAACCTCTCTGAGGTAAATATGAGGCCTAATTACACTTGTCACTTATTGTGTTTTTACTGATCAGATAGCTATCTGATTTGTTAAAACGGTTTCATTTACACTTGACTACATAATGTGTCTCCATAAAGTTCATATCACCAAAAGCAACAGATATGCGCTGCGATTTGTTTATCAGCTTTTTTCAAGATCGAAAAGAATACAAAAGGAGAGAGAGCTGTGCCAGTGTTAGGGGAGAATATTTTAATGAAAATTACTGTTAAGTCATTTACACCTGGTCTTTTCCTGATCCGAGAAAATGCATGAAGTGACCAGGTGTAAATAGGCCCATGAATGGTGCTTAGTGCTTCAACTATTATGCTAAACAACTAATATAGTTGAAACTGAAAATCCATAAATTGGTATTCATCATCTTTAGTGAGCGACCTAACATCCTCTAATATGACTTTAATACATTAAAAAAACACGGCTGCCAGCAGCAAATCAGATTTTATGAGCTAATTACATAAAATTTTGAATGGCCCACCATTAGAAAAATGTATATATTCTTACATTACATTTAAAGCTGGACCGTAGTAGGGGTGTAAATTGAACGGTTCATCATGATTTGATACAATATCGATCCTCATAACGAGGGATACGATATTTCCGATACCTCAAAAAGTTCTGAAATTCATATTTCGATATTATGATTTTTATGTGCCTATTTTATACAACCAGTTAGATTTTTATTAACTCGCAACTGCAAACAAAATGTATAACAAACATTTATTTCAAAATTTCACATCCTGCACCCTGATTGGGACATCCACAAATAAAACATTCACACAGTAATCTAATGACAGCTTATGACATGACAACAGTCAAGAAAGAATTTTAGGCTTCTGTGCTAAAATGTGTAATGTCAAAAACCTAAGATATGCTATTAATTCATTCAGTTCTTTAATTGTGCAAAAGTATTATAATATGAAAGGCTCCAATACAGAGCGACACAAAGCAATTATGTGCATCCCGTGTGCAGAATGATGCGCTTGAAGCAAGTCACACTGCGCAGCGCTCCTATGCAGCAATTTGAGCATTTTTTTTAACAGTTTTCAATTTCAGTTTGAAGAACGATTCATAGTGCTCTATTCTCCTTGTATGCAAAACCATTGATCTTTATCTACTGAAGCACAAAAAATAAATAAACTCAATTCAGTGGCTTATTTGTGCTCTGTTTGAGATGAGGGTGCACTGCTTTTTGCAAGGCTTTAAACACAAATGCTAAACCTTTGTGAAGATTCAACACTGTCCCAAGCAACTTTCGCAAGCTCAGAAAGGTAATTTAAACGAGAATATCACGTGTTGGTGATAATACATAGACTGACATTGTGTGAAAATGTGGAGAGTGTTAAAACAAATGTGCCTCTTAAATATATAAATAGCCTACAGGTATCGGTTTTAACGCATTGCATCAATGCATTGTATCGTTAGACATTAGATCGATGTATTGTCAAACCCCTAGAACATAGATGGTTGATAAGGTATTAGTTGATACATTAATCATCACTTGTACATCACTTGAGTATTTATGGCAATTGGTTTAGTATCATTATCTCTTAATAAACAATAGTTAATCATGAGCAAATGATGAACATTTAGTGAATGATCCGTATATAATTTCTTGACATCGTTAAGTTGTAAACTGGTCTGTTCAAACTTTAGATTAGGGGATGCCGAAAGTTTTGTAAATGATTTCATACGTTTACACATCATCTATAACAGGTGTTGAACACTTTGTACTGTGTAAGTGCTGACTTGTGAGGGTTTGTTTCAAAGCGGCTTTACAGTGATAACAGGAAAATAATGCAACAAATTTTGTTTCTGCTGTACAGCCACAAAACAGTGATGTCATCATCTAGCTCAGTTCAGTTAACATACAATGGTGTCAAATTAGGCAGATCAGTAATATAGTTGAATATTTAGTGTCCCCAACTAAGCAAGCCAAAACCCAAAGGTGACAGAGGCAACGGTGGCAAGGAACTAAAACTCCATCAGCTGACAGAATGGAGAAAAAAACCTTGGGAGAAACCAGGCTCAGTCAGGGGGCCAGTTCCCCTCTGGCCAATGAACGAACATGATTATGAGAATAAACCATTTAAAACACTTTGATTAATCATACTACTAAAACTAAATGTGATTTTAAATTATGTTTGCTCTTTCACTTTGAGGAGTGCCGTGGCAGCATGTGCACTTCAGATGATAATTGCAAACAGTCTCAGTTCTAATCGCAAGAAGGCGTGTCGATGTGTATTCCCAAACTGTAAATGTTTAGCTTATCCAAAAATTTAAATTCTGGATTTACTCACTCTCATGTTGTTTTCATGTGTCACACAAGCATTTGAACGTCCGTGTTTGCTACAGTATGCGTGTCGTTGTAAATCTGTTCATCATATGAAGCCATCATGTCTCTTCACTCGGGTTAGGATTAGACCATTCGATTATTATTATTTTTACAATGCCTTTTATGACATTTTTTGGATCTTTTACGTTTTAGAGGAATGGGCATTAAATGGAGGGACAGAAATCTCAGGTTTCATAAAAATATCTTAATTTGTGTTTGGAAGTTAAACGAAATGTCTTGAGGGTGAGTACATGACAGAATTGAAATTTTTGCGTGAATTATACCTTATAAATACAGTAAACTGAGCCTTGGATGAAACAACTATCGTAAATCATATAGTTTACATCGATACATATCGTCGCATTTTTATGTCGCGATATAACAATGTATCGTTTAATGTATCGTGTATATACCCTTATATATTTATAATGAAATGCTAATCGACATACTAATGGCATTAATTACAGTATAGAATATTTTAGAATTATAGATTGTTTGGTCAGTTTCCTGTGTCAGGAAGTGTGCAGTAGACACACCCACATCAACGTTTTCAATATATGACTTGTCCTCTCCGAAAAGACCATAAACATTACATTTAACATCAGAAGTAACTATTCATTTACATGCATCGTGAAAACTAATCCTGTGAGACTGAGATGCTGCAAATCGGGTGATTTTTAGGTCAATGTTTTGGCTATAAATCAATGATGCCCTCTGTCGGTAAGGAATAGTGAGATGGCTTCTTTCTTCTGGTGGCTTCACCACCTGATGGCAGTTTAGAACGCAATGAGCAATCTAGTCATTATATCCATTCACTTTTGATACCTCTCTGTTTATAACCTTATTGCCAATGGCGGGTTATTGGAAATGGAAAATGCACATTCACTCTCTGACAATAGATGGCGCTTATGGAACAGCAGAAATGTAGCTGTTATGTCTGATAACCTCATAAAACAGCAGCTGCTAATTTCTTTTACTGAACAGTATTTAAATGTTTAAAACAGTCATTCAGATTTTTCTATTTGCTATGGCCATTCATTACAGCACCAAACTTAATACTTAAAGACTTAATAGACTATGTATTTCCAAACTTAAACATTTTTACATTTAAATCTGGGCTAAAACATGCCTTAGATATTGATTTGAAAATGTTCTGATTCTTTATTATTGTTCACTAACACTTTACAATAAGGTTCTATTAGTTTACATTTATTTAATACATTGGTTAACATTAAGATTAACACATGCTAATACATTTAGAAGTATTTTTATTTTGTTAATTTAAACGTACTAATACATTATTAAAATCTAAGTTGTATCCATTAATATTTAATTGACCTGAGCTAACATGAACTAACAATGAAAACTACAAAAAATTTAATACCTACTGTAACAAATGTAACTTTCTAATTGTTATAATTCATTATATAATTATTAATTAACTAATGCTAACTTAATGGGACCTTATTGTAAAGTGTTACCTATTGTTGTGTATACATATTAGTTATTTTACACTTTAATCTGTTTGAAACATTTGTTTATACATTTTTGTGTATTGTTTTATTATTTAAACAGTCCTAGTTTTTGTTGTAAGAAAAAATGTATTAAATCCATTAACTTATTTTGTAACTTAACTCAATACCACCATATTACAATATATAAAATTTGATGCCATCACATGCCTGGTGGACTCTAACCACTTGGGTCGCTTCTTCGCACAAGAAGCTACCGTCACTGCCTTACCACTTCCAAAGTGTATCCTAGATTTAGTGAAATAAGTGTGATTTAATTTTTTTTTTTTTTTTTTTTTTTTTTTTTTTTTTTTTTTAAATAGACACCACTCCCAAATTACTCTTTGCAGTAATAAGATCTGATGTCTCTCTAAGGTCTGTTGGCCACCCCAATTAGTACTATAATACATCAATATTTTAAATTGACTAACTAACAGATCTCTTGGTTTATGGGACTTCAAAATTAGCATGGTCTTTGAGTTGCTATCATATTCCATGGGGACATTTGTGTATTTTCAGGAACATGGCCGCCATTTTGATTGCAAGATGTCAAGAAGGAACTGAGGCTGAATCTCTTCAGTGCTTTGTAAGGGGATGAATGTAATGGCACATATAAAGTTTCATAAGCCAATGTTATATCAATTTCATCATAAATTTAATGGCCCCTTAATTGCTGCTATATTTATTCTTTTTCTGACCTAAAAGTGTCTGGACCTCAGTTACATCTCTGATATGGGAGCTCTCCTATAATAAGTTTACATGCATCCCAGGTCAAAAAACACTTTATTTTTCTCAATATACATTGCACATCACCTGATTTAGTGCTGGGCGGTATGACCAAAACATTTTATCATGGTATTTTTCTAAATTATACCGTTTTCGCTGTATGTGATGGTATTTTGTTCCCTATGCATGACTGGGTGTTAACCACATTTTCTACTGATTTGAGAGAGTAAATAATGCAGTAGATTGATAGAATGCTCTATTTTACTGTCATGATGAGTGAATATTGTAGAAAAATTCCACACTAGAATTAATACAGGTTTGCAAAACCCCACAAAATGATACTGGGGAGACAACAACCAATAAAACGCAGACCCTGCAACACACTCATGTCATACACATGAATATTAAAATATGACCACGGAGAGAAAAAAAATTAGTTGAGGGTACCTTAAGCATTTTAAAAATCTAACCCTATTAAAAACAAACTGCCAAAACAAGGGAGAAACATGGAAGGACATTTAAAAGGTCGAAGGATATTTTCAATACACTTTAAGAGCACTACAGTCTCTGAACAAATGTCACACGTAAGTTTAACAGAGAAAGAATAAAGCAGTTACTTTTTTGCCCATTCTTCTTTGAATTGTCTGTCTAAAACATCATTGTCTTCGGTGTAGAAGAATAATCCATTGTGTCATCGCAGTCGTGATCAGACGTACGGCTGTATCAGTGTCTTTGTTTGCACACATTTCATTTTAACGTGATGATATGTGCGCATACACGCTGGTTCAAGTTTAGAACACTAGAGTATATGAAATATGTCCATAAAAAACTTAAACCCACTCACTGCAATTCCAGTTGTTAGTTCATGCCTCCATTTGGAGGATGTTTTGTCTTGTCTCTGTATTTAAAGAAATGTTGAAAAGTGCAATTCTGTTGCTATATTAACCCATAATGCTGCGTGTCTCCCATACACTCAGCATTGTCTGTTTCTCAGATGTCAGGTATGCATCTTTTACTTTTTATTTCTGAGCATTTGATGTTTTATATTGTTTAGCTGTATTGCTTATGTAATTGGCATGATACATTTGTTTGCACATACAAGGAATTTGTTTTGGTCACAGAAGCTTCCACAGTACAAAAACAGAATGACAGTGACAGGACACAGATAATAAAAAGAACTGTGAGATACAATACTCATTTGGCGTTCTAACCTAAATTCGAGGTTGTGATAAAATGTCAGATAAAAGTTTAATTGGAATTAAATTGCGCAACGAAAAGACAATGCGCAAGAAACCTTTAGGTGGACACCATCGTTGGGCCAATTGGGTGGACCTTACAAACCAAGCTCTTCCAGAGGCCTGAAGCTAGTTGAAAAACCTGAGTTTCAGAGTATGTTTAGAGCTGACAGAACCATACAAATCCAGAGTGGTTTTGATCAGGTGCAGAGGGCTCACAACACTCCATATAAACATTCTCTCTCAACTCAGGGTTTGATCCAGAGTTTGTGTTTAACTCTAGAGTAGGGATTACACCAGTTGACCACTCATAAATTGGTTTTTAGTTTTATTTTGGCCGATCTCTATTCCGGACTTGCTCGCAAAAAAATTTGTGTGGAAATATTACAAAGTCTGTAAACAGGACGTTAACACAGGCCTGAGATGGACGCAAAGAAGAGAACACCGACACAGCAAATACTGTACCAGGCACAGCAAACTCACTGTTCGTGATGCTCAATGTAGGAAGAACATTTTAATTGGGGTGGGAGTTTATATGAATGTATCTCTGAAGGGAACTGACTGTCTTCAAAAAAGTTTTGATGGCATTGTCTTTTCCTCTTACCCCTGTATAAAGTGTTGTTTAAAACTGCAGAGCTGCTTTTTGTACAGCGGTACCCAAAGAAACTGCTGCCACCTACTGTCAGAGAGTGAATTTGCACTTTCATTTAGTCCGTCTGTTGTTTGTTTTGCGCAGGTGACTTATGTAGCATAATTTCACAAATCCAAAGTCAGACCATTCTGTTTTTGATTTTTAATTTTTAAAGTATACAATCTTAATTCAAATGAAAAATAGCTGATCATGCTACACGTGTAGCATCTGTGTTTGGATCGTGATTGAAATGCAATGGTTGCCTCATTTCAAATGGCTTCAGATATTTAAAAAAAAAAGTGTGTTTGGCGTGTTATAGATCAAATAAATAACAAATAAATTT
Source organism: Paracanthobrama guichenoti (assembly GCA_018749465.1). Lineage (NCBI taxonomy): Eukaryota > Metazoa > Chordata > Actinopteri > Cypriniformes > Gobionidae > Paracanthobrama > Paracanthobrama guichenoti. The sequence goes on from CM031943.1 coordinate 25,941,364, forward strand.
GCTTAAACAAAGAAAAAAAGTGGGCAACCAGTGTCGGAATTGGTCAATTTGCTTGTAAAAAAAAAAACTAAATTGGCCATGAAAATTCATGATCTCTGCTCTAGAGCGTGTACACCTGAAAGTGTGATACAATGTCATGACAGTCACATGGAGAGCATCAGTTTGATTCACTTTTCATGCGAGAACTGGAGCAATTCACTTGTCTGTTGACAATGAGCTCATTATGAAAAATTTCATTAATTTACAAGCCAGGAATAAACACTGCTGCTGCAGTGAGAGTTTGAGAAGGCAGCTGAATGAAAATATCTGACTATCAATGTATGTGTATCACCTGAATTTAAATAATGCTTTACATAGGTTAACAAAGAGCTCAAAAAATACACTTAAGCCTAATTAGTTTAAAAGCTGTATATATCAAAGCTTCAATTTATTTATGGCAGTTTTATGACTATATAGTCTGCATGCACATAGATAATTGTGGTTATCACACACTTGTGAATAAGGAAATTGTTTTAACATCATATTTTTACTGTACAGCCCTGACCTGTATGCATTTTCTCCTCTCCTTAAGGAAATATACTTGTCCATGTTCTGCATAAATCTATTATTGTTTGGTTTTAGTTTTCTTATTCCTTATGTTGTTTCAGAAACTCAGTCAGTTTAGTAAGATTAGTCATTGAGGAGATGCTGTCTTATCCAGTGCACATATCTATCTTTTCTGCAGTATTTGGCCACTGGAGCATACAACATAACTCTTCTAATTGAAGAAGTATTGCAGCGCTACTTGTGTGACGAGTTAGCAGAAAGGCGAAAAGTACATGAAGAAGAGATGAAAGAACTGTCAAAGTAAGTTGGTGAAATATAGTGATTTTCCTAACTTTTCTGGCCTTTGCTGTACCATGTCTGTCTACACACACACACACATACACACCTAGGTTTTGACCACATCTCAAAGGCTGTCATCTTTGTTATACCCAGAACAATTAATGATTCATCACAAAATATTCGTTATCTATATTGTAATTGTTCTCCATTGCTTGCCAAGACATTGGTATTGTCTCTTGTTCATGTGTTGCATATTTCTTTTTTTCTTGTTTCAGCTTGAACCAGGAAGTGCCCATCTTTGTTTGCACCATGGCATTTCCTACCATTCCCTGCCCACTGCATGTTTTTGAGCCTCGATACAGGCTTATGATACGCAGATCTATGGAAACGGGAACCAAACAGTTTGGCATGTGCATTGCTGATGAACTAAAAGGGTAAGCGGCCTTTATACGTGTGGCTCTACATTGATTTACTGATAATAAAGGGAGATTATTTGGTGTGGTATTGCAATTCAAAAGGTGAATACATAAAGTAACTGGTAAGTTTGTAAAGAGTTTAGTTTTTTGTTTTTTTTTGTTGTTTTTTTTTTCCATCTAATTTTAAATTTGTGGTCGACCAATTAAAAGTTCATGAAATGCCGTATTTCAGTGCTGGTTAGATCTCATCAGTTTAAAAAAAAGGCTTGGTAAGATGTGGAGTGGAAGGGGAAGAAAGGAGATTATACTCATAGTGAGTTAAAAACATCAAAGATTCCCACAAATATACACTGCAATTCAGGGAGAACTGTCAGGGCCCTCTGGGCCTAAACTTTTTTTTGTTTTGTTTTGTTTTTTTTTACTTTTATTTATACATAGCGCTTTATACAAGCCCAATTGTTTCAAAGTAGCTTCACAGTGTTAACAGGAAAATAATGCAACAGGAAAACTTGCACAAACTCTTATACAAAATATTTACAAACTTTTAAACAATAGTTTAAAAGTAAAAACTTTTTAATAATCGCATACGTTAGCACTTAAGTCAAGTCAAGTCACTTTTATTGTCACATCACCAAAGCACATGTGCCTTGGAGAGTGAAATTCTTGGGAGCGTGCTCCAGACAATTGCAGTAACAGTTAACATAACCATACAACCTTAAGCAGGTAAAAACAGAAAAAAGTGCAATGTGCACATACATATAGTTAGTACACACAGTGTACTATTGGACATACTTACAGTCAGTACTACATTAGACATTATACTCTGAAAGTACATGCATACAGTTAGCACCACGTTAAACACTATACACATTAAACACTATACACATTAAACACTAAGCACTATACACAGAATATACACATTAGACACTATACACATTAGACACTATACACCGATATATATACACATTAGACCCTATACACAAACACAATACACAGAATATACACATTAAGCACTATACGCATTAAGCACTGTACACAGAATATACACATTAAGCACTATACACATTAAGCACTGTACACAGAATATACACATTAAGCACTATACACAAAATGTACACATTAAACACTATACACAAGAAACACTATACACAGAATGTACACGTTCTACATTATTGACATTTATATGTATAAAATGATGATGATTGTATGTGAACTGGATACAGAATGTCATGAGTGTTCATCGGATGTATCCAGTGGTAACCGGTAGATAGTGTGATGATAAATGAAGTGTGTATATAGTCCAGTGTTGACTGTTATAGTTGAGTGCGGTGTGTGGCATGCCATATTGTGGGAGTATGCTGTAGAGCGTATTAGTTTTGAGCGTTCAATAGTCTGATAGCCTGAGGGAAAAAGCTATCCCTAAGTCGGCTAGTGCGGGATCGGATGCTGCAGAGACATCTTCCTGAGGGCAGCAGAGAGAGCAGTCTGTGGGACGGGTGGCTGGAGTCACTGATGATCCTCCGGGCCTTCCTTGCACACCGCCTGGTGTAGATGTCCTGGAGGGAGGGAAGCTCACCTCCAACAATGTGGCTGGCAGTTCGCACGACCCTCTTCAGAGCTTTACGGTTGCCAGCGGTGCTGTTTCCGAACCAGGCCGTGATGCAGCCCGTCAGGGTGCTCTCTTATGACTTAGCTATGTGTTGTATGATTTAATGTGTTTCTAGCACGTTTGGTACTTCATGGCATATTTAAACCAGTTTCTGGGAGTGAATTGCTGTGTAAAGCATACCATTTCCTGTTGCCAGCAGGTGGCGCTATGATATCAACTAATATTGACACGTAGATGTCTTCAGGCCAGGACTATTATCAAACATATGAAGTTTGGGACATTGTATGTCTGATTTACAATAGTTTCCTATTTCATGGCGAAACATCAGACTTTGTCAGGCCGCCATGGACACGCCCTTCAGCGAAAACTCAAGATCTTCACAATTTAACATCACAAAGACCTTAAGATTAGGCTAACCAAATATGATGTTGATCTGGTTAAATCTCAATGAGGAGTTAATCACAGTGTAAAACATGCCATTTCCTGTTGCCTGCAGGTAGCGCTATGACTGTAACTGAATATTGGCGTATAGATGTCTTCAGGTCAGTACTTGTATCAAACGTGAAGTTTGGGGCAGATCGTATATTGTATGTCTGAGTTACAACAACTTCCTGTTTCATGGCGAAACATCAAAATTTGTGAGGCCGCCACAGACACGCCCTTCGGGGAAAACTCAAGATCTTTGCAATGTAACGTCGCAAAGGCCTTTAGATTAGACTGTGCAAATATGATGATGATCTGAATAAATCTCTAGGTGGAGTTGATTAAAGTACAACGTCTGGAAATAGCAAAATTTGCAACAATTTTGCAAATAAAATTCAAAATATCTCTTTTTTTGTAGGTATCGGGCTTTTACATGTGTATACTGAATTTCATACCTGTACGTGAAACGTAGCGGGAGGGGCACTTTGTTGAAATTTTGTAGGTGGCGCTATCGAGCAATTTTGCCACGCCTAATTCTGAATCCCATAACAGTTTTTCAGAGTATACATTCAGAGTACATTTGTGCCGCTTCTGACGCGTGTGCAAAGTTTTGTGAGTTTTCGAGCGTGTTTAGGCCCCCAAAAAAGCGATTCATTTGGGGGATAATAATAATAATAATTAGAGCTGCGAGCAGCGATGACGAGCCCAAGCCGGTGGCACCGCCACTCCGGTGGCTTCAGGGCAACCGTGCACGACAGGCAATATGCATTTAAACAGGAGAATTTTTTTTTAAATACTTTAAATACGCCACATTTACCGCAGCAGCTGGTGCCACTATGAGCACAAGCCACACCCATGATATCATTTAAATATAGATCTATTATATATTATGACATTAAAATGTGTCACTTTCAAATATATGCAAAGTTATCTTTTGCAGCTTACATTTTTTTAAGTCCTTAAGTCCAGTATTTATCTAAAGATCTTTTTATATTTTTATTAACATAATTATTAAACTAATTATATAAAACTATATTGCAGTGCTCTACAAATTGAGTTCAGAATGACATTCAGAATACTGCAGGTGCACCCATTCCCCTTCCACACACACACACACACACACACACACACACACACACACACACACACACACACTCACACACACACAAAGAGGCAGAGACAGAGAGGCATGCTTTAGCTGTCAGCCACTCACACACCACACACACACACACACACACACACACACACACACACACACACACACACACACACACACACAAAGAGCCAGAGACAGTGAGGGAAACAGGTTTTTTTGCCTCATAACTAAGACAACAGTGCCATCTTTTGGACAATGAAGGGAGGGCAGACAAAATAAGATTCAGATTAAATATATTAAATAAAATAAATATATTGATTTGAAAAATAGTACATTCATTTTAAATTCACCAGGTTCAATTAACGAACATACAATCTTATTTTAATTTAAATCAAACAATGATTTTACAAGAAATTAGACATTTTCTGTTTCCCTTTTTTGTCCTTCATTTTTTGTCCTTCACTTTTTGTCCCTCGCCATAGCAGTACCGTTTGACATCCTATAATCGTTTGCACTATAGCATCTTCAGTGTCTTTGTTTCATGTTGCCTGAGTTTGGTGTCAATTCCATGCATCTCCTACGAATAGTTTATAATAACTCAGAGCCTGTTAATTCAAAAATTCAAAATTCAAACCAAAATATCTGACTTCCTGTTGGTCAGAGCTAATGCCTGTAAATTAGAAAGATGACCGGCTTGATGAGTTTGGTGACTGTAGATAAAACTAACCCCCCCACTTTTGTCAAAAGGTGGCGCTACTGGGCCCCTCCACCACGCCCGTTTCTAAGTCTTTGGCCATATCTACTGGAAGACATCACTGATGTGTGTTAAGAGTCTCAAAAACACCCAAAAAGATTATTAAACTTTGACACGTTGCCATGGCAACAGTATTTAAAATATCAGGAATCCATTCATATGTCTATATCTGCCATGTTTTGACATTATACTGATGAAGTAAATCGGGTGAAAATAAGACGGTGATTCAAAGCATTTTTGATAAAACGAGCACTTCCTGCTGCCAGTTGGTGGCGCTATAACTTTGACTCACAAAAGTCACATCCATGTGATCGGCCTCTTACAACAAACACACAGCTGAAGTTTCATCCAAATCGGTCAATGTATGCAGAAGTTATAACACACTTCCTGTTTCTCATTTCTCGCCATAAATTTGTCTCCTGCCACGGCCAAACCGTTCGCAATTTAGCATCCTTCGCCTTCCCTTCATGCTGACCGAGTTTGGCACTGATAAGAACAATGTCCTAGGAGGAGTATATCAAATTACACCGTTTGCATTTTAAAACAACCCATAATAGCTCACTTCCTGTTGGGCTGACGCATAACTTAGAGTGCGAAAGTTGTTCGGCCCGATGAGCCCTTTCAGGACTTGGGCCATAATAATAATAATCATCCTTAGAAGAACAATAGGGCCTTTGCCCTTTCAGGGCTTGGGCCCTAATAATAATAATCCTTAGAAGAACAATAGGGCCTTCGCCCTTTCAGGGCTTCGGCCCTAATAATACTTAGGGGAACAATGGGGCTCTGCGCCCTTTCAAGGGTTGGGCCCTAATAATAGTAAACGGAGCAATTCCAATAGGGTCCTCACACCATCAGTGTTTGAGCCCTAACAAGTCAATGACAGACATCGTTCCTTTTAATGGGTGGGACTTGTTATCGCTATGATTGACACGCTCTGCCCACTGGGAGGAACACAATCGGAGAAAAGAAAAAAATCGCTGATTAAATGGCTAGTGCATTGTGGCCAATTTTCACCATATTCCGATTCACACCGATTGTGTGATGCAATATTTTATTTTTAACACTCACTGATCACCAATGTTTGCTTGTGGCATTTCTTGTCAAAGGTAACATGCTGTATCATAAAAGAGAACACCGTAAGATGACTTCAAGGCTGATTTTAAGCTTAGTTTGCCTTTTTTTTTTCTTGAGAATAAAGGGGGTGAGAGGACCAAGGTCCAAGAGTTACGGTTCACGACTGCTGCGATTTACTATTGCACGCAAAAAAATGAACAAATGTCTAGGGCTGTCAATTTTTTTTTACAATTAACGCAACATTTCCTGGCACCCGTTTGCTAGCATTGCAGTATACACTCACCTAAAGGATGGTACACATGGCAGTTGCTTCAATGCATTTAGGGGTGTGGTCCTGGTCAAGACAATCTCCTGAACTCCAAACTGAATGTCAGAATGGGAAAGAAAGGTGATTTAAGCAATTTTGAGCGTGGCATGGTTGTTGGTGCCAGATGGGCCGGTCTGAGTATTTCACAATCTGCTCAGTTACTGGGATTTTCACGCACAACCATTTCTAGGGTTTACAAAGAATGGTGTGAAAAGGGAAAAACATTTTTCCTGTGGGTGAAAATGCCTTGTTGATGCTAGAGGTCAGAGGAGAATGGGCCGACTGATTCAAGCTGATAGAAGAGCAACTTTGACTGAAATAACCACTCGTTACAACCGAGGTATGCAGCAAAGCATTTGTGAAGCCACAACACGCACAACCTTGAGGCGGATGGGCTACAACAGCAGAAGACCCCACCGGGTACCACTCATCTCCACTACAAATAGGAAAAAGAGGCTACAATTTGCACAAGCTCACCAAAATTGGACAGTTGAAGACTGGAAAAATGTTGCCTGGTCTGATGAGTCTCGATTTCTGTTGAGACATTCAGATGGTAGAGTCAGAATTTGGTGTAAACGGAATGAGAACATGGATCCATCATGCCTTGTTACCACTGTGCAGGCTGGTGGTGGTGTAATGGTGTGGGGGATGTTTTCTTGGCACACTTTAGGCCCCTTAGTGCCAATTGGGCATCGTTTAAATGCCACGGCCTACCTGACCATTGTTTCTGACCATGTCCATCCCTTTATGACCACCATGTACCCATTCTCTGATGGCATTTTCAACTGCAAGATGAATCAATATGGGCCAACATTTCTAAAGAATGCTTTCAGCACCTTGTTGAATCAATGCCACGTAGAATTAAGGCAGTTCTGAAGGCGAAAGGGGGTCAAATACAGTATTAGTATGGTGTTCCTAATAATCCTTTAGGTGAGTGTATATCACACTCTCATTGATTCAAGTGCTTTTAAACCATTCAAGCGCAATTTGAACTCAATTTGGTGCACTGTGAAGTGGCTCGCTCTGAACGCACCTGACGTTTTTCACACACTACTCTTGACTGATTAACTTTATGTAGCTTTAAAAATTATCTATAGTTAATTTATACAGTGAAGACTATGCAGTGATTTTGATTACTATATTCATTTTCTGTATATTTACTACCCAACAACAGAAGTGGTAGCTGCAGATTAAATATCCAAAGTTTCCTTGACTGTAGATTCTTCCAGATAGACATAGCTACAAGGTGAAGATTGTTTTAAGTTCAATTAAATTAAAGGTTATATTTTTCAAACCTATTAAATGTTTAAAATGATGGCTATGTACTTATAGTAATTACAATACCTGGGTAAAAAACTAAGTACTAACCCTGAACCTACCCCTAAACATAACCTTAACCCATGTGGTTACCTTTATATTACCTAGTAATTTCTGGCTACACTGTAAGTGGACATACTGTAAAATAAAGTGCAACCAACATTTAAGGTAAAATCAAAGTTATGTGGAAAAGTACAAAGGAACAATACATTTACAGTGCATTGCAAATCATATTTTATTCACAAAAACTGTAATATTACAAGGTTTTACCAAATGTAATACCAATATAGGGGAAATGTATACAGCTTAATATTTATATATACAAAATAGAAATCAGGTAATTTGTGTTTTGCCAGACATTTTCATTTGATATTTAGAAGTGTTATAACAGTACGACAAGTCCCCCCCAATAATTAGAAATGGCCAAATTTATTCAATGTTATCCACATTATATTTCACCTGCAACAGCATTGTGATCTTCTGTAATGATACGTTTAGCCATCAACTTTTAAACCAGCCACACGCAGTTTGAAGTTATTCAGGAAGACTCCCTTTTTTTTGTGGGGCTCAGTTTTTAGTTATAAGCCACATGAGGCACTCGTAACAATACAATTTTTTCTAAAAAAAAAAACATTTTCACTGCATGCAGTGAAGTTCACTGCATGCACTTTTCACTAAATCCAAAATAACCGACTCCCTTTTGGGCGCATTATGTGGCTAAGCACGAAAACGTTTCGGCTAAATAAGAATGATGTGTTCAGAGTATGTTTGGGCCCTATAAATAAATAATTGCATACCATTTTAAGGTTGCATGGCGTTAAATGGATGAGATCTATGATTTACAGGTTTGCAGACCACGGCTGTATGCTGGAGGTGAGAGATGTCAAGTTTTTTCCTGATGGACGCTCTGTGGTGGACACTATAGGCATTGCTCGTTTCAAAGTGCTTGGTCATGGCCAGAGAGATGGATACCACACAGCCAAGATTGAATATTTGGAGGACAAAAAGGTATAGACATGTTTTTGTATTCTATGAGCACAAGAAAGTCCAAATCCAAAAGTTGTTTGTGTGTGTGTTTGTGTTTTTGTGTGTGTGTGTGTGTGTGTGTGTGTGTGTGTGTGTGTGTGTGTGTGTGTGAGAGAGAGAGAGAGAGAGAGAGAGAGATCACCAGTCTTCCATACTGACCTAATATGCACATTTATGTTCAGGTTGAAGGAGAGGAGTTGACAGAGCTCCTGAAATTGCATGACTCTGTGCATGACTCTGTGTATGATCAGGCCATGGCCTGGTTCACTTCACTTAAAGATGATATGAAGAGTCAAATCATCAGCCACTTTGGGCAACTGCCTGTCAAAGAGTCTGACCCACAGGTTAATGTTTGCATCCACATTTGTTCTAAATGCTCATTCATAGTAATTTTACCTCCAGCCTGTCTGTTGTGTAACATTGCTATGTTATATTATACACTGAATTATACACTGCTGTGTTTGCATTTATAAGCAGGTTAATGTGATGATTTTTTTTAATGGCAGGCTAATTGAATATATTTAATACTTTGTTTGATTCTGGTCTTGTTTTTCTCAGGGGAACCCCAGTGGTCCTGCGTGGTGTTGGTGGCTGTTGGCTGTGCTGCCACTGGAAAACAAAGCCCAGCTAACTATCCTTGCCATGAACACTCTTAAGGACCGGCTGATTGCCATCCGTAGGGTCCTCATTTTTGTAACTCGCAAGCGCCCTCGATGATAAATGAGGTCTTGGTCTAAATATCAAAATTAACCCATAGTTTGGGAATGCTGCTTCAGGTTGGGGTCACTGAGGTGTCTTCCAGCAGCCAACTTGGTCAGTCATTGCATAATGCAACCCTCACCAATTAGTGAAATTGTGCAATAAAAAAGTCTGCATCTTAAAATAGTATTATAGGCTCATCAATTAGCAGTGGTGAGTTATATTATAGTGTCGTCATTGTATGAAAGAGCTGGTCACTGATGGCCTACATTCAGAAGCTGTCATTTTAGTTCAGGTGCAGTCAGACCATATACCAGTTTTACAGTAGCAACAAACATTATGAAAAGTGGGAACGTTTTTTCTTAAGCACTTTCTGTTCTTTGAAAATATCACCTGTTTTGTGCCTAAATGGTGTTGTAAGGCTGACCAAATGCTTCCTATGGGCTTGCAAGTATCAATACTGGCCTTATTGTGTGTTAGTTAGAAAAAAGAAAAGCGTTTTGTGCTTTTAATGTTTTTAAATGGCAGCCACCTTATTTCCATATTGTAAAATATGACAAAGTAAAACGGACCCACTTTATATTAGGTGGCTTTAACTACTATGTACTAACATTTTAATTAATCATTTGATACGATGCACTTATTATGTACATGCATGTTTTTACATTGTACTTACATTTTTAAAAATACCTGCATGTAATTAAATCAGTAATTAATATCTAATTATAGTAGTTACATTTTATAATTAGACTGTTGACACTTCCCTTACACCTAACCCTACCCTTAAACGTACCCACACCTGTCTCTAACTTTACCCGTATCCCACCTCAATAGCAGCAAAAGTGTTTTGCAATACAATATGAACACAATAAGTACATTGTACTTATTTTTTGATGTAAGTATATATTAGTTAAGGCCACCTAATATAAAGTGGGGCCAGTAAAACTTATTTTGACTCAATGACATTTATTGTAACCATGCTTTCGCTCTATCTTTTCTTATATGCATTTCGATGTCTAGTTAATTCAGAAACTATAAATGCAGTCATAAATTGCAATGTTCTGCTGATGTCCATTAATTTTTCCCCATGGGTTTAAAATAGTTGTCATACTCCCTAGCTTTAATACAGCCTTAATTATATTTAGGAAAAAATAAATAAAATAAAAAGTTATATTTCAGGAGTCTGTGATTGTCTTAAATTGAATCTTCATTGGGAAAAAAATTAAACAATGAGTACATTGCAAATTGGAGCCAAATTGTGTGAAGTCATACAGTAATTTTTGGAACAAGCACTTTTTTTTTTTTTTTTTTTTTTTTTTTTTTTTTTTAATGTGATGTGTAATATACATGAGTGTGGCGTGTGAATGGGTGGCTTATGTCTATATAATAATATTTATAGACCATAGGGGGGGCTTTCAACATCCACACTTGTTTTCTTCTCATTGTTCTTGTCTCTTTGTGGCGTGCATGTCTTGTGTGTCCATTATCTGCCCCTTCCTGTGCAAGTTACCATTTTAGATGCTGCATTTTTTCATGTAAATTTGTACATCAGTATGAAATAAAACACATTTTATATTTTAAAGCAAAAGTTGTTTTTATGTGCCTTTTCTAAGCCATGAATTGAATTAGTCTGAGAATTTGTTACTGAGTTTTGTTAAAAGTGAAGTATGCAGTAAGGATAAGGATAAACTTTATTTATCCCAGAAGGGAAATTTGTCTTGAGCAAAGTGCTACAGTGTTACTCTGACCATACAATAACAATTAAGCAAACAAAACGAATAACACAAACCACAGCAGTATGAAACCATAAAATGCAATACATGTAAAGTGCAAAACAAAGTAAAGTGCTTATGTGCTATAGGCACGTTGTTCTTGGTAAAATTCAGCATTTTTATTGGAACAAATGAAAGCTACAGTTTATTAGTTTTACACATTGGCATTCTCAGTCTCTTTCCCAATTGCAACAGCTGGTATTCGCTAAAAAGAGGATGTTTGGAATCAGTACTGATTAGTTATTGCTCTTCTCATCACTGCTTGTTCATATAAAGGCTGTTTTATGGATCAGGGCCAATTTGTTTTTCAGTTGAACAGACAAATTTCCAAACCAGACTGTGATTCCATAGCGAATAAGACTTAAGCGTGGCTCTGTAAAAAACAATCAAGATATTGCTAACCACCCCATCAATCTCAGCCGCCTTAAAAAAATAAAGCCTCTGTTGTGGTTGTGTGCACAGACTGTCAGTGTGTCTTCCAACAAAGAACATTTCCCATATAAAACCCCAGGTATCTGTAAGATATCACTAGCTGTGTCACTGTCTTTAATGATAATGAAGGCTTGTGTTAAGATACACTTCTTGGGTCACGGACCATTTCTTGTGTCTCTTTTACATTTAACAAGACAGTTCTTGTCACACCTCTGGATCAAAGTATCTTTCAATGTGGTAGGATGATATGTCCATGTCTTTGTGTAAGAGACCCAGAATGACAGTGCCCTGCATATTTCATGATATCATTATTAATGTGTCATTTGTGTACAAAGCAAAAAGCACAGGTGATGACAACCTTGTGGCACTCCTGTGTTACTGTATCTGAGCTCAGAAAGTGTTCCATTTACCCTAACCTTCTGAATTCTATTACTTAAAAAAGAATAAAACCATTTGATTGAAAGAGCACTGACACCCATACTTATGCAGCATCTCTAACAGCAGATGTGTCTGCACTGTATAAAATGCTGAATTAAATAAAATACAAGCATAGGCTTTAGTGTTCTCAAGATGCTTAGACACAAGAAGATCAGTGCTAAGAACAGCATCCTCAGTACTTCTGTTATGTTTATACACTTAAAAAAATGCTGGGTTAAAAACAACCCAAGTTGGGTTGAAAATGGACTAACTCAGCAATTGGGTTGTTTTAACCTAGTGAATGGGTCGTTTTAGCCCAGCGGTTGGGTTAAATGTTTGCTTGAGACAACCCAATTGTTGGGTTAGTTCATTTTCAACCCAACTTGGGTTGTTTTTAACCCAGCATTTTTTAGAGTCTAGGCGAACTGCAATGAGATTACAAATTTCTCAAAACACCATGACGTTTGAAGTCAAAGCCACAGGGACGAAGATCATTATTTGCTCTAGCACCAGTTTTTTTTTAGGAATTGGTGTTATGTAGGACTTTTTCCACAGAGCTGGCACAGTATGAGTATCGCTGAAATAAGGCACACCATGCTATTGCAAGCTCTTCAGCACAGTTTTTTTAACAAGGAAGCCGGTAACCCATCTGGCCCAGTAGCCTTGTTGGTGCGCAGAAGCTGTGTGTATGCAGAGCGGAAGCAGCACGCACCTATTGTGCTTTCACACTGGCACCGTGTGAAACCTATTAGAAATTGGAACAATTCCACATATTGACATTTATCCCATATATTATATATATGTATATTTATGTATGAAATATTCTAATATGCTCAAATGTAAATACATAGCTGTGCATATATGTGCATTTATGTGCATTTATGACACCTATCAGGAATTAGAACAATTCCATATATTAACATATAACTCTATTCTATATATTATATTTGTTCAAATTATATGTGACAAATTACTGTCACTGACATGTCACTGATAAATGTCGTAGAGTCTTAGTTTAGATTTTATGTATAAAAAATGAAATTTAAAATATAAAATATTTTTAATGTTACTTATTGTTAGGCGAGGCAAGGGATGAAGAAGGGCTCAAAAATGCAGAAGTTAATGGGCTTTTTATTAGACTTCAAAAATACAAACAAAACACAAAAAACATTTTTGTTCTGCTACACAGAACAAAACATGAAAGTACGTGGCTGATGATGAGCACGAGCCGCGTGCTAAACACACACAACACATGGACAAAAGGGTGTATACTGCCCAAGCAAAACTACATGCTCACACGAGACCAAGCGAATGCTCAGACTGTACGCTCGCAACAGGGGAAAAAAACACATGGAGAAGTTTGACATGGTCTGACATTTGTGTTTTTTTCAGTTGCTTTAAAGCATATTAATGGCTAAAGTCTGATTACACTGTATTCAGCACAAACAGGGCTACAGTAATATGTGAGCAACATATACATAAAAGTTTGTAGTTTTGAGAAAATAATGTTTATGCATAGTTTTTGAAAAAACTAAAATGTTAAATCACTGAAATAAGGCCATCTAACACACTTTAAACATTTGTTCACAAGGCTTTTCAGAACTGGATGTTGTTGCCTAGAGTTTCTTCTTCAAAACAATGTGAAAACCATTTTGATCACTCATTCATACAAAACAATATAGCCATTTAACTTTTGTAAGACTTATTGTCAGAATGGCTGAGGGTGTGGCTCATCATGAATATTCACAGCTGAGGCGTCGACGACTCCTCCCTGAATATCAATGAGGAATGTGAAATAGGGAACTAAAATTAATGTGAGGAGATTTAATGATTGAATGTATTGTTTGTAGCTTATTCACAAAATCAATTTAAATTAAAGCTGCAAGCAGCATTTAGCGGGGTTCAAGCATTTAAGCCTTTAAGGCACACATGCATAAAAATAAATTAAGGTTTATTTAGCAAGCATGTAACAAATTAAGTCATAGAAGGACCATTTTAAAGACTGTTATAGGCTTTTGTGTGCAGCTATATGATAGACTAGATAAAAAAAGTTGGAGCCAAACTTTAAGTGGGCTTGAAAAAGCGTGACCAAAAGCTGGAGTAACATTTCTTGAGTAGATATTGGCCACACACACACTTTTAATTGCAATGTGTTATAATTGCAAAAACATATGCAATAACACCTCTGGGACCATGATTGTTTTGCTTCAAATCTATAGTTTAACTATATGTTATTTGTGTGGTTATACAAATGGTAATCAATACGTCAAAAAACATGGTTTTATTATAATAAAAACATGGTTTTACCACAATAAAACTATGGTTAATTTTCGTAAGGGTATGTTTGTGCTATATGTAGCGAATATCTAGCCCCAGGGGAAATGGTGCGGGATTTATGCATGCGTTTAATCGTGTTACGATCAAATATGCATAAATTGGCACAGAGGGGAATTTTGATATTAACAATTGATTAAAACGGATTAAAACAATTATTAATATCTAGGGCTTGATTCAACTTTTAGAAATTTCTTTGATTCTAGAATTGAGTTCAAAGGACGGATAATTGTCCACCAAATATCTCCCTTTTAATAACTCTTAAACACCTCTCTGGCCACGAGAAGTATCTTTCTTTTAATTTGTAACAGGGTCGGTTCACCGTAAAAGTGACCTATGTATGAGCAAACTCAAGCACAATCACGTGTGAATATATATATTTTAATAAATCAACAAACAATAAACAAACATACACAAATTAACTGAAAGAAGGAACGAGAGAGAGAGAGGGAGAGAGAGAGAGCGAGAGAGAGAAGGCAACGGTGATACTATCGACACAACCTATTGAGTACAAGCAAGAAATCAGTCCAACTTATTGGTATAAACTCAAGACTTTATAACGACAGCTTAAGGGATACTTGCATATGTTTCTTTGGTCGTGAGTTCGTGCATTTAGGGGAATTCCGCGATCCGGTCCGTGTTTCAGTCTTGCAGGGCGTTTCCTTGGAGTCCGCGGGAAGTTCAACTTTGGTTCCTTTGTGTGACGAGATCCGTTGGAAGATGGCGAAGAAGAGGAGGAAAGCCAAAAGAGGAAGAGAGCTGGCAACAGGAAGCAAAACGAAGAGAGAAGACAAGAGAAGCGAGAGGAAAAGCGTCTGTGGCCCGTCTTAAAGGGCCCTGGCGGGGCACGCCTCTTTTGTCGGAACAGCCAATCAGAGCGAAGGAACTCAGAAGCGGGAAATCTCCCTTTGTCTTGGGTCTCGCCTCATTAACATGTTTTATGGCTCTCTTAGATAAGCAGACTTGGGGGTTTTGGTACGCAGACTTTGGGGTTTTGGCATGAAAGAAAGAGTCTGATGCATCATAGTACCACACAACGCACCTAGCCAGCCTACAAATTGCGAGACAAAGATTTCGAGAAACTTAAGAGTTAAAGGAACGGCGAGGATTGACGTCATTCTTCCTTAAGCATTCACTGGCTATAAGTTTCTAACCTATCAAACACATCTAAAATGGTTATAACAAAAAGCATGCATACATACAGGGACCACAACACACCTAAAATGAAAAATAACTAAGTTAAGTCATATAATCTGTTCGGATGTCCTTTGGTATGTGTGAGGTGGGGGCTGTTTTTTATAATGGTCTCTCATGGGCTGCCCGAGCATGGTTTGTGTCCTTTTAGCACCGTTAACCTGTCAGTCTGTAGTAATTGCTACAGTAATTGCCTGAATTACTGCAGCAATGCGGCGTGGCATGGAGTCGATCAGTCTGTTAACTTCACGGCGCCTGCACTATTGTAGATGCATATTTTGTCCACAGAATTGCACTGTTCAGTGCTGTCATTTGGCACGACTGTTGGAAGCTTTGCGTACAGAGAGCAGACCTGACTAATCGATAATGAGAATCATTAATAGGGATGGGTACCGAAACCCGGTATTAAATGAGCCCCGGTGCTAAACTATGAAAGACCGCAGTATCGATAAGCTCTAATGCTATCGGTTCTGCTGTTAGTACTGAAGACATTAAGAAAATTTACTTACTATTTATTATTGATATATATAGGTGCTGGTCATATAATTAGAATATCATCAAAAAGTTGATTTATTTCACTAATTCCATTCAAAAAGTGAAACTTGTATATTATATTAATTCATTACACACAGACTGATATATTTCAAATGTTTCTTTTAATTTTGATGATTATAACTGACAACTAATGAAAATCCCAAATTCAGTATCTCAGAAAATTATAATATTACTTAAGACCAATACAAAGAAAGGATTTTTAGAAATCTTGGCCAACTGAAAAGTATGAACATGTACAGCAGTTGGGGCTCCTTTTGCCTGAATTACTGCAGCAATGCGGCGTGGCATGGAGTCGATCAGTCTGTGGCACTGCTCAGGTGTTATGAGAGCCCAGGTCGCTCTGATAGTGGCCTTCAGCTCTTCTGCATTGTTGGGTCTGGCAGATCACATCTTCCTCTTCACAATAGCCCATAGATTTTCTATGGGGTTAAGGTCAGGTGAGTTTGCTGGCCAATTAAGAACAGGGATACCATGGTCCTTAAACCAGGTACTGGTTGCTTTGGCACTGTGTGCAGGTGCCAAGTCCTGTTGAAAAATGAAATCTGCATCTCCATAAAGTTGGTCAGCAGCAGGAAGCATTAAGTGCTCTAAAACTTCCTGGTATACAGCTGTGTTGACCTTGGACCTCAGAAAACACAGTGGACCAACACCAGCAGATGACATGGCACCCCAAACCATCACTGACTGTGGAAACTTTGCACTGGACCTCAGCAACGTGGATTGTGCGCCTCTCCTCTCTTCCTCCTTGTCTGGGACCCCGATTTACAAAGGAAATATAAGTTTGGACTACTCAGCAGCAGTCCAGTCCTTTTGTGTTTAGCCCAGGCGAGACGCTTCTGATGCTGTCTGTTGTTCAAGAGTGGTTTGACACATGGAATGCGACAGCTGAAACCAATGTCTTGCATAGGTCTGTGTGTAGTGGTTCTTGAAGCACTGAATCCAGCTGCGGTCCACTCTTTGTGAATCTCCCCCACATTTTTGAATGGGTTTTGTTTCACAATCCTCTCCAGGGTGCGGTTATCCCTATTGCTTGTACTTTTTTTCTACCACATCTTTTCCAAATTTTTTATTTGATTTTGATTTGATTCCCTTCGCCTCTCTATTAATGTGCTTGGACACAGAGCTCTGTGAACAGCCATCCAGTTCAAAAAATAGAGTCTCTCCTTTTCGAAAGCAAAAATCAAACGGATTCAACGAAATAAAGTCTTTTGTGTCCAAAAAAATTAAAATTGTAATTCTCCTACCAGTTGATGATTTGTATAAATCACAGTTCAAAGGGAAAACCGGTCCGTGGGCAGCTCGCAATTATTGCACATTTAATCGGGTCCAACACAGACGATTCCTCTCCAGAGGATTGAATTTGGCACATAACAGGTAACTCTCGCAGGAGATCACATAGAAAGAAAGACAGAACAAGGGAAAACAACCCAGCCTTGCAAAACACAAGGCAAACATAATAATTACTAATCTTTCATTCAGACATCCCCATAATGAATTAATACACACAGCTGAAATGACACATTAATCCAACTTTTCAACTGTTATTAGACACATTGACACTCATAAATCCCTTTTGGACTGCATTTTTACTCTAAAGCTACTTTTAGCCCGTGTGCTAATCAGTTCAGCTCGCGCTGTGTGCACGCGCACTACTCAACTCTGCTCAGAACGAGTAATCTCAGAAACTTTGACATTTATTTTACATAATATCAGAGTAATATCTGAAATGTCACTCACCAAAGCCAGACAGAATCACTATTTCAGATTATTCACAACATTCAGGATTCGATGCATCTCTACTGCTCCGATTTCCACTTCACTCTTTCTCTCTCTCTCTCTGATGACAAAAGTTCAGCTGACGCATTCAAAGTCCAACTTTCCATGTACACTCGATCACAATTTTCGCTAGATTAACGTTCAGCGCAGGCAGTTTCAGGACAAATGTTCTCTGTCTGATTTGCTCTGATCTGACTCTCTGAGTGACAGGCTGACAGTTGCGCCGGCGGGATGTGAATGCACCGCTACTATTGGCTGACAGGAGTGTCAGTCACTGCAGTACAATCATTGATTGGACGAATCTCTTTCCTTTCTAGAACAATTTTATTATTTTCTTTTAGGACTTTTTACAACATTTAAATAGTTTACTGGTGGCCAGGGTTACCAGGGAAACTGTTTTACTACAACACATTTCATATTTCTTAGATTATTGCCCAGTGGTGTGGTTGTTGAGTTCAAGTAGACACTCAAAAATGACAATCAGTCCAGAATAGAGCCGCACGACTTACTTTAAAACTGTAATAGAAGGGCTAATATAATAAGATTGCACCAAACTTTAGGTTGTCATTGGCCACTGGTGAAAGTCTTATGCACCAAAAAGCATCCTTTCATTTAAATATGGGTGGTATCCAATAAAAAGTGTTAATTACAAAATTAGTAAAATGAGCCAAATCACAGAAACCGCAACAATGATTTTAATATCAGTGTCAGGTAAGCGTAAGATGTGTGTCTAAAGTTTATTATAAACAGCCACTTTTATAAAATCATGTGAAATTTACTTTTTTAATACATTTGAATTCTATCAGTAAATAATTAATTTAAAGACATGCATGTGATCTTTGCAAACACAGCACATGACCTTCTGTAAAGCCCATGTATCTTGTATAGAAAACACACACACACACACACACACACACACACACACACACACACACACACACACACACACACACACACAAACACAAACACACAAAAAGAGAAAGAGAATGCCTCTGCATTACAGAGAGGCATGCTTTATCTGTCTGCCACCCCATCCCACACACACACACACACACACTCACACAAAGAGACAGAGGTAGAGACAAAGAGGGAGAGGTTTTTTTTGCTTCATAACTAAGACAACAGTGCTGTCTATTGGACAATGAAGGGAGGGCAGACAAAATAAGATTCAGATTAAATATATTAAATAAAATAAATATATTGATCTGAAAAATAGTACATTAATTTTAAATTCACCCAGGTTCAATTACCGAACATACAATCTTAATTGAATTTAAATCAAACAATGATTTTATTTTAATGGTTCTTGAATGAGTTTTAGTATGCGCAAATGCACTTTTCGCTTCAATAATTAAAAGCAATGCAAAATCATTCATCTCTTCAATGCAAAACAAGTTATTTATGCAATGCAAATGCACTCATCTCTTCAATGCACAACGAGTTCTTGCATGCAATGCAAAATCTTTCATCTCTTCAATGCAAAACGAGTTCTTTCTGCAATGCAAAATCATTTATCTCTTCAATGCAAAACGAGTTCTTGTATGCATGCAAAAGCACTCATCTTTTCAATGCACGACGAGTTCTTTTATGCAATGCAAAGGCACTTTTCTCTTCAGTTCAGAACAATCTGTTCTTGTATACAATGAAAAAGCACTTGTTCTTCAATGCATGAGTTCTTGTATTAAATGCAAAAATACTTTTCTCTTATATGCACAAGATTTTGTATGCAATGCAAAGGCATTTTCGTTTCAAAACCACGAGTTCATGCAATGCAAAAGCACTCATCTCTTTAATGCACAAAGAGTTCTTGTATTAAATGCAAAAATACTTTTCTCTTATATGCACAAGATTTTGTATGCAATGCAAAGGCATTTTCGTTTCAAAACCATGAGTTCGCAATACAAAAGCACTCATCTCTTCAATGCAAAATGAGATCTTGAATGCATGCAAAAGCACTCATCTCCTCAATCCACAAGTTCTTGTATTCAATGCACAAGGAGTTCTTGGAAGAGATGAATGATTTTGCATTGCATAAAAGAACTCGTTATGCATTGAAGAGATGAGTGCTTTTGCATGCATGCATGCAAGAACTTGTTGTGCATTGAAGAGATACATCCGTTTGCTTTGCATTGCATACAAGATCATTTTGCATTGAACAGATAATTGTTTTTGCACTGCATTCTTGTCTTCTTACTCGCTGTGCAAAGTAGAGATAAGTGATTTTGCATTGCATAAAGAACTCGTTTTCCACTGAAGAGATGAATGATTTTGCATTGCATAAAATAACTCGTCATGCATTGAAGAGATGAGTGCCTTTGCATTACATACAATAAATTTTTGTGGACTGAGGAGGTGAGTTGCATGTATTCAAGAACTAATTTTGCATTGAAGAGATGAATGTCTTTGCATTGCATACAAGAACTCGCTGTGCACTGAAGAGATGAGTGCATTTGCATTGCAGGGGACCTGCTTTGCATTGCATAATGATCATTTTGCAAACAGCAGATTGAGTTTGCACTGCATTCTGCAACAGCAGCTTGCAAGCAAGCAAGATGTTGATTTTGCATTTTACTCACCAGCAGAACAGATCTGACCCATGCATACAAAATCTTTGTTTATTTGACCTCATTTTCTTTGCATTGCAAACATGACTTTGCATGAACAGATAATGTTTTTGCTTTGTAAACAAAAACAAATTCTCTGAAAGAAGAGCAAAGATTTTTGCATTGCATAACAGAACTCGATGCTGTTGAAGAGAAGCCATTTGCAACAACAAGATATCTAAGGCCATTGAAAAAGATGCCATTCGTGCACTGCAATGCATGTGTACTCTGTGCCAAGAAGAGATACTGTGATTTGCATTTTCTCTCTGTGTTTGTTTTCCTTTCAGGCTGAGCATTGCTGCCACTTTTCATTTTCATACCCAGACTGCATTGAACAGATAATTGTTTTTGCACTGTCTGGGCTGACTGCCTGCATCAGCATTGCATTGCACACTGTGCATTGAAGAACACTGTGCAAGAAGAACAGAATTTTTTGAAAGAGATGATGTTTGCTTTGAGTGAAGATACTGCATTGAAGAGATAATTGTTTTGCACTGCATTCACACCCATTGAAGAGACACACATAGCAACATGGCTTCCCAGTGAAAAAACTTGCTAATCATTCAAAAAGAAGAGATAATTTGCATTGAAATTATTTTGCATGCATTGCTTTTCAAGAGTTATGTGTCAATTGAACAGTTTAGTGTTTTGCACAGCATTCAACTGCCTGTATGTATTCGCATGCAAAGAAGAGATAAAACGTTTGTGCATGCATACATATCACTGTGCATGATCAATTGACTTGCAATTAATTGATCAGTAAATTGATGCAACAAATCTTTGTGCATTGATGTCAGTTTTTGCATTGCATTGCAAACTCTCTGCATTGAAGAGATGAGTGTTTTGCATTGTTTCCAACTTCTTATGACTAATGACAATGAAAATGATATCTAAAACTGTGCATTGCATTCTCTTCATTAAAAGATGTTAGATCCAGATGCATTGCATTGCTGTACAAGACTTTGCATTTGATCATTTTGCACTGAACAGATAATTGTTTTGCATGCAATTAATTAAACAGATTCTGATTTGCATTGCATAAAAGAACTCATTGCAAGAAGAGTGTCTTAGCTTGTATATCAAATTGTTCATTGAAGAGAGTGATTTGCAAATTGCTAAACTAGAGATTTGAGATCTCGGATGTTTTTGCACTGCATTCTCTATCTGATTTGATTGAAGAGAATGATTAGCTTTGCAGTAATGATTTGAAAGTGCATAAAAACAACTGCATTGAAGAGACAATTTTATTTTGCAATGCATTACAAGATTGTGTATTGAACAGTTTAATTTTGTGATCTTATATTTTAATTATGCAGACTTCATGGTAAATATACTTGTTATATTGATGTTTTGTTATACCCTTCCTTTCATTCATCCAGACCATGTTTAATTTCCACTTCCATGTCAGTGGTAAGAGAAGAATCTGGTGATCAAAGAAGACCTACCCAAGAATAAATATTTGACCCTGAGAAATGCACATTTTGAATTGTTGTGCAAAGAAGAATGATTTTGCTTTGCAAAATATGGAAACAGAATATTTTGCAAATATGTGCATACCATTTTGCATTGCATAGAAGAATTTGTCCCATTTTGCACTGAAGAGATAATTGATTTTTGATACAAGATATCTGTCTGCAAAGAAGAGTAGTTTTGCATTGCATACAAGATCTTTGTGCAAGAAGAGAGATCCAATGCACTGCAACAAGTTCTGTTGTGCATTGAAGAGAAAAGTGCATTGCATACAACAACTCTTTGTGCATTGAAGAGATGAGTGCATTTGCATTGCTTACAAGATCTCTGTCATTGACCGGATGAGTGTTTTGCACTGCATTCTTATATCTTCTTACTCGCTGTGCAAAGAAGAGATAATGATTTGCATTGCATAAATAACTCGCTGTGCACTTATCTCTTCTTACTGAAGAGATAATTATTATAAGAACTGCATTTGCATGAAGAGATAACGTTCATTTGCTTTGCATTGCATCATGATCATTTTGCACTGAACAGATAATTGTTTTTGCACTGCATTCTTCTTCTTTTTCGCTGTGCAAAGAAGAGATACAAGATATTTTTGCATTGCATAACAAGAACTCGCATGTGCAAGAAGCAGATGAGTTTATGCATGCATTATACAAGAAACTTGTTTGTTCTGAATTGAAGAGAAAAGTGCATTGCATACAACAACTCTTTGTGCATTGAAGATATGAGTGCATTTGCATTGCTTACAAGATCGCTGTCATTGACCGGATGAGTGTTTTGCACTGCAATCTTACTCGCTGTGCAAAGAAGAGATAATGATTTGCATTGCATAAATAACTCGCTGTGCACTTATCTCTTCTTACTGAAGAGATAAGTGCATACAAGAATTTGTTGTGCATTGAATAGATACGTTCATTTGCTTTGCATTGCATCATGATCATTTTGCACTGAACAGATAATTGTTTTTGCACTGCATTCTTCTACTCGCTGTGCAAAGAAGAGATGTCTTTTTGCATTGCATAACAAGAACTCGCTGTGCAAGAAGAGATAAGTGATTTTGCAATGATACAAGATATCTTTGTGCATTGAAGAGATACGTTCGTTTGCTTTGCATTGCATAACAAGAACTCGCTGTGCAAGAAGAGATAAGTGTTTATGCATTGTATACAAGAACAGATTGTTCTGAATTGAAGAGAAAAGTGCATTGCATACAACAACTCTTTGTGCATTGAAGAGATGAGTGCATTTGCATTGCTTACAAGATCGCTGTCATTGACCGGATGAGTGTTTTGCACTGCATTCTTATATCTTCTTACTCGCTGTGCAAAGCAAAGAAGATAATGATTTGCATTGCATAAATAACTCGCTGTGCACTTATCTCTTCTTACTGAAGAGATAAGTGCATAGAAGAATATGTTGTGCATTGAAGAGATACGTTCATTTGCTTTGCATTGCATCATGATCATTTTGCACTGAACAGATAATTGTTTTTTTTTGCACTGCATTCTTCTACTCGCTGTGCAAAGAAGAGATGTCTTTTTGCATTGCATAACAAGAACTCGCTGTGCAAGAAGAGATAAGTGATTTTGCAATGATACAAGATATCTTTGTGCATTGAAGAGATACGTTCGTTTGCTTTGCATTGCATAACAAGAACTCGCTGTGCAAGAAGAGATAAGTGTTTATGCATTGTATACAAGAACAGATTGTTCTGAATTGAAGAGAAAAGTGCATTGCATACAACAACTCTTTGTGCATTGAAGAGATGAGTGCATTTGCATTGCTTACAAGATCTCTGTCATTGACCGGATGAGTGTTTTGCACTGCATTCTTATATCTTCTTACTCGCTGTGCAAAGAAGAGATAATGATTTGCATTGAATACATAACTCGCTGTGCACTGAAGAGTTATTTTCATTTTCATTATTATAAACACTGCATTTGCATTGCATTGCAACACAAGAACTCGCTGTGCATGAAGAGATATGTGATTTTGCATTGCATCCAAGAATTTGTTGTGCATTGAAGAGATGTTCGTTTGCTTTGCAAGCGCAAACAAGATATCTTTGTGGATTGAAGAGATACGTTCGTTTGCTTTGCATTGCATACAAGATCATTTTGCATTGAACAGATAATTGTTTTTGCACTGCATCTTACTACTCGCTGTGCAAGAAGAGATAAGTGATTTTGCATTGCATAAAATAACTCGCATGCATTGAGATGAGAGCATTTGCATTGCATACAAGATCTCTGTCATTGACCGGATGAGTGTTTTGCACTGCATTCTTATATCTTCTTACTCGCTGTGCAAAGAAGAGATAATGATTTGCATTGCATAAAGAACTCGCTGTGCACTGAAGAGTTATTTTCATTTTCATTATTATAAACACTGCATTTGCATTGCATAACAAGAACTTTGCATTGCATGCATGATCATTTTGCACTGTTTTTTTTGCATTGCATTCTTACTCGCTGAAGAGATGATAAGTGATTTTGCATTGCACTGAACAGTGCAATTGAGATAATTGTTTTTTTGCATTGCATTGCATAAAAGAGATTGCTTTGCATTGCAGATAAGTGCATTGAAGAGATAAGTGTTTTTGCATTGTGCATTGAGATAAAGTTTTGCTGTGCACTTAGATCTTCTGTTTTGTGCAAAGTGAAGAGATATTTGATTTGCATTGAAGAGATACGTAATTTTTGCTTTGCATTGCATCAAGATCATTGCATTGAACAATACTTCGCTGTGCATTTGCTTTTGCATTGCATTGCATACAAGATCATTTTGCATTGAACAGATAATTGTTTTGCACTGCATTCTTATCTACTGCTGTGCAAAGAAGAGATAATGATTTGCATTGCATAAAATAACTCGCTGTGAACTTATCTCTTCTTACTGAATACAAGATAAGTGCATAGAAGAAAATTGTTGTGCATTGAATAGATACGTTCATTTGCTTTGCATTGCATCATGATCATTTTGCACTGAACAGATAATTGTTTTTGCACTGCATTCTTATATCTTACTCGCTGTGCAAAGAAGAGATAATGATTTGCATTGCATAAAGAACTCGCTGTGCAAGAAGAGATAAGTGATTTTGCATGATATGAAAGATATCTTTGTGCTCTTTTGCATTGAAGAGAGACGATCGCATTGAAGAGATTTGCATTGCATAACAAGAACTGCATGCTGTGAAGAAGATTTGAGTGCTTTTATTTGCATTGCATACAAGAACAGATTGCACTGAATTGAAGAGAAAAGTGCATTGCATACAACAACTCTTTGTGCATTGAAGAGATTCATTTGCATTTGCACAAGAAGATTTGTGCATTGAAGACAGTTTTGCACTGCATTTTTATCTGCTTATTGCTGTGCAAGAAGAGATAATTTTTTGCATTGCATGAACATTGATGAAGAGATTTTTTGCATTCATGCATTGATATCTTCATTTGTTTTGCATTGCAAGAGATTTTGCATGAGAAGAGATTGATTTGCATTGCATAACAAGAACTCGCTGTGCAAGAAGAGATTTTATTTTTATGCATTGTATACAAGAACAGATTGTTCTGAATTGAAGAGAAGAGAGTCTTTTTGCATTGCATACAAGAACTCTTTGTGCATTGAAGAGAGATTTTGTGCATTGATGATGCATGATGCTGTGCATTTGCATTGCTTACAAGATCGCTGTCATTGACCGGATGAGTGTTTTGCATTGCATTCATGCATCTTCTTCTTACTCGCTGTGCAAAGAAGAGATAATGATTTGCATTGCATAAATAAATAACTCGCTGTGCACTTATCTCTTCTTACTGAAGAGATAAGTGCATACAAGAATATGTTGTGCATTGAAGAGATACGTTCATTTGCTTTGCATTGCATCATGATCATTTTGCACTGAACAGATAATTGTTTTTGCACTGCATTCTTCTACTCGCTGTGCAAAGAAGAGATGTCTTTTTGCATTGCATAACAAGAACTCGCTGTGCAAGAAGAGATAAGTGATTTTGCAATGATACAAGATATCTTTGTGCATTGAAGAGATACGTTCGTTTGCTTTGCATTGCATAACAAGAACTCGCTGTGCAAGAAGAGATAAGTGTTTATGCATTGTATACAAGAACAGATTGTTCTGAATTGAAGAGAAAAGTGCATTGCATACAACAACTCTTTGTGCATTGAAGAGATGAGTGCATTTGCATTGCTTACAAGATCTCTGTCATTGACCGGATGAGTGTTTTGCACTGCATTCTTATATCTTCTTACTCGCTGTGCAAAGAAGAGATAATGATTTGCATTGAATACATAACTCGCTGTGCACTGAAGAGTTATTTTCATTTTCATTATTATAAACACTGCATTTGCATTGCATAACAAGAACTCGCTGTGCATGAAGAGATATGTGATTTTGCATTGCATCCAAGAATTTGTTGTGCATTGAAGAGATGTTCGTTTGCTTTGCAACGCAAACAAGATATCTTTGTGGATTGAAGAGATACGTTCGTTTGTTTGCTTTGCATTGCATACAAGATCATTTTGCATTGAACAGATAATTGTTTTTGCACTGCATCTTACTCGCTGTGCAAGAAGAGATAAGTGATTTTGCATTGCATAAAATAACTCGCATGCATTGAGATGAGAGCATTTGCATTGCATACAAGATCTCTGTCATTGACCGGATGAGTGTTTTGCACTGCATTCTTATATCTTCTTACTCGCTGTGCAAAGAAGAGATAATGATTTGCATTGCATAAAGAACTCGCTGTGCACTGAAGAGTTATTTTCATTTTCATTATTATAAACACTGCATTTGCATTGCATAACAAGAACTTTGCATTGCATCATGATCATTTTGCACTGAACAGATAATTGTTTTTGCACTGCATTCTTCTTACTTTGCTTTGCAAAGAAGAGAGAGATCTTTTTTGCATTGCATAACAAGAACTCGCTGTGCTTTGCAAGAGAGAGTGTTTATGCATTGTATACAAGAACAGCTTGTTCTGAATTGAAGAGAAAAGTGCATTGCATACAACAACTCTTTGTGCATTGAAGAGATGAGTGCATTTGCATTGCTTACAAGATCGCTGTCATTGACCGGATGAGTGTTTTGCACTGCATTCTTACTCGCTGTGCAAAGAAGAGATAATGATTTGCATTGCATAAATAACTCGCTGTGCACTTATCTTATCTCTTCTTACTGAAGAGATAAGTGCATACAAGAATTTGTTGTGCATTGAATAGATACGTTCATTTGCTTTGCATTGCATCATGATCATTTTGCACTGAACAGATAATTGTTTTTGCACTGCATTCTTCTACTCGCTGTGCAAAGAAGAGATGTCTTTTTGCATTGCATAACAAGAACTCGCTGTGCAAGAAGAGATAAGTGATTTTGCAATGATACAAGATATCTTTTTTGCAATGATACAAGATATCTTTGTGCATTGAAGAGATACGTTCGTTTGCTTTGCATTGCATAACAAGAACTCGCTGTGCAAGAAGAGATAAGTGTTTATGCATTGTATACAAGAACAGATTGTTCTGAATTGAAGAAGAAAAGTGCATTGCATACAACAACTCTTTGTGCATTGAAGAGATGAGTGCATTTGCATTGCTTACAAGATCTCTGTCATTGACGGATGAGTGTTTGCACTGCATTCTTATATCTTCTTACTCGCTGTGCAAAGAAGAGATAATGATTTGCATTGCATAAAGAACTCGCTGTGCACTGAAGAGTTATTTCTTCTTATATGAAACTGCATTTGCATTGCATAACAAGAACTATGTTGTGCATTGAAAGAATATGTTCATTTGCATTGCATGCAAGATCATTTTGTCATTGAAGAGATTGCATTTTGCACTGCAACATTGTTTTGCAATCTTTTTGCTTTGCTTTGCTGCATAAACAAAAGCTGTGCATTTTGTGCATTGCATAACAAGAAGAATGCTGTGCATTGAAGAGAGATTTGATTTTGCATTGCATACAAGATCATGTGCATTGAAAGATCGCTGTTGTTTTTGCATTGCATAACAAGAACAAGAACTGTGCAAGAAGAGATAATTGTTTTTGCATTGTATACAAGAAAATTGTTCTGAAGATAAGTGCATTGCATGAATTGCATGCAAGAACAGATTGTTATGCATTGAAGAACAAAAAGTGCATTGCATACAACAACTCTTTGTGCATTGAAGAGATGAGTGCATTTGCATTGCTTACAAGATCGCTGTCATTGACCGGATGAGTGTTTTGCACTGCATTCTTATATCTTCTTACTCGCTGTGCAAAGAAGAGATAATGATTTGCATTGCATAAATAACTCGCTGTGCACTTATCTCTTCTTACTGAAGAGATAAGTGCATACAAGAATATGTTGTGCATTGAAGAGATACGTTCATTTGCTTTGCATTGCATCATGATCATTTTGCACTGAACAGATAATTGTTTTTGCACTGCATTCTTCTACTCGCTGTGCAAAGAAGAGATGTCTTTTTGCATTGCATAACAAGAACTCGCTGTGCAAGAAGAGATAAGTGATTTTGCAATGATACAAGATATCTTTGTGCATTGAAGAGATACGTTCGTTTGCTTTGCATTGCATAACAAGAACTCGCTGTGCAAGAAGAGATAAGTGTTTATGCATTGTATACAAGAACAGATTGTTCTGAATTGAAGAGAAAAGTGCATTGCATACAACAACTCTTTGTGCATTGAAGAGATGAGTGCATTTGCATTGCTTACAAGATCTCTGTCATTGACCGGATGAGTGTTTTGCACTGCATTCTTATATCTTCTTACTCGCTGTGCAAAGAAGAGATAATGATTTGCATTGAATACATAACTCGCTGTGCACTGAAGAGTTATTTTCATTTTCATTATTATAAACACTGCATTTGCATTGCATAACAAGAACTCGCTGTGCATGAAGAGATATGTGATTTTGCATTGCATCCAAGAATTTGTTGTGCATTGAAGAGATGTTCGTTTGTTTTTGCAACGCAAACAAGATATCTTTTGTGGATTGAAGAGATACGTTCGTTTGTTTGCTTTGCATTGCATACAAGATCATTTTGCATTGAACAGATAATTGTTTTTGCACTGCATCTTACTCGCTGTGCAAGAAGAGATAAGTGATTTTGCATTGCATAAAATAACTCGCATGCATTGAGATGAGAGCATTTGCATTGCATACAAGATCTCTGTCATTGACCGGATGAGTGTTTTGCACTGCATTCTTATATCTTCTTACTCGCTGTGCAAAGAAGAGATAATGATTTGCATTGCATAAAGAACTCGCTGTGCACTGAAGAGTTATTTTCATTTTCATTATTATAAACACTGCATTTGCATTGCATAACAAGAACTTTGCATTGCATCATGATCATTTTGCACTGAACAGATAATTGTTTTTGCACTGCATTCTTCTCTTCTTACTGTGCAAAGATAAGATGTTTTGCATTGCATAAATAAACTCGCTGTGCAAGAAGAGAAGAGATAATTGCATTGCATACAAGAAGAATGTTGTGCATAAAGAGATACGTTCGTTTGCTTTTTGCATTGCATAACAAGAATCTTTGTGCATTGAAGAGATAATTGTTTTTGCATTGCATACAAGATCAGATTGTTCATTGAAGATGATGTTTTGTTTTGCAATTGCATTCTTATAATATCTTACTGCTGTGCAAAGAGAGAGAGTGATTTGCATTGCATAAAGAATTTGCATGCACTGAATCTTCTTCTTCTGCATGAAGATAAGTGCATAAAATTGCTTTGTGCATTGAAAAGAAGAGATCATTTGCTTTGCATTGCATACAAGAATCATTTTGCATTGAAGAGATAATTGTTTTTGCACTGAACAGATAATCTTTTGCATTGCATTGTAAATACTGCTTTGCATTGCATAACAAGAAAGAGTGCAAGAAGAGATAAGTGTTTTGCATTGCATAACAAGAGAACTTGTTGTGCATTGAAGAGATGCATTGCATACAACAACTGCTTTTGCATTGAACAAGATGCATTTTGCATTGCTTACAAGATCTCTGCATTGAAGAGATGAGTGTTTTTTTGCATTCTTATACAAGAACTCGCTTGCAAGAGAAGAGATAATGATTTGCATTGCAAGAACTATGCAAGAAGAGATAAGTTTTTGCATTGTATACAAGAAATTGAAGAGAAAATTTGCATTGCATACAAGAACTCTTTGTGCATTGAAGAGATGAGTGCATTTGCATTGCATACAAGATTGCTGTCATTGCAGTGTTTTGCATGCATTCTTATATCTTTTTCAGCATGATTTGCATTGAACAGATAAATGTGTTTGCACTGCATTCTTCTTACACGCTGTGCAAAGAGATAATGCATTGCATTTAACTTCGCTGTGCAAGATCTCTGATACTGAAGAGATGATTTGCATTGCATTTTGTGCATTTGAGACGTTCATTTTTTGCATTGCAAGAGATTTTTGCTTTTTGCATTGAAGAGATGCGATTCATTTGCTTTGCATTGCATCGCATTTTGCAAGAGAGATTTTGCATTGAACAGATAATTGTTTTGCACTGCATTCTTTTGCATTGCATACTACTCGCTGTGCAAAGAAGAGATAAGTGATTTGCATTGCATACAATAACTCGTTGTGCATTGAAGAGAGAGTGCATTGCATGCATTGCATTGATGAGTGCATTTGTGCATTACAAGACTGTCTGATTGACCGGATGAGTGTTTTGCACTGCACTTTTTGCACTGCATTGCTTAAGAGATCTTCTCGCTGTGCAAAGAAGAGATAATGATTTTGCATTGCATAAAAGAACAATGCTGCACTGCATTGAAGAGTTATTTTCATTTTCATTATTCTGCAAGACATTGCATTTGCATTGCATTGATAACAAGAACTTTGCATTGCATCATGATCATTTTGCATTTGCATTGAACAGATGATTGTTTTGCACTGCATTCTTTTTGCATTGCTTTGCTGTGCAAGAAGAGAGAGTGATTTTGCATTGATCTTTTGCATTGCAAGAGTGTTTTTTTGCATTGCTTCTTACTCGCTGTGCAAGAAGAGATAATGTTTTGCAAATTGAAGAGTTATTTGCATATAATGTGCATTGAAGAGATGCATTTTGCATTGCATTGATTTTGCATTGAACAGATAATGCATACTGCTGTGCAAAGAAGAGATTTGCATTGCAAGAACTCATTGTGCATTGAAGAGATGTTTTTTTGCATTTATGCATTGCATTGAAGAGAGTGCATTGCATTGCAACTCTTTTGCATGAGTGCATTTTACAAGATCGCTGTCATTGACCGGATGAGTGTTTTGCACTGCATCTTATATCTTACTCGCTGTGCAAAGAAGAGATAATGATTTGCATTGCATAAACTCGCTGTGCACTTATCTCTTCTTACTGAAGAGATAAGTGCATAACAATATTTTTGTGCATTGAAGAGATACGTCTTTGCTTTGCATTGCATCATGATCATTTTGCACTGAACAGATAATTGTTTTTGCACTGCATTCTTCTACTCGCTGTGCAAAGAAGAGATGTCTTTTGCATTGCATAACAAGAACTTGCTGTGCAAGAGAGATTGCAATTTTTTGCATTCTTATACATTGAAGAGATGTTTTCATTGAAAGATTGCATTGCATGAATTGAAGAGATAAGTGTGCATTGTATACAAGAACATTGTTCTGAATTGAAGAAAAGTGCATTGCATACAACAACTCTTTGTGCATTGAAGAGATGAGTGCATTTGCATTGCTTACAAGATCGCTGTCATTGACCGGATGAGTGTTTTGCACTGCATTCTTATATCTTCTTACTCGCTGTGCAAAGAAGAGATAATGATTTGCATTGCATAAATAACTCGCTGTGCACTTATCTCTTCTTACTGAAGAGATAAGTGCATACAAGAATATGTTGTGCATTGAAGAGATACGTTCATTTGCTTTGCATTGCATCATGATCATTTTGCACTGAACAGATAATTTTTTTTTGCACTGCATTCTTCTACTGTGCAAAGAAGAGATGTCTTTTTGCATTGCATAACAAGAACTCGCTGTGCAAGAAGAGATAAGTGATTTTGCAATGATACAAGATATCTTTGTGCATTGAAGAGATACGTTCGTTTGCTTTGCATTGCATAACAAGAACTCGCTGTGCAAGAAGAGATAAGTGTTTATGCATTGTATACAAGAACAGATTGTTCTGAATTGAAGAGAAAAGTGCATTGCATACAACAACTCTTTGTGCATTGAAGAGATGAGTGCATTTGCATTGCTTACAAGATCTCTGTCATTGACCGGATGAGTGTTTTGCACTGCATTCTTATATCTTCTTACTCGCTGTGCAAAGAAGAGATAATGATTTGCATTGAATACATAACTCGCTGTGCACTGAAGAGTTATTTTCATTTTCATTATTATAAACACTGCATTTGCATTGCATAACAAGAACTCGCTGTGCATGAAGAGATATGTGATTTTGTTGCATTGCATCCAAGAATTTGTTGTGCATTGAAGAGATGTTCGTTTGCTTTGCAAGCGCAAACAAGATATCTTTGTGGATTGAAGAGAGATACGTTCGTTTGCTTTGCATTGCATACAAGATCATTTTGCATTGAACAGATAATTGTTTTTGCACTGCATCTTACTCGCTGTGCAAGAAGAGATAAGTGATTTTGCATTGCATAAAATAACTCGCATGCATTGAGATGAGAGCATTTGCATTGCATACAAGATCTCTGTCATTGACCGGATGAGTGTTTTGCACTGCATTCTTATATCTTCTTACTCGCTGTGCAAAGAAGAGATAATGATTTGCATTGCATAAAGAACTCGCTGTGCACTGAAGAGTTATTTTTATTTTCATTTTAAATTATTATAAACACTGCATTTGCATTGCATAACAAGAACTTTGCATTGCATCATGATCATTTTGCACTGAACAGATAATTGTTTTTGCACTGCATTCTTCTTACTCGCTGTGCAAAGAAGAGATGTCTTTTTGCATTGCATAACAAGAACTCGCTGTGCAAGAAGAGATAAGTGTTTATGCATTGTATACAAGAACAGCTTGTTCTGAATTGAAGAGAAAAGTGCATTGCATACAACAACTCTTTGTGCATTGAAGATATGAGTGCATTTGCATTGCTTATACAAGCTGTCATTGACCGGATGAGTGTTTTGCACTGCAATCTTACTCGCTGTGCAAAGAAGAGATAATGATTTGCATTGCATAAATAACTCGCTGTGCACTTATCTCTTCTTACTGAAGAGATAAGTGCATACAAGAATTTGTTGTGCATTGAAGAGATACGTTCATTTGCTTTGCATTGCATCATGATCATTTTGCACTGAACAGATAATTGTTTTTGCACTGCATTCTTCTACTCGCTGTGCAAAGAAGAGATGTCTTTTTGCATTGCATAACAAGAACTCGCTGTGCAAGAAGAGATAAGTGATTTTGGCAATGATACAAGATATCTTTTGCATTGAAGAGATACGTTCGTTTGCTTTGCATTGCATAACAAGAACTCGCTGTGCAAGAAGAGATAAGTGTTTATGCATTGTATACAAGAACAGATTGTTCTGAATTGAAAGAAAAGTGCATTGCATACAACAACTCTTTGTGCATTGAAGAGATGAGTGCATTTGCATTGCTTACAAGATCTCTTCTGATTCTGTCATTGACCGGATGAGTGTTTTGCACTGCATTCTTATATCTTCTTACTCGCTGTGCAAAGAAGAGATAATGAAGCATAAAGATAATGATTTGCATTTTGCATAAATAACTCGCTGTGCACAAGAAGAGTTATTTTATCATCTCATTATTGAAGAGATAATTTGCATTTGCATAACAAGAATATGTTGTGCATTGAAGAGATACGATCATTTGCTTTGCATTGCATCATGATCATTTTGCATTGAACAGATAATTGTTTTTGCACTGCATTCTTCTACTCGCTGCAAAGAAGAGATGTCTTTTTGCATTGCATAACAAGAACTCTGCTGTGCAAGAAGATTGCATGAAGAAAGTGATTTTGCAATGTTGTGCATTGAAGAGATAAGATTTGCATTGCATACAAGAACTCGCTGTGCATTGAAGAGATTTTTTACAAGATCTGCATTTGCATTGCAAGAACAAGATGTTTTTGCATTTTGCATTGAGAAGAGAAGAGTGTTTTGCATTGCATACAATAACTCACTTTGTGCATTGAAGAGATGAGTGCATTTGCATTGCTTGAAAGATCGCTGTCATTGACCGGAAGAGACTGCATTCTTATATCTTACTCGCTGTGCAAAGAAGAGATAATGATTTGCATTGCATAAATAACTTTTGCTGTGCACTTATCTCTTCTTACTGAAGAGATAAGTGCATATAAAGAATTTGTTGTGCATTGAAGAGATACGTTCATTTGCTTTGCATTGCATCATGATCATTTTGCACTGAACAGATAATTGTTTTTGCACTGCATTCTTCTACTCGCTGTGCAAAGAAGAGATGTTTTTTGCATTGCATAACAAGAACTCGCTGTGCAAGAAGAGATAAGTGATTTTGCAACAAGACAATTGTGCATATCTTTGTGCATTGAAGAGATACGTTCGTTTGCTTTGCATTGCATAACAAGAACTCGCTGTGCAAGAAGAGATAAGTGTTTATGCATTGTATACAAGAACAGATTGTTCTGAATTGAAGAGAAAATTTTGCATTGCATACAACAACTCTTTGTGCATTGAAGAGATGAGTGCATTTGCATTGCTTACAAGATCGCTGTCATTGACCGGATGAGTGTTTTGCACTGCATTCTTATATCTTCTTACTCGCTGTGCAAAGAAGAGATAATGATTTGCATTGCATAAATAACTCGCTGTGCACTGAAGAGTTATTTTCATTTTCATTATTATAAACACTGCATTTGCATTGCATAACAAGAATATGTTGTGCATTGAAGAGCACGTTCATTTGCTTTGCATTGCATCATGATCATTTTGCACTGAACAGATAATTGTTTTTGCACTGCATTCTTCTTACTCGCTGTGCAAAGAAGAGATGTCTTTTTGCATTGCATAACAAGAACTAGAGATAAGTGATTTTGCAAGAAGAGATGAAGAGATGTTTTTTGCATTGCATGCAACAAGATTTTTGTGCATTGAAGAGATAATTTTTTTGCATTGCATTTGCACTGCATTTGTGCAAGAAGAGATAAGTGCATTTTGCATTGATGCAAGAAGAGAGTGCATTTGCATGCATGCATTTGAATGAGATACAGATTGCATTGCATACAAGATCAGAAAGATCTCTCATTGTGCAAAGAAGGATGAGTGTTTTGCACTGCATTCTTATGCATTGCATTCTTACTTCTCTGCATTGAAGAGAGAATGATTTGCATTGCATATGCTTGCATTGCATTTTGCATTTTGCATATAAAGACTTCATTTGCATTGCATAACAAGAACTTTGCATTGCATCATGATCATTTTGCACTGAACAGATAATTGTTTTTGCACTGCATTCTTCTTACTCGCTGTGCAAAGAAGAGATGTTTTTTTTGCATTTCATTCATTTTGCAAGAAGAGATAATGATTTTGCATTTATGCAATGATACAAGATATCTTTGTGCATTGAAGAGAAAAGATTTGTTTTTGCATAACAAGAACTCGCTGTGCAAGAAGAGATAAGTGTTTATGCATTGTATACAAGAACAGATTGTTCTGAATTGAAGAGAAAAGTGCATTGCATACAACAACTCTTTGTGCATTGAAGAGATGAGTGCATTTGCATTGCTTACAAGATCGCTGTCATTGACCGGATGAGTGTTTTGCACTGCATTCTTACTCGCTGTGCAAAGAAGAGATAATGATTTGCATTGCATAAATAACTCGCTGTGCACTTATCTCTTCTTACTGAAGAGATAAGTGCATACAAGAATATGTTGTGCATTGAAGAGATACGTTCATTTGCTTTGCATTGCATCATGATCATTTTGCACTGAACAGATAATTGTTTTTGCACTGCATTCTTCTACTCGCTGTGCAAAGAAGAGATGTCTTTTTGCATTGCATAACAAAGAAAGAATTGCATAACAAGAACTCGCTGTGCAAGAAGAGATAAGTGATTTTGCAATGATACAAGATATCTTTGTGCATTGAAGAGATACGTTCGTTTGCTTTGCATTGCATAACAAGAACTCGCTGTGCAAGAAGAGATAAGTGTTTATGCATTGTATACAAGAACAGATTGTTCTGAATTGAAGAGAAAAGTGCATTGCATACAACAACTCTTTGTGCATTGAAGAGATGAGTGCATTTGCATTGCTTACAAGATCTCTGTCATTGACCGGATGAGTGTTTTGCACTGCATTCTTATATCTTCTTACTCGCTGTGCAAAGAAGAGATAATGATTTGCATTGAATACATAACTCGCTGTGCACTGAAGAGTTATTTTCATTTTCATTATTATAAACACTGCATTTGCATTGCATAACAAGAACTCGCTGTGCATGAAGAGATATGTGATTTTGCATTGCATCCAAGAATTTGTTGTGCATTGAAGAGATGTTCGTTTGCTTTGCAACGCAAACAAGATATCTTTGTGGATTGAAGAGATACGTTTGCGTTTGCTTTGCATTGCATACAAGATCATTTTGCATTGAACAGATAATTGTTTTTGCACTGCATCTTACTCGCTGTGCAAGAAGAGATAAGTGATTTTGCATTGCATAAAATAACTCGCATGCATTGAGATGAGAGCATTTGCATTGCATACAAGATCTCTGTCATTGACCGGATGAGTGTTTTGCACTGCATTCTTATATCTTCTTACTCGCTGTGCAAAGAAGAGATAATGATTTGCATTGCATAAAGAACTCGCTGTGCACTGAAGAGTTATTTTCATTTTCATTATTATAAACACTGCATTTGCATTGCATAACAAGAACTTTGCATTGCATCATGATCATTTTGCACTGAACAGATAATTTTTTTTGCACTCGCTGTGCATTGAAGAGATATGTCTTGCATACAAGAACTCGCTGTGCAAAGAAGAGATGTCTTTTTGCATTGCATAACAAGAACTCGCTGTGCAAGAAGAGATGTGTTTATGCATTGTATACAAGAACAGCTTGTTCTGAATTGAAGAGAAAAGATCATTGCATTGCATTGCATACAACAACTCTTTGTGCATTGAAGATATGAGTGCATTTGCATTGCTTACAAGATCGCTGTCATTGACCAGATGAGTGTTTTGCACTGCATTCTTATATATCTTCTGTGCAAAGAAGAGATAATGATTTGCATTGCATAAATAACTCGCTGTGCACTTATCTCTTCTTACTGAAGAGATAAGTGCATACAAGAATTTGTTGTGCATTGAATAGATACGTTCATTTGCTTTGCATTGCATCATGATCATTTTGCACTGAACAGATAATTGTTTTTGCACTGCATTCTTCTACTCGCTGTGCAAAGAAGAGATGTCTTTTTGCATTGCATAACAAGAACTCGCTGTGCAAGAAGAGATAAGTGATTTTGCAATGATACAAGATATCTTTGTGCATTGAAGAGATACGTTCGTTTGCTTTGCATTGCATAACAAGAACTCGCTGTGCAAGAAGAGATAAGTGTTTATGCATTGTATACAAGAACAGATTGTTCTGAATTGAAGAGAAAAGTGCATTGCATACAACAACTCTTTGTGCATTGAAGAGATGAGTGCATTTGCATTGCTTACAAGATCTCTGTCATTGACCGGATGAGTGTTTTGCACTGCATTCTTATATCTTCTTACTCGCTGTGCAAAGAAGAGATAATGATTTGCATTGCATAAATAACTCGCTGTGCAGTTTATCTCTTCTTACTGAAGAGATAAGTGCATGCATGAAGAATATGTTGTGCATTGAAGAGATACGTTCATTTGCTTTGCATTGCATCATGATCATTTTGCACTGAACAGATAATTGTTTTTGCACTGCATTCTTCTACTCGCTGTGCAAAGAAGAGATGTCTTTTTGCATTGCATAACAAGAACTCGCTGTGCAAGAAGAGATAAGTGATTTTGCAATGATACAAGATATCTTTGTGCATTGAAGAGAAGTTCGTTTGCTTTGCATATGCATTGCAGAAGAGATAAAGAATTGTATACAAGAACAGATTGTTGTGCATTGAAGAGATGCATTGCATACAACAACTCTTTGTGCATTGAAGAGATGAGTGCATTTGCATTGTGTTTGTTTTGCACTGCATGCATTGCATACAAGAAGAGAGATTTGCATTGTTCTGCATTGAAGAGTGCAATTTGCATTGCATACAACAACTCTTTGTGCATGCATTGAGAGATGAGTGCATTTGCATTGCTTACAAGATCGCTGTCATTGACCGGATGAGTGTTTTGCACTGCATTCTTATATCTTCTTACTCGCTGTGCAAAGAAGAGATAATGATTTGCATTGAATAAATAACTCATGCACTGCTGTGCACTTATCTCTTCTTACTGAAGAGATAAGTGCATACAAGAATATGTTGTGCATTGAAGAGATACGTTCATTTGCTTTGCATTGCATCATGATCATTTTGCACTGAACAGATAATTGTTTTTGCACTGCATTCTTCTACTCGCTGTGCAAAGAAGAGATGTCTTTTGCATTGCATAACAAGAACTCGCTCGCTGTGCAGAGATAAGATTTTTTGCAATGATACAAGATATCTTTGTGCATTGAAGAGATACGTTCGTTTGCTTTGCATTGCATAACAAGAACTCGCTGTGCAAGAAGAGATAAGTGTTTATGCATTGTATACAAGAACAGATTGTTCTGAATTGAAGAGAAAAGTGCATTGCATACAACAACTCTTTGTGCATTGAAGAGATGAGTGCATTTGCATTGCTTACAAGATCTCTGTCATTGACCGGATGAGTGTTTTGCACTGCATTCTTATATCTTCTTACTCGCTGTGCAAAGAAGAGATAATGATTTGCATTGAATACATAACTCGCTGTGCACTGAAGAGTTATTTTCATTTTCATTATTATAAACACTGCATTTGCATTGCATAACAAGAACTCGCTGTGCATGAAGAGATATGTGATTTTGCATTGCATCCAAGAATTTGTTGTGCATTGAAGAGATGTTCGTTTGCTTTGCAACGCAAACAAGATATCTTTTGTGGATTGAAGAGATACGTTCGTTTGCTTTGCATTGCATACAAGATCATTTTGCATTGAACAGATAATTGTTTTTGCACTGCATCTTACTCGCTGTGCAAGAAGAGATAAGTGATTTTGCATTGCATAAAATAACTCGCATGCATTGAGATGAGAGCATTTGCATTGCATACAAGATCTCTGTCATTGACCGGATGAGTGTTTTGCACTGCATTCTTATATATCTTCTTACGCTGTGCAAAGAAGAGATAATGATTTGCATTGCATAAAAAGAACTCGCTGTGCACTGAAGAGTTATTTTCATTTTCATTATTATAAACACTGCATTTGCATTGCATAACAAGAAGAACTTTGCATTGCATCATGATCATTTTGCACTGAACAGATAATTGTTTTTGCACTGCATTCTTATTCTTCTCGCTGTGCAAGAAGAGATAAGTTTTTTTGCATTGCATAAAAAACTCGCTGTGCACTGAAGAGATAAGTGCATACAAGAATGTGTTGTGCATAAAGAGATACGTTCGTTTGCTTTGCATTGCATGCAATGAGATCATTTTGCAATGACCAGATAATTTGGATTTTTGCACTGCATTCTTATATCTTACTCGCTGTGCAAAGAAGAGATAATGATTTGCATTGCATAAATAACTCGCTGTGCACTTATCTCTTCTTACTGAAGTGATAAGTGCATACAAGAAATTGTTGTGCATTGAATAGATACGTTCATTTGCTTTGCATTGCATCATGATCATTTTGCACTGAACAGATAATTGTTTTTGCACTGCATTCTTCTACTCGCTGTGCAAAGAAGAGATGTCTTTTTGCATTGCATAACAAGAACTCGCTGTGCAAGAAGAGATAAGTGATTTTGCAATGATACAAGATATCTTTTGTGCATTGAAGAGATACGTTCATTTTGCTTTGCATTGCATAACAAGAAACGCTGTGCAAGAAGAGATAAGTGTTTATGCATTGTATACAAGAACAGATTGTTCTGAATTGAAAGAAAAACAACTTGCATTGCATACAACAACTCTTTGTGCATTGAAGAGAGAGATGAGTGCATTTGCATTGCTTACAAGATCTCTGTCTGATTGGTCATTTTGATGAGTGATTTTTTGCACTGCATACTTATATCTTTTCATTTACTCGCTGTGCAAAGAAGAGATAATGATTTGCATTGCATTGCATAACAAGATTGCATAACAAGAACTCGCTGTGCAAGAAGAGATGTTTTTATGCATTGTATACAAGAACAGATTGTTCTGAATTGAAGAGAAAAGTGCATTGCATACAACAACTCTTTGTGCATTGAAGAGATGAGTGCATTTGCATTGCTTACAAGATCGCTGTCATTGACCGGATGAGTGTTTTGCACTGCATTCTTATATCTTCTTACTCGCTGTGCAAAGAAGAGATAATGATTTGCATTGCATAAATAACTCGCTGTGCACTTATCTCTTCTTACTGAAGAGATAAGTGCATAGAAGAATATGTTGTGCATTGAAGAGATACGTTCATTTGCTTTGCATTGCATCATGATCATTTTGCACTGAACAGATAATTGTTTTTGCACTGCATTCTTCTACTCGCTGTGCAAAGAAGAGATGTCTTTTTGCATTGCATAACAAGAACTCGCTGTGCAAGAAGAGATAAGTGATTTTGCAATGATACAAGAAGATATCTTTTGTGCATTGAAGAGATACGTTCGTTTGCTTTGCATTGCATAACAAGAACTCTTGCTGTGCAAGAAGAGATAAGTGTTTATGCATTGTATACAAGAACAGATTGTTCTGAATTGAAGAGAAAAGTGCATTGCATACAACAACTCTTTGTGCATTGAAGAGATGAGTGCATTTGCATTGCTTACAAGATCTCTGTCATTGACCGGATGAGTGTTTTGCACTGCATTCTTATATCTTCTTACTCGCTGTGCAAAGAAGAGATAATGATTTGCATTGAATACATAACTCGCTGCACTGAAGAGAAGAGTTCATTTTCATTTCATAATTTTCATTATTGCACACTGCATTTTGCATTGCATAACAAGAACTCGCTGTGCATGAAGAGATATGTGATTTTGCATTGCATCCAAGAATTTGTTGTGCATTGAAGAGATGTTCGTTTGCTTTGCAACGCAAACAAGATATCTTTGTGGATTGAAGAGATACGTTCGTTTGCTTTGCATTGCATACAAGATCATTTTGCATTGAACAGATAATTGTTTTTGCACTGCATCTTACTCGCTGTGCAAGAAGAGATAAGTGATTTTGCATTGCATAAAATAACTCGCATGCATTGAGATGAGAGCATTTGCATTGCATACAAGATCTCTGTCATTGACCGGATGAGTGTTTTGCACTGCATTCTTATATCTTCTTACTCGCTGTGCAAAGAAGAGATAATGATTTGCATTGCATAAAGAACTCGCTGTGCACTGAAGAGTTATTTTCATTTTCATTATTATAAACACTGCATTTGCATTGCATAACAAGAACTTTGCATTGCATCATGATCATTTTGCACTGAACAGATAATTGTTTTTGCACTGCATTCTTACTCGCTGTGCAAGAAGAGATAAGTGATTTTGCATTGCATAAATAAACTCGCTGTGCACTGCACTGAAGAGATAAGTGCATACAAGAATTGTTGTGCATAAGAGAGATACGTTGTTTGCTTTGCATTGCATACAAGATCATTTTGTGCATTGACCAGATAATTGTTTTTGCATTGCATTCTTATATGATTTACTGCTGTGCAAAGCAAAGAAGAGATAATGATTTGCATTGCATAAAATGCATTTGCTGTGCATTGATCTTCTTCTTAGATGAATTGCATATTGCATACAAGAATTTGTTGTGCATTGAATAGATACGTTCATTTGCTTTGCATTGCATCATGATCATGATTGCACTGAACAGATAATTGTTTTTGCACTGCATTCTTTACTACTCGCTGTGCAAAGAAGAGATGTCTTTTGCATTGCATAACAAGAACTCGCTGTGCAGAAGAGATAAGTGATTTGCAATGATCAAGATATCTTTGTGCATTGAAGAGAAGAGATTACAAGAACTTTTGCATTGCATTTGCAAGAACTCGCATTGAAGAGATAAGTTTTGTTTATGCATTGTATACAAGAACAGATTGTTCTGAATTGAAGAGAAAAGTGCATTGCAAACAACAACTCTTTGTGCATTGAAGAGACATTTGCATTTGCATTTGCATTTACAAGATCTCTGTCTGAACAGATACCGGATGAGTGTTTTGCACTGCATTCTTATATCTTCTTACTGCTGTGCAAAGAAGAGATGTCTTTTGCATTGCATAACAAGAACTCGCTGTGCAAGAAGAAGAGATGTGTTTATGCATTGTATACAAGAACAGATTGTTCTGAATTGAATTGTTCTGAATTGAAGAAAAGTGCATTGCATACAACAACTCTTTGTGCATTGAAGAGATGAGTGCATTTGCATTGCTTACAAGATCGCTGTCATTGACCGGATGAGTGTTTTGCACTGCATTCTGCATCTTATCTTCTTACTGCTGTGCAAAGAAGAGATATGATTTGCATTGCATAAATAACTCGCTGTGCACTTATCTCTTCTTACTGAAGAGATAAGTGCATAGAAGAATATGTTGTGCATTGAAGAGATACGTTCATTTGCTTTGCATTGCATCATGATCATTTTGCACTGAACAGATAATTGTTTTTGCACTGCATTCTTCTACTCGCTGTGCAAAGAAGAGATGTCTTTTTGCATTGCATAACAAGAACTCGCTGTGCAAGAAGAGAAGATGATTTTGCAATTGCATACTCACTGTGTGCAAGAAGAGATGTTTTTTATACAAGAACAGATTGTTGTGCATTGAAGAGATAAGTGCATTGCATACAAGATATCTTTGTGCATTTACGTTCGTTTGCATAACAAGAACTCGCTGTGCAAGAAGAGATA
This sequence comes from Paracanthobrama guichenoti, assembly GCA_018749465.1. Taxonomy (NCBI): domain Eukaryota; kingdom Metazoa; phylum Chordata; class Actinopteri; order Cypriniformes; family Gobionidae; genus Paracanthobrama; species Paracanthobrama guichenoti. The sequence continues at coordinate 25,984,574 of CM031943.1, forward strand.
AGTGTTTATGCATTGTATACAAGAACAGATTGTTCTGAATTGAAGAGAAAAGTGCATTGCATACAACAACTCTTTGTGCATTGAAGAGATGAGTGCATTTGCATTGCTTACAAGATCGCTGTCATTGACCGGATGAGTGTTTTGCACTGCATTCTTATATCTTCTTATCTTCTCGCTGTGCAAAGAAGAGATAATGATTTGCATTGCATAACATAACTCGCTGTGCACTTATCTCTTCTTACTGAAGAGATAAGTGCATACAAGAAATTTGCATTGCATTGAAGAGATACGTTCATTTGCTTTGCATTGCATCATGATCATTTTGCACTGAACAGATAATTGTTTTTGCACTGCATTCTTTCTCGCTGTGCAAAGAAGAGATGTCTTTTTGCATTGCATAACAAGAACTCGCTGTGCAAGAAGAGATAAGTGATTTTGCAATGATACAAGATATCTTTGTGCATTGAAGAGATACGTTCGTTTGCTTTGCATTGCATAACAAGAACTCGCTGTGCAAGAAGAGATAAGTGTTTATGCATTGTATACAAGAACAGATTGTTCTGAATTGAAGAGAAAAGTGCATTGCATACAACAACTCTTTGTGCATTGAAGAGATGAGTGCATTTGCATTGCTTACAAGATCTCTGTCATTGACCGGATGAGATGAGTGTTTTGCACTGCATTCTTATATCTTCTTACTCGCTGTGCAAAGAAGAGATAATGATTTGCATTGAATACATAACTCGCTGTGCACTGAAGAGTTATTTTCATTTTCATTATTATAAACACTGCATTTGCATTGCATAACAAGAACTCGCTGTGCATGAAGAGATATGTGATTTTGCATTGCATCCAAGAATTTGTTGTGCATTGAAGAGATGTTCGTTTGCTTTGCAACGCAAACAAGATATCTTTGTGGATTGAAGAGATACGTTCGTTTGCTTTGCATTGCATACAAGATCATTTTGCATTGAACAGATAATTGTTTTTGCACTGCATCTTACTCGCTGTGCAAGAAGAGATAAGTGATTTTGCATTGCATAAAATAACTCGCATGCATTGAGATGAGAGCATTTGCATTGCATACAAGATCTCTGTCATTGACCGGATGAGTGTTTTGCACTGCATTCTTATATCTTCTTACTCGCTGTGCAAAGAAGAGATAATGATTTGCATTGCATAAAGAACTCGCTGTGCACTGAAGAGTTATTTTCATTTTCATTATTATAAACACTGCATTTGCATTGCATAACAAGAACTTTGCATTGCATCATGAACATTTTTTGCATTGCATCATGATCATTTTGCACTGAACAGATAATTGTTTTTGCACTGCATTCTTCTTACTCGCTGTGCAAGAAGAGATAAGTGATTTTGCATTGCATAAATAAACTCGCTGTGCAGAAGAGAGAGATAAGCATTGCATACAAGAATGCTTGTTGTGCATGAAAAGAAAATGCATTGCATTCGTTTGCTTTTTGCATTGCATATGAGCATTTCATTTTGCAATGATCATTGTTTTTGATGGATGTTTTTGCACTGTTTTTCTTATATCTTACTCGCTGTGCAAAGAAGAGATAATGATTTGCATTGCATAAATAACTCGCTGTGCACTTATCTCTTCTTACTGAAGTGATAAGTGCATACAAGAATTTGTTGTGCATTGAATAGATACGTTCATTTGCTTTGCATTGCATCATGATCATTTTGCACTGAACAGATAATTGTTTTTGCACTGCATTCTTCTACTCGCTGTGCAAAGAAGAGATGTCTTTTTGCATTGCATAACAAGAACTCGCTGTGCAAGAAGAGATAAGTGATTTTGCAATGATACAAGATATCTTTGTGCATTGAAGAGATACGTTCGTTTGCTTTGCATTGCATAACAAGAACTCGCTGTGCAAGAAGAGATAAGTGTTTATGCATTGTATACAAGAACAGATTGTTCTGAATTGAAGAGAAAAGTGCATTGCATACAACAACTCTTTGTGCATTGAAGAGATGAGTGCATTTGCACTTAGTTTAATTTCCAATGACCAGATTATTGCAACCACACTCCAGAGGAGAAGTAGAACCAAACATGTCTTTTCAGACTTTTTTTTCCTTTTTCTTTCAGTTTTTTTCTTTTTCCAAAAGAGTAAAAGAGTCAACTCTCCCTAATCCTTTCTTTCAAAATTAAACATTGTTATAAGCATGTGCATGCATTTTGTTCAGCCTTGCCTGTGGTTGTCACAGTTATGTAGAATACATCAAAAAACAATCATGCTATATATATTTAAAAGTCTCTTGCGCTGTAGACATCCTCTTCAACCCAGATACTTTGCGCATCGTAGAGGGTCACCCTTTGGGGAGCAGTTAGGCTAGCACATACACCCAGGGTCTGGCTCATCATTATTCATCTTCTTCGTCCTCCATTGGAGGTACTCGAATCCAATGCTCTCTAACCCAGCTCCTAGCTCAGAGGAGCTTTCAACATATTGCACCCTTTCATCTTGCGCTCTTGTTTCACTCCTGGGAACTCTTGTGCAGTGATTCAGATGATACCAGTTGGTGCTTCCTTCCACTTGGACCGCTGTCGACATAGCTGTCACCACTTTGTACGGTCCCTCTCTCCTAGGCTCATTCCCCTTTCTCCTGAACACCCTCAGATACACCTGATCACCTGGAACAACTGGACAAGGTGTCTCCGTCTCCTTACTGGGATGCTTTCTTATTTCCTGCAAATATATAGCTTTATGTATTGCAGTTAGTTTTTTCATATACGATCTCAACTCCAGTTGCAATTGTTCCAAAGGAGATCCTTTGTGCGGCCCTCTAAAATATGGCACAGGCATGACCCATAAGCATTTCATGCGGTGTTAGATGCGTACTTCTGTTAGTTTGCATGCGATAACTCATCAATCCAGTTAAGTTTAGTACTTTCACACATCTTTTGCAAAACTTGTTTTACAGTTTTTTGAATAAATGCCGATCCATTGTCCAAACTTATTTCTGATGGTATTCCAAATCTAGGAATTACCTCTCTAGTCAGAAATTTAATAACCGTTCCTGCTCCTTCATCTGCTGATGGTGTTGCTTCCACCCATCTGCTAAATCTGTCTATTATCACAAGCATATACCTTTTGCCTTGTACTCTCTTTATCATGTCCACATAATCCATGTGCTTGAATGGCCCTCGCTGTTCCTTTCCTAACATTATTTTTGGCACAAATTTGTGGTCAAAACCATGTGCATCCAAAATGAGGATGTTTAAAAGAGCTGTTGATGCAACAATCTGTCCATCATGTGAACGCCAAAGACAATTTTCATCTTGTGTGGCCCCCCTCAGATTCCACATTGAATGTTCATAAGGGCCAGCTTGCTGCTGTATTCTAAAACTATCATCCAGTTGAGGTTGTGGTTCTATGAGAACTACTGGTATTAATATTGTTGCATGACATCCTTTTTAGCTTCCAAGTCTGCCATGTTGTTACCTTTAATGACAAAGTAATTTCCTTTTTTATTAGCCTGACATTTAATGATGGCTAATCGTTTTGGTAGCATCATAGCAGAAATCAACTCACCTATCTGTTCAGCATGCTGGATGGCAGTTCCATCACTCTTTTTGAACCCTCTTTGCTTCCACACTGCTCCAAAAATAAATGACACACACCATTGAGCATAAGCTGAATCTGTAAAGATATTCGCTATTTGTCCCTTTGCTGCCTGACATGCAGCCGTAAGAGCTTTCAATTCTGCTAACTGAGCAGAGCATGGCTGTGAGAGAGAATATATGCGACTATGTGTCAAATTTGATTGATTGATGACTGTCATAAAAATTCCTCCACAAAATGTGAATAACAGTCACATACATGAGATAAGGGGACAGTTTTTATTAAACAAAGATTGTATTTCACATACATTTGAACTTTGAGACGTTTAAAAACATTAAAACCGATGTATATTGTTAAATACATTCGTACGACATTCACACGTTTCAAGTAAATGTAAAAACAAGTTAAAGGTTTTTTCCTTTACATAAAACTTTGTAAAAAGTCAATGTTCAGTCATTTAAAATGTTTTTCAGAAAAATAAAGACAAGTTAGAGAATATCTTTGACGTACGACTTGTAAAGATAGAGAAAACATTGTTTTCAAACAAGTATATGCATTAAACATCTAAGAAGAGGTGTTTAAAAATCCCATCAAACGAATAAATGTTAAGTTGTTTCACATTACAATTTATTGTTCAAGTTTTCTTTAGTCAAAAACATTTCTCTTACGGAGTCTGATGCAAACACGTCCTTTCTCCTCAATGACGGAAAACGGAATGCGCTCTGGCAGCTTGTGTGAAGCCACCCCCAGTCTCCGCCCCTAACACTTTTACCTCAATGCAGAACAATGGATAAAATAATAAAATAAAAATAAAATAAATAAAAGTCACACACACACACACACACACACACACACACACACACACACACACACACACACACACACACACACACACACACACACACACACACACACACACACACACACGGACGCGTTGTGCGCAGGGTGATGCAAACGCAACCTCTCTATCCTGATGGCTAATCACTAATGCGGTCTGGGGACATGCGTAAAGCCCCCCCCGCAGTCTCCGCCCCTAACACGCCCCTCAGAGCAGAAGACCATTGAGAGTCCATACGGAGATTTAAATAACGGTAAAATAATTAAACAAAATGACATTTATAAATAATATATGTTTTTAAAATTTTTGTTTAGTTCATCATAGTTTATTTCACTCTTAGTTCTTCCAAAACTAATTGTGTGTGTGTGTGTGTGTGCGCGTGTGTGTACAGGGAGAGATCAGTGTGTGGGTAATTAATTTTCTCTTTGATATTTTAGAACCGGTTTATGGCGATGGTCTGGAGAGGTTGTGTGAGGGTGACTGGATGGTCAGTGTCCAGTGAACTCTGACAAGAGTCTAAACAGAGTTCAGAGCCGTAATAAAGCCATGTTATCTAAAACACATGTCTCCCCCATGGTGAGTTTTGCGCGGGGGAAGACATAGCTTGTAGGTCTACTCCTTTATATGATAAGATTAAAACTCTCTCTCTCTTTTCCCTATCGTATATATATATATATATATATATATATATATATATATATATATATATATATATACCGGATATTTTTCAGACCGGATAATTTCACACACACACACACACACACACACCGAACACGCTATGCGCGATGAATTTGCGTGGGGAGACATGCTGTGTCGTGACACTGAGAGAGTTGAATGTCATTTATGATGGCGGATCTTGATAAGGTTAGTGATTTGGGGATATCTGATCTCCAGAAATGGCCTGGAGCGCTTTGCGCGGGAGAGAGAGAACATCCAGAGTCTTTTAAACAATTAAAAAGTTCTTATTATATACATAATAAATACATACAAGTATCGAATTATTTAAGTTAAAAAGTATTCGAAACATCCCACATAGATTTGTTTTAACAACGAGATACGTAGCAGGCCTGTGGTTTGGGTTCTCAGACCTGGCTACTGCGTATAAACATAAGAAGGGGAAATCAGACCTAAATGGGGGGGTTTAGAGGCCCTGAAAACTTTTTTATGACCTGTTGACCCCCCTCATATGAGTATGAGAAAAAAATCCTTTAAAATGTCAGATATCTACCTACCTGCATTACAACAAAAACAGAACACCGCGTATGACCGCCTTCTCAACCGCTGACACAATGGCCACAAATAACAATGGTAAGCAAAATTTTTTATATTTATTTTTCACGACTGTGTTGTATATTTACTTTACGAATCATACACACATGAGGTAATTATAGGGTCTTCACTGTTTTAACATTACAGATGTGCACGAATCCGGTTTATATTTTGACTTGAAATAATTCTGGATGAGCTATGTAAGTATATTCTCATTCTCTATAGTAACATGCCATTGTATATTAGACCTTGTCGGGAGGCCTTTAATGTACCAAGAGACTGAGGATATCATACGCGATTCACAAAGCGATATTATCGCTAACCTGCAGACCATAATAGCAGTACAACAACAGCATACTATCGCCCTACAGCACGCTGCAGAGTTCTGGAGGAGAAGCCACGAGCAGATCATTTTGGAAAATCAACGACTGTACAATTAATTGGCAGGTGTTTCGGAGCTTTACACGAAGTAAGAGACGAACAGCAGCTTACAGTAATAACTCTGTCATTATTTAGTGAAAGAATGAATATTATTCAAAGAGTGTTGACTGATTTGCATGATGTTATAATGAGGGAGAGAAGAAGGTGATCATATTTTGTTTTTGTTTTGAATTTTTATCTAACCGTTGTAATTGACGGGTATTTCGTTTGATGTATTAGGACCTACAGATATTTCTATGCTATGCGACTTGGCTATTATCTTTACTGCTGTGGTGGACTCTAGCACCATCTGTGTTTTTGTGGTGACCTGTTATTTTGTTATGTGAAAAAAAAATTGCGGAGCATCCCTGTCTTTTTAAAAATAAATAATAAAAAACTAAACAAAGGCAAAAACAATGGTTTCTAAAAGATGTCACAGTGATTTACACGACAGTCGAGCTGAGGATGAACCGGTGTCCTCTAGATCCAGAAACACGCCTTTGGGAATTCAGTTGCGCGAGCTGATTAATCATCAGCTGCGCATGTTAGCGCCTAATGCCCTTAACAGAACTGAGGTGCTACAAGGCCTCATAAACAATCAACATGAATGGTTAGAAATGACTATACAACATGATAATAATAATATAACACATGATGACGATGATGACGATGATGATGATGGCAATAATGATCAGGTCGGTGGTCAGGGTGACCCCCCATCAATTTATGATCCGTTAGCTCCTAATATGGGTCTGAGCCACGGCGAAATTATTAGATTAATAAACCAAGGGGGAAGCGTTGGACCTTTCACAGTAGTGACACGTCCAAGATTCAATGGTCTAGAAATTCACAGAACTTTAAACCTCCGTGAAATATCCACTAACGATCTGGCAGCCTACAATATTTTGCTTAATTCCTTATTAGCTGAAATTGTAGATTTCTCCAGGCTGATGGCCGGTGATAGGGGGTATATTAATATATCACTAACAGGTGCCAATCTACCCACTGCGATTAATGCTGTTTTAACTCCTGAAAACAACCACAATGCCGATTTATTCATAGATCAGATTGAACATGCGGCCCAAAGTCAAAGTCAAAAGTCAAAATCAGCTTTATTGTCAATTCTGCCATACGTACAGTACATACATACAGAGAATTGAAATTCTATGACTCTCAGACCCTAGGTGCCTAACAACAACAAAACAATAACAATAACAACAAAAAGTTTAACAGTAACAACAACAGAAGAAAGATTTAAAAAAAAGATGGATAAAGTGAATTATAGAGGTAAAGTGGCGATGGCAAATAGTGCAAACAATGGTAACAATAGTGCAATTTCAGATTTAAGTCAGTGCAGGTATAAAATAAAATTATAAGAGTGTGTGCAAAAAAAGAGTCTGTAAGAGTCTGTGTGCAAAAAGAGTCTGTGTGCAAAAAAAAAAAAAAAAAAAAAAAAAAGTAATAATGTCATGCCAAAGTAATAAAGAGATTGCAAACGACTCACGTGAATCTAAGGGTGTCAATCGCTATGGATAAACAGGGGGGAGGACGTAGGCGATTAACAGATCTGGCGATCAGCGAAACGATCAAAAGGAATAAAATGAATTTATTCTGCCCCATAAATGTCGAAAACAATATGTGTTTCAGCTACTGCCTAGCCCATTTCTTGAACCCTAAAGCTACCGACTGGGATCTGAAGAATATCGCTACAGAATTGCATACGGAGGCTGGTTACACAACACAAACCGGAATAGGCTTTCGTGATCTTAGTATTTTCGAATCTCGCCTTGATCTGAAAATAGTTGTCTTTCATAGAGACTGCTCTGGAAAATTGGTAGTTTATAAAAACAACAACGAGATACATCCAAAGACAGTCCATTTATTCATTCACGACTCGCACTACTATCTGATCAAAAACCTCAAAGCATTCATAGGTACTAATTACGTATGCGAGTTTTGTTACAAAGGTTTTAATGACCTTAGAATCCATAAGTGCAAGTATGCGTGTAATGTCTGTCTCGACTCTGAGTGTCACACACACACTAAAAACAGTTTATGTGTGACGATTGCAAGAGGTATTGCAGATCTATCTATTGTTACGAGACCCATAAACAGTCGAGGGTCCCCGGTGAGAGGCCACAGTGCGATGTGATAAAATATTGCGACAAGTGTTGCATGACAAAACCAAATCACACAAGTGCCCGCCTGCACGCTGCGTGCATTGTGATGCATTTCTGATGAGGGAGGGGTCACATGACTGTTACATACAACCTATCAAGCCGGACGAAACTGACGAAAAATACGTATATTATGATTTTGAAACGATGTACGAGGGTGGCAAACATGTAGCTAATTACGTGTGTGCCATAACACATAGCGGTGATGAATTTACAGCGCGGTAGTGCGGAATGTGTTGTGCGCCTGATAAAAAACACTTCAGATGTCCAAAATACGCTAATTACACATCTTTCCATTCTGTCCTGTATCCGTGCAGGCGTGTTTTTCTCTCTCTGTTCCCTGCTGGCTCTCGCGCTGTTTTGTTTTGTCTAGTGTTTCGTCTCTTCTCTTCTCTGACTGCTGCTCTGCTGGACTCTTGAAAATACTGAAATGGAATTGATTAACTGGTCAATCAGCGCAATCGACAAGATTTTCTCACTAAGGAAGGGTGCCCCGGGAGAACCCACCTGCCCGGACGGGACCTTTGCCGCAGGGTACGTGAGGGACGCATGGAACAACTGGCAAGTCCTGTGCCTGGAGGCTCTGTCCGTGGAGGATGCGGAAGATTTATACATGATTGGATTATTGATGGCGGGTTCCTATTCTTTGGCTTTGGGATTGCCCTGACCTATCGGAAGATTGGTAAGACAGCTGCAAGCAAATTCACCCAGCCGCTGTCTGTGGAAATTAAACAATGCTTCGGGGTTCTGTGTGACCGTTTGAAGGAATTAGATCAGAAAGTGATAGGAATTGAGGAACTGAACGTAGCAATAACGCGCAGTCCGGGACTGCGGATACGCAGGGAAAAGTGGGCTCTATCGGGGGTCAGATCGGTGAACTTTTACGGACTGTAACCGGTCTGGCCATGAGGCTGGACGTAATGTCAGGGAAACTGCACAGACCGGGACGCAATGCTGAGGACCAGATCTGATTGATTGATTATGATCCGGACAAATTACCGAAGATCATCAAATGGATTAAAAAATAATAAATTGTATTTGCCTGACCTAATCCCAACGAACCTCACTTGGTCCCTATCTCTCGGTTGGGAGGTCAGCCGGGCAGCTGTCTGCTATCTATCTTCCCTGTGCACTGCCTTATCTCCCTTCAAGGACAAACCATAGAACTGAACAGAAAACATCTGAAGTTATGGCTAACATTCTCACACAACACAATCTCAGACTCACTCGCACCATACACAACCTACCCGATCCCACCCCCCCTCCAACCGTCTGCCTGTTTATCTATCTCCTCTCCCACTCCATACAAAAAATCCCATCACGTGACCACGTGTACTGTATCATGTTTATGTTTATGTTTATGTTTTGTTGTGTTTGCTATGTAATGCTTGCTAAATTGCATTCTTGTATTTCTGCGTAGGGCGGCGCCTGAATAATCGGCTGCGGCCGGAGGCTTGCTCCAAACTTCATTTCGTTATACTGTACTTGTACATGTGTAATGACGAATAAACTTCAACTTCAACTTCAACTTATACATTTTTGGCCCACAACGCTTCAGGGTTTGATTCATACATACTGCTGGAGTATTTCATAAATAAAGGTCTACCGCCGAAAATCATTATGCAAGGGTGTAGAATAATTTATATGCATGACTTGGCGTTTAAGCAGAGATACATAGACACATTCAATTATATGCCGATGGCGCTTAGTAAATTGCCTGAGGCCCTAGATCTGACAGTGTGTGGCAAAGGATTTTTTCCACACCACTTTAACAGATCGGAAAACATTGATTATGTAGGTCCATACCCTGCTAAAGAGCTTTATGGATACGATACAATGAGCACAGCTGACCGGGGGAAATTTGATGTATGGTATGCCAGCGTGCAGGGTGGCATATTGACTTCAAAAAGGAACTGGCATTTTATGGTCGCAACGATGTAATAATTCTGCGTCAGGCAAGTATGAGGTATCGGGAGGAATTCATCGAGTGTGCAAAAATCGATCCGTTTAAATGTTTGACGCTGGCTGGCACATGCATGTATTCAAGACTAATTTCCTGAGCCGAGACACTCTGGCGATAATGACACACAATAATGCATACGTCAATCAGTTCAAAACATTTTCCAACGCCTCGATTCAGTGGCTGGAGTACATTAAAGAAAGCGAAAATGCGGATGTACATCACGCCCTAAACTACGGAGAAGTCAGGTTTGGCCCCTACCATGTTGACGGATATTACGAAAACACTAACGGTGATAAAATAGCGTTAGAATACCTCGGATGCTTTTTTCACGGTCACGATTGTCGGTTTTAATCCTAACGATTTGAACCCCCTATCAAAAGTGCCTTTTGGGGCTCTCAGGAGACAGTCTGATAATAAGCTAGAGGCTCTGCGTAATGTTTATTCATTACGGGTGTCTTCTATCTGGGGGTGTGAGTGGGAACAAGCAAAACAAAGCGACCCTGCTGTCAAGGCATTTATGGCCTCATACAAGGCACCTGCGAGATTAAGGCCAAGATGTGCGCTGTATGGAGGGCGCACAAACGCTATTAAACTCTATCACAAAGCCGCAGAGGAAGAGCGCATCGATTATTACGACTTCACATCTCTGTATCTGTATGTACAGTCGCATAAAACATACCCAAGCGGTCATCCGAGAATTATTTTTAAGGATTTTGAGCCGTTAGAGAATTATTTTGGCCTGGTCCAGGCAGAAGTGCTTCCACCACGAAAGCTCTTTCATCCCGTGTTGCCTTACAGATGCGCGAAAAAATTAATGTTTCCACTTTGTCGATCGTGCGCTGAGGGTGAGATTCAGGACCCCACTGCCGTCACACTGATGCGAAAGATCCTTCATCATTGTTGTTGGGTTAGTGTCGAGTTGGCACGAGGTATTAAACACGGCTATGTGATCGTGAAAATAGACGAAGTTTGGCATTTCGCCCAGACGTCAGACAGCTTATTCAGCGACTATGTTAAAACATTCCTCAAATTCAAACAGGAAGCGTCAGGATTCCCCCAGCACGTAGTCACAACCGATGATAAGCAGTCATACATAAGTGATTATATCGATAAAGAGGGGTTGACCTTGACATCAATAAAATAGTTTACAATCCGGCAAAAAGAGCGATAACGAAATTAATCCTAAATTTCTTTGTGGGGGCGTTTCTCTTTACGCGAGAATTTATCGTCGACAGAGTTTTTGACCGAACCCGAAGAGTTTGCACGGTAGATTTTTGGTAACGGGCATGTAATAAAACACTTCTCGTTTGTTTCAGATTCTGTGGCCATGATTCAGTGGTCATATGCTGAACAGGACGAGTGTCAGACGCGAGACGTTAAGGTGTTTATCGGGGCATTCACAACGGCATACGCACGTTTGGAACTTTATGAACTGCTGGATAAATTAGGCGAGCGCGTCATTTACACAGATACGGACTCTGTCGTCTTTATATCAAAAAATGGCGACTGGATGCCCGAAACTGGTCCGTACCTAGGCCAGCTCACGAGTGAATTAGAATCAAACGATCTAATCCTGGAGTTCTGTTCTTCAGGACCAAAATCGTACGGATATCGAACTGCAAAAGGCAATGTTTGTCTCAAAGCTAAAGGCATCACACTTACTGCAGAGAACTCTCAAATAGTTACGCTACAGAGTCTGGTAGCATTAGTCCAGGGTTATGTGAAATCACGTGACACTTCGCACCTGCTGGCGCGGACAGACACTATCGCTAGAAATAAGAGGTCATTCACACTTCACAATAGATCGCATGTAAAAAGCTTCAGAGTCGTGTACAACAAGCGTGTGCTGCTACCTGATTATTCCACAGTTCCTTATGGATTCTAACAATATCATGAGTCATTGTAACGTGTGAAACAGGTGATTTTGACTTTAGATTGCAGCACCCATTTTCAGGGTTAGTCTCGGGTCCCAGTAACAGTGGGAAAACATATTTTGGAAAAACTTTGATGTATAATTCAGAAAAAATGTGTTCTGTAAAATTTGACAATTTTATATACATTTACAGCTGTTGGCAACCGCTATATGATGAATTGATGCGAGTGTTTGATATTAAATTTATTGAAGGTATACCCAAATCCTTGAATGATGAATATTTATTTCCACCTCATAAGAGATCATTATTAATCCTTGATGACATAATGGATCATGCATCTTCTAATGTAGAAGTTCAACGAGGTTCACGCAGTACACTCATCACAACTCAATAAGTACAATATTAATAAATCAAAACTTGTTCTTCCAGGGCAAATCTACCAGAACTATCAGTCTCAATACAAATTATTTAATTATTTTTAAAAACCCTAGAGATAAGCAACAAATTGGGGTTTTGGGGAGGCGAGATTCTTTATAGAAGCTTATCAGGATGCCACCAGCCGTCCTTATGGATATTTACTGGTAGATTATAAAGCAAAAACACCAGAAAGACTACGACTCAGAACGGATCTGCTCTCAGACCATCCAGTGGTATATGTACAGAAAAGGAAGTAGTGATACGGTGGAGGTTACCATGAGCTCGAGACTTTCCAGAAATTTGCCTCTTTTAAAGTTGTTATACAAAGGCACTCCTAAACAAAGACGTCTTATTTTACAGTCGTCCTCTGACGAATTCATATTGGCTCTATGTGAGGTGGCTCTTAATGTTCTTCATGGTATAATACCGCTAACTACGAATCAGCACAGAAGATTAAGAAAGTTGAGATAAAATACGTGGCTAATAAGAAAATTAACGTTAAGAGAAAACGACGTATGATTAATCAAAGAGGCGGTTTTCTCCTCCCGCGTCGCCATACCATTTATTTCTAGTCTGATAACGTCTAGACAGTGACGAGCATGGAGTATGCTGAAAAAATGTATCTCGTACCAAAACATCAAATGGATAGACTGAGAACGGGACAGCCTCGTGAAACTATTCATAAAGCTGTTGAGGGCGGCTTGGACGTAACAATAAGGGACATATTAGAGAGGAATGATCTGGACTCGCACGGAAAGGCTAAGCTTTACACTAACGCATTGCAAAGGTTTTTAGCCGTGGTGAAACAAGGTGACGCGGAGAGTAACGCATTAACCCTTACATTCCCTCAACAGGATCCACGCTATGGTGAAACACCTGCCACTGGGGCAGATGTCCCTGATAGGACTGGTGATAATGACGGGGTGGAGGATGAAGTCGTAAACGAAGTGTTAAACAATGTCCCTCAGAGGCGTTTAAAAAATATCAAATACATTCTGGATAAGATGTCTAAAGCTAAACAGATATCCTCATGGACAGACTCTGGAGAATTTGTTTTTAAAGGAAAACCCATTACGGGTTCACATATGCTTGATCTGTTGAAAAGCATAATGATGCCGCATATGATACGTGACGACTGCAGGCCGGTAGGATGGCTTGAATTTCTGGAGGCATTTGCCGGCTTAAACATACCTTTCTCGACTGTAAGTAATCATCATGTTAGGCGCATGATCGAATCTTTTAAGAGAAAAAGATCTATGGGTAAGCCCTGCCACTGCGGCATCTATGCCTGTGAAAAAACGCACGTCTGGAAAACAGATGTATCCCCTTTCACCATCACCACCATCCCGGTCAGACATTTCAGGCGACAATGTATTTAATTCGCCTATATTGGATTAGAGTCAGTGGCTGACTTTTTAAGTTGTATGTATGTTCATTTATTTTATTTAATTTTTAATTTTTTTATTTTATATATTTGTATTAGTTCTTTGTTTTAAAAATGATGTATACTAGAATTATGTGATTGTGATTACTCCTTTAAATATGTATCATATTCTGATGTCAATTACCGCTGTAAGATTTTGTTAGGGCGGTGGTAACAACGTCACTGAAAATATTTTTGCGGCCGTTTTTAAATGAGGTTCAGCTATACTGAATCCTCTTCTTAAGAATGGTAGGGCCGCACGAAAAAGGCCTTTAAAAAAAAAAACCAATTCCCCCATCGTACATCGCACTTGACCCAAAACCTGGTAAGCCGTTACCGGCCTGATTCTGATAATAGGCGACATATCGCTCCGGGTCAATTCTGTATGGCGTGAGATGTGCCATTTAAAATAAATACTGTTTCACAGGTCTGAAGTGAAGTTTGACAACTACTTTACCATAAGTGAATCGTACGTCTTGGTTTTGATCGTCTTTAACTTCGATGCTGATCTCGGTGATGCTACTTTTATTAACACGTATGTAATGGGATTTGTCGTATCTAACACTGACTATCTTGTTAGGTTCACCGTCTATATGTACGGTGCTTAATAAAGGTACATATACGTCACCGACTGATTGGTAGTCAATAATGTCTGTGTACAGGAATAACGTGTAAAATCCACCTCTTATATCTGATTGGTATGGTGAATATACTATAGTCGTAGCGCGGGGGTCTTGATCTTCATGGGGGTGGGGTACCGTTTCTATAGAAACACCTGGCTGTAATCCCAGGATGATAGCCAACTTGCCATAAAACGTTAATGAAGTTCTCTGAGGTGCTTTTATAAAAACCTTATTCTTTATATGATCATAACCAAGGTGCATGCGTGGTGGGAGGGATGCGTTTATTTCCCTGAGCAAAAATGGTACATCCTCGTAATATCCAGTCTTTAAAGTATTACGCAACACAGGTATTGATTGTGCCTTATTGACAATGTGTATATTAATATCGTCGCTCACATTATAATGTTCGCTAACAGGATGTAACATCTTTTGGTCACTGTTGATAATAAAAGCCGCATCCTCTTCATTAAATGTATACCATGATATGGGGTATTCAAATCCAACCAGCGCCACCTCCCATGATCCCTTCAGATGTATAGTTTTCCCCAATCTGGTTCTGTAATTAGATATACTGTTTTCGGGATAGGTGACCCTCGAGGCATTGCATGGTAATGTAACATAGAAACCCTCCTCGGTCATGATGATTATTTTCAGAAATGGTGTCTGTAAGTCCACCACCTGCTTTTCCGGAACCCATGAATTGAATTTTGGCCCCCACCCCCACCACTTGACCAGCGCATACATAGTTTTCCCCCTACGTCGTCTATCTAAAATCTTTTCTATTTTGAATGATTTATCATCACTCACGATAATTTTCTGTAGTTCTTCTTCATAAAAACATCCATCAATAATTTCCCCATCGTAGTCTTGTATCTTGTATACGGGTGGTTGTCGTGGCACACACGCTGCTATGGTAAAGTACTCTTCTGTATAATTCTGTTCGTATCCTTTCGAGAATATATTTCTGACTTTAGTCACTCTGACAACATCACCTATCTTATAAGTAAAGACAGGTGTCTCTTTACGCAGATTTCCGTACAGGTTGTTAAACACGGTCGTCTCATTTTCTTTATGAACGTCAATCGGCCTCATTCGTATGGACTTGTGATAACTAGAGTTATACCCCTCTGTCAGATCTTGCAAGATATCACAGTAACGTTTGGAATTGACGGCCGTTAAATATCTCCACATACGCCCTTTTAGAGTTCTGTTAAACCGCTCAACTACGCACGCTTTTAAATCGCTGGCCGTGGTGAAATGATGTATGTTATACTTTTTCATTAATTGCTGAAAATGCTTATTGAGGAATTCCTTCCCCAGATCCGTTTGAAGCTTTTGTGGTATTCGATTTTCTCTTAATATTGATTCAAACGCCTTAGTTACCTCCTCCCCAGTCTTATTCTTCAACGGTGGCGTCCACACATATTTGCTAAATACGTCTATACACGTTAGTAGGAATTTGATATTATCGTTATCCTTTGAATAAGCAGACATGTCAACCAGATCCGCTTGAAACTGCATATCTTTCCCATACACCACTACTCTATTTCGCTTATATTTTATAGGTGCGGTCCGGTGTAATGTATATGTATCTTGGCTGGCCAACCAGTCGGTCACCTCCTTATCTTTCAGACGTACACCATATTCCTGTAACGCAGCTTGTTTTAATCTGTTTTTACCACCCAAACCCCCTGGGCTTGACGGATGGTAATATATATTTTTCATGAGCTCTGACATGTTCTCTCTCTCCGTGTTTCGCCAAGTAATGACCAGATTTTTTATGTTTTTTTATTTTATTTGCAGAATATAAAAGTAACCATTTTACAAACAGACAGGACAAATCATAAATCGTCCAGATAAAACAGAAATTTTACACACATTACAAAGTTTTTACATTCAGGCATCATCTCGAGAATTTTTTAAATAGTTGCGGATGGTGTACCATCACAGACAATAGACATGTTTATCATATTATGCCATTCGGTCGTTAATCTCCTCACAACATTCATTTGATTCTTTAATTTCACTAAGCGTCTACTGTCACATGTATCATTGTCTGTTACATCGTCAACAATCTTGTACAACAAATTTGATATTTCACATCTGACCCGTTGTTTAAAGAAATATTTAGACAGATGGGTAATGCATAGAAAGTTCCCCATTGCAGACTTAGTCAGAATCTGCAGCGGCAGCGGCAAGCTTCCAACAAGTCAACAAGTCAACAGCGTCGTAAATCACCTGCTCATAACTTTCATCCACAAGTTTCTGCCTGATAGAGGCCAGCTCTTCCACTATGTAGATCTCATCTCTGAGGTCGCACAAAACAGTTTCAACAGTCCCCTGGATTCTTTGTAGATGCGGTGTTAGACCAAACTGTTTCAAAGCCTTTGCTAAAATGTTTTTTGGCTGATTTCGTCGTAACATCCGTAAAAATAATAGGGGCTAGGCTCAAACAGGCATGAGTGTCTTGTTTGTGAAGGATGATCCACTACACAGCCGTCAATCTTTTTTCATTCTTTTATCGATCAGGTGTTGCAGGATAACGGTGATGACCGCTTTAATGATTTTGTGACCCGTCACACCTATACACCTGTCCACATCATCATCGGAGTTGTCAGAAATCTTGGCTATGACTCCTGGAGACCCGTAGTTTGCGAGGAACGCGATGTTATGGTACCCCAGTTCTGTGCAGAACGTGGTCAGCCAGGCGTTGCATTTTTGATGACTGATTCGTTGACGATGATGGTGGTTCAGTGTTGAGGGGTGTAACTTCGCTTTCCTGAGACATGCTGCGTGAATGCTGTAGGATCTTCTTCTGCGGTAGGTATTTAATGATTGTAGAATGTGGGTGGAGCTACATGAACACCACGCCTGCTAGTGACGCACCATTCAGGATGGAAAAGTTTAACTTTGATGTTGTTGTACCGGTCATACGCCTCACACCACTTAAACATCCTATCTATTTAAAAAATATATCTTCCAACACAGGTACGTCTTTCCACTGAAACATACATTTAATGTCATAGTATTTGAGGTGATCTGCCTCAGATATAGGCCATGAATGTTCCGGCAGCCCTTTTCCGAAATCACTGCATAGGATGTACACATAATCTTCGGGGTATTTGTTAACGTGATCCGCGAGCAATCTGAATCTTGTTCCCATCGTCATCCCGCTCCACTTGGCTATGAGGTCGTCTCCTCCATCTTTCAACTCGCGCCACACACGTGTGTAAAATAGAATCCAGTCTTTCTCAGTGAAAACCAGATCTGGATCATCCGTTGTATTCGTTGTAAATTTTTCATCATTGTCCACATTGATCAGTCTGACCTCTCGTGCGTTTTTGTTAAAATTGTACGCAACACACGCAGTACCTGCCAAATGAAAATCGTATCTGACATCCTCTAGCGGCTCGTGGAGAAATTGGGACAGACAAGGTCCGTGTTTCTTCCTAGGAGCTAGAGTCAGGTGCGCCATTGCATCATCAATGGCTCTTTCAGGAGTTTTAGGTGGAGAAGCCTCGGCCATCGTTGCGGATTAGTTACCCATTTGTAAAAAATAAATAAATAAATAGACCACAAGTTGTGTTCTGCGGTAGGCTAACGATGTGTTTTTCTCCCTTTTTAACAAGGTGTTGCGGGGTGGGTGTGCGCGCGGGGGCGTGTTAGGAGCGGAGACTGCGGGATGCTTTACATACGTCCCCAGACCGCATTAGTGATTAGCCATCAGGAGAGAGAGGTCGCGTTTGCATCACCCTGCGCACAACGCGTCCGTGTGTGTGTGTGACTTGAAACAATTAGTTTTGAAAGAACTAAGAATGAAATAAACTATGATGAACTAAACAAAATTTTTAAAAAACATATTATTTATAAATGTCCTTTTGTTTAATTATTTTACCGTTATTTAAATCTCTGTATGGACTGGGCGCGTTCTTCTGCTCTGAGGGGCGTGTTAGGGGGCGGAGACTGGGGGGCGGCTTTACGCACGTCCCCAGACATCATTAGTGATTAGTCATCAGGAGAGAGAGGTCGTGTTTGCTTCACTCTGCGTAAGAAACATTTGTTTTTTGGTTTTTGTCTAAACTAAATAAACATTTAGCAGAAAAATGTGATGTAAAAAACTTAATATTATTTGTTTTGCTTTTATTTATTTTATTTTTATTTTATTATTTTATCCATTGTTCTGCATTGAGGTAAAAGTTTTAGGGGCGGAGACTGGGGGTGGCTTCACACAAGCTGCCAGAGCTCATTCCGTTTTCCGTCATTGAGGAGAAAGGACGTGTTTGCATCAGACTCCATAAGAGAAATGTTTTTGACTAAAGAAAACTTGAACAGTAAATTGTAATGTGAAACAACTTAACATTATTCGTTTGATGGGATTTTTAAACACTTCTTCTTTGATGTTTAATGCATATACTTGTTTGAAAACAATGTTTTCTCTATCTTTACAAGTCGTGCGTCAAAGATATTCTCTAACTTGTCTTTATTTTTCTGAAAAACATTTTAAATGACTGAACATTGACTTTTTTACAAAGTTTAATGTAAAGGAAAAAAACCTTTAACTTGTTTTTACATTTACTTGAAACGTGTGAATGTTGTACATTCGTATTTAACAATATACATCAGTTTTAATGTTTTTAAACGTCTCAAAGTTCAAATGTATGTGAAATACAATCTTTGTTTAATAAAAACTGTCCCCTTATCTCATGTATGTGACTCTTATTCACATTTTTTTTAATAAAAGCTTAAAACACATTGTTTTTGAATATTTTCAAAAAAACACACAGGGGGTATAGTGGGGGTGTCGGAACCAAAACAGGTGTCCGGAACAGGTGTCCAGTCCGGTGGGAGGGGTGGGAGGGAGGGGGGAAGCGGGAGGGGGGGAGGAATTTTTATGACAGTCATCAATCAATCAAAATAGACACATAGTCGCCTATATACTCTCTGCTGTGCACAGTATTGAGATATTACAGGCTCAAAGTTCTCCCCTTCTTTTCTTACCACTGAATATCCTGCATGATTTCCCAAATGATCTTTATAACTTGAACCATCTACAAAGTAGATCACTTCTGCTTCAGCAATTGGTGTAGATTCAAGATCTGGACGTAATCTAGTGAATGCCAGGGAATTGGCCACACAATCATGCGGCTCTCCTTCATGCTGCAAAGGAATCAGTTCAGCTGGATTCACTCTCTTAATGGTAACATCTGGATATGTCAACAATGATGAATATGCTAAAATACGAGCTTTGAGTCAAAACAAATTTTCCTTGTTCTATCAATTCCACAATTGTATGATGTGCAATAACAGTCACTGGATATCCCATAGTAATTGTAGATGCTTTCTCATATGCATAGTGCACTGCTTGCAAGACCCTGGTAGCATGGTGGATAACCCTGAGCTACATTATCAAGTTTAGTACTATAATATGCAATGGGTTGCTTTTTCCTGCCACTACAAGTCTCCTGCATCAGAACAGCTGATGCATATCCATCTTCTCTGTTTGCCACATATAAATAAAACTCTCTTGTGTAATCAGGATTTCCAAGTGCTGGTGCTCTTTGTAATTCCTTCTTTATAGATTCAAATGATATTAAAGCATCTGTATTCCATTTTAGCTGATTACTCAATTTCTGCAGTCCTGATTGTTTCATTATTTCTCTCAATGGAGCTGTTTTTATTGCATAGTCTTCTATCCAATCAGCACTGAATCCTGTCATTCCTAGAAAAGTCATCATTTGTTTTACAGTCTGTGGTAAAGGTGCTTTACTTATACCCTCCAACTGAGCTGGAGCTTTTGTGCCATGTGATATCAATTTTCCCAAATACTCAACCTGCGGCTGACAGTACTGCAGTTTACTTTTAGAAGCCTTGTGTCCTCCTTGTGCTAACTTTGTAAGTACTTTAATAGAATCTTTGTGACACTGTTCGCGTGTTGTTGAACAAATCACCAAATCATCTACATATTGCAACAGAGTACTTTCTATCATAAGGTCTTCTAAATCAGCCTTTTGAGAACCTGATTAAATATATGCGGCGAATGCTTAAATCCCTGTGGCATTCGAGTATAAGTGTACTGTTTTTCAGCATAAGTAAACGAAAACAAATGTCTACTTTTTTCTTCTACAGGAATGCTAAAAAAGGCATTACAGAGATCAATTACCGTGAAATATTTATCATCCGGGGGTACATTCGTTAGCAGCGTATGCGGATTTGGCACATCAGCTGGCCAGTCTTCTGTTATGTCATTAATTGCTCTCAAATCATTCACAAGACGCCATTTAGATTTGTTTGCTTTAATTACAGGAAGAATTGGAGTGTTACAATAGCTATTTGTTTCTATCAATACTCCTGCTTTTGTGGTTAGCAATAGGAGATATATAGTCCTGCTTCTCTACCTTCAATAGTATTCTTAATGCCTGCTTCAGCTTCAGGCTTTAAAGGATACTGAGATTTTCTAGGCAAACATGCACCTGGTTTTAGCTGGATAATTATAGGGCTAGCTGACTCCAATCCTACATCTGTATCATGTTGAGACCATAATTCAGTAGGCACTTGTTGCTCTGCTTCATTAAAAAGTTCAACAGCAGATGACACTATTGTCTCCATTGTTTTAGATGCTACTGTCATCTGTTTTTGTATTTTTTCATCAATGACTATTTCCTGAGGAGTCCCTAAAATTTTAATGAAATTTTTGTCATTTGAATGAAAAATTAACGGATTTATGGTTGGCTCCCACTGGCATTGTTCAGCTTTTTTCATCCATTTGCCCTAAGTCTTTTGTTTCCCAATTCTTTCCTACATATAAAGACACATGTGGAACAGATTCTGGTACACTGAACCACGTCTTTATGAATTAATTCTCAGTTATACTCACTGCTGCTCCCTGCTTACCTATTATGATGTTCTTCAAGATAAGTTCAACCTTTTGATTTTCAGTTTCTTTTTGCCATCTTTGTTCTATTTTTGTATCTCTGTCAGGATCATACATCATAGTACAGTGAAACTCTGACTTTGGCAACTGTGCTTCAGAAATCTGTGCTTCAATAAACTTTCCCCATGTGTCAATTATTCGTCTTACATCATATTCAATTTGTCCTAGCCAATATACATTTGCTTTTGGATCTGCCATTGTCATTTGAGTTTCTATCCCTTGGAAGTCTATGTACACTCCATCAGGAGAACACCGAATTTGAAGTCCTAATAATGTTCATAATGCATCTCTTCCTAATAGATTAACAGGAGTTTGATCTGATACGAGGACAGGTATGGTCACACCTTTGTTTTTAGCTTCTAAGCACACAGGAGCCGTCATAGGAATTAACTGTTTAGGTTTACTGGACCATAACATGGAGCCCTAGAGGGGCGTTGCCAACTCTTCCCCCTTCTACCCACACGTGACTGTTGCCATGGATTATTAGGGCAGTCTCTTCTGTTGTGTCCAAACTGACCACATATCCAGCATTCTCCCAAAGCAGTATTATTAGTCCAGCCTTGACCTCTTCCTCCCCCTTGTGATGGATTGGCTTTCCACCTCATTGGACCTTGTTGTTGAGCATACACATTAACAGTTGGTGCAGGCATCTGGTTTGCATTTGAAGAGGCTGCTACAGGCTGGGCATGTACAGGCATTTGCACAGTTTGTGGCGGAGCATTCACAGGAGCCATTACAGACATTTGTTCTCCAGTTGTTCTCCTTTAGGATCAATCTTTGTTGGAAATTCATCCCTCAGAGCTTGCCATTACTGCTGGACGATATGCATCCAGAGCAGTCCCATCCATGTAATAGGAGTCAACAGCTCTGTATAAATCAGACGCTTCAAGAATTTCCCCCATTTTTGGGCCTCCTATGATTCTTGCTAGAAGAGCTTTAATGTCCCCAACAGATAATATTTTGCCCATTGTCTCTTCCTCAAATGCTTTAATCCACTTTCCAGCCCCATCTTGGATTTCCGGCAGACGAGCGCCTAACCCCTCGAGGTCCTGGTGGCCCAGGGCACATATAGCCCCTGTGCACCCTTGATTAAAATAGGAAGCTGTTTCACTCTAGATTTAAGCCTCCCCTTTTCTCTTCCCTGTGACCAACTTCCTCCATCAGATGACTCCTCTTCACTTTCCTCATGCAAATTTTCCAAAAGCTTAGTTCTACTTTTCACCAATTTGTCTGTGTCTTTTGCTAATTTTTGTGTTTCTTTAATTCTTTTATCTATTTCTTCTCCTATTTTCTGTCTTTGTCTTTCAATTGTTCTATCTTCTCATCTTCCTACTTGTTTCCCTTCATACTGTGTTTTCATTACCTCTAATGCTCACCGTGCCTGTTCATAACAATCTAAAGGCAAACTTTTCTCAGATTGTTTATGTCTCCCTATTTTTTCCCCTGTTTGTTTTTCATCTTCTAACTCCACTTGCCCTTCCAATTGCATTTCTCCTGTCATTTACACTAGTCCCTTAAGCATTGGGAACTGACCTTCTGAAGGTGCATTTGTCATTAGTTTTTGAAAACATCTCTTCTTTTTCAATGTTTCTTTTTCTGTCTCTATCAATTCTTTTCTTGCTTGTTTTATATTCTTTAATATTTCTTCTCCTTCTTTTTTAAACAATGTATTGCCTGTTCTTCTTCTCTTTTAGCTTCTCTTTGTTGTTTCTTTAAACTTTTACTCTTCATTTTGTGGTTTTTATCAAAGTTTCCATTTCTTCACACAATGATACATCAAATGTCCCTTCTTTTGGCCATTTTGTCATCATCCGTTCAGTTCTTTTTGCCATTTGTTTGACATTTTTCCTATTACTTCACTACATAATGGGTACTTTTTCCTAAATGATTCAACTGGGGTAATCATTTCTCTTTTATCCATTTCTTTTATTTTTCAATGACACTTTTTCTTATATCTTTTCAAATATTACTTTGGAAGAAAGATCTCTTTATTTATTATCTATTTATTCCTCTTATTTTATTTATTTTTGTATTAAACTCTTATCTTAACAAACTAACAGATTTATTTTCACTTTATTATTTGTTTTATTTTATATGAACAGTCAATAATTATTTTACCATCAGACATAAATTAGTCCTATGCTTTGTTCTAATTTACAAGGCTGTTTCTTGAACAAATTTCTCTCTCTCTCAAACATTCACCACTTTCATAAAAATCTTTTATTTCCTCACACGTCTCTTTGGGCTCATAGTCTGTCCCAAAGAGCTCATTCATGCATTCTTCATGCGTGTCTCCCTGGGCTCATATGGCTTTTGTCCCAAGGAGCTCATACATACATTCTCTAACTCTCCTCGGATGTCCAGCAGAACCCCCACCTCAGTCCAAGAAGTCAAGAAGTTCCCAAGTCAAGCGAGAAGAGTTTATGCTTTTACCACACACTCAGAGCTCAAACACACACACTTACACTTACACAGACAGCTCTCTACTCCTTACCAAATCAAAAACTCTTTTCTTTTATCACACAGTTTGATTAAAAAATTAAAAATACACACGCCAAATTTTTGCTTACCCGAGCAAACCCCAGCCACGTGATCAGCGTGCTGAGTGGTAACCATAAGACTTTCACCCACAAAACGTAGGATTTAATTCTGATAATTGCCAATTTAACCAAACAACACAACACCTGTCCAAGCAGACTCTCAACTGTATTAATTGAGACGGTATCACAGGATTTTCAATTTAAGGTAATGTAGATTCCCGATTAAATGCACCCCACAAGTCTCTGGTCGTAATATAGCGGTATCGCGATATATCTTAATCACCTGTTTTAGTTTCGTCTTCTATGGCAGTCCTCAATCTATAGCTTGAGCGGTATTAAGATCGAAACACAGACATAAAACATTTAGTCAGCTATCGAGCAAACCTTCGCATGAACCCTTAAGTTACACGAAGTGGTAACCAACCCTGACGTCATCTGTGCGCAAACACAGACCTGACTAACAAACACATACGATATCGTCAAGGCCTCACACTCATACAATTATTCTGGAATCAAAGACCTTCTTCCTAATTAGTTCTTTAATTTTGGAGAAGCTTTTTAAAGTGCCTCACCACTCCCAGGCAAACTGTGCTACCAACACAAAGTTAAGCAAAATCTGCTTACCTGGACAGTCGTATTTGTGTTGGTCGCTCAGTAAAGCCCCGTCATGGATCGTACACCTCAGCTCCTTGCCAGTCCCATCTGGGGTGCCAAATGTTGTGGATTCAATGCTGCCGTTTTTCTCTTCTTTAAAAATAACACTTCACTCAGTCTTTGATGCCAGAATATAGGTTTTATTCTTTCAAACAAAACCGAGTCGATCTGCAGATCTCCTCCCAACTCAGAGAAATCCCCCATTATATAGGTAGTTCCTAGACATTCCAAACACGTTTTAACTTGGCTTGAATTCAGCCTATATCCATATATGGACTTAACACCCAGCACTGTGAGGGGTGGTCTTCCAGTCTCCTGCAGACCCCTGCACACTCTCAGCTGAATATCATCATACAGATATAAATAATAGTGTAAAATCATACAGTTGAATTATAATAAAATACTTATTATTCATGCAATATTAATGCAATAAACACTTCAACATTTCCCCCCTTTGCGGCTTATCAAGCCTCACTTTCACTATTCTTTACCCAGAGTGTAGCTTCAAAATCCAGCCTCCTCAGTTATGCTACAACAGCAACCAAATCAAGTCACTTAGTTTCATTTCCAATGACCAGATTATTGCAACCACACTCCAGAGGAGAAGTAGAACCAAACATCTCTTTTCAGACTTTTTTTTTCCTTTTTCTTTCAGTTTTTTTCCTTTTTCCAAAAAGAGTAAAAGATTCAACTCTCCATAATCCTTTCCTTCAAAATTAAACATTGTTATAAGCATGTGCATGCATTTTGTTCAGCCTTGCTGTCACGTTGTCACAGTTATGTAGAATACATCAAAAAACAATCATGCTATATATATTTAAAAGTCTCTTGCGCTGTAGACATCCTCTTCAACCCAGATACTTTGCGCATCGTAGAGGGTCACCCTTTGGGGAGCGGTTAGGCTAGCACATACACCCAGGGTCTGGCTCATCATTATTCATCTTCTTCGTCCTCCATTGGAGGTACTCGAATCAATATCCAATGCTCTCTAACCCAGCTCCTTGCTTCTCTGAGCTTTCAACATATTGCACCCTTTCATCTTGCGCTCTTGTTTCACTCCTGGGAACTCTTGTGCAGTGATTCAGATGATACCAGTTAGTGCTTCCTTCCACTTGGACCGCTGTCGGCGTAGCTGTCACCACTTTGTACGGTCCCTCTCTCCTAGGCTCATTCCCCTTTCTCCTGAACACCCTCAGATACACCTGATCACCTGGAACAACTGGACAAGGTGTCTCCGTCTCCTCACTGGGATGCTTTCTTATTTCCTCCAAATATATAGCTTTATGTATTGCAGTTAGTTTTTTCATATACGATCTCAACTCCAGTTGCAATTGTTCCAAAGGAGGTCCTTTGTGCGGCCCTCTACAATATGGCACAGGCATGACCCGTAAGCATTTCATGCGGTGTTAGATGCGTACTTCTGTTAGTTTGCATGCGATAACTCATTAATGATTCATCAATCCAGTTAAGGCATCAATCCAGTTAAGTTTAGTACTTAACGTTTAAAAACATTAAAACCGATGTATATTGTTAAATACGAATATACGACATTCACACTTTAAAACTTTGTAAAAAAACATTCACACTTAAAACTTTGTAAAAAAAGTCAATGTTCAGTCATTTAAAATGTTTTTCAGAAAAATAAAGACAAGTTAGAGAATACCTTTGACATACGACTTGTAAAGATAGAGAAAACATTGTTTTCAAACAAGTATATGCATTAAACATCAAAGAAGAGGTGTTTAAAAATCCCATCAAACGAATAATGTTAATTTGTTTCACATTACAATTTACTGTTCAAGTTTTCTTTAGTCAAAAACATTTCTCTTACGGAGTCTGATGCAAACACGTCCTTTCTCCTCAATGACGGAAAACGGAATGAGCTCTGGCAGCTTGTGTGAAGCCACCCCCAGTCTCAGCCCCTAACACCTCAATGCAGAACAATGGATAAAATAATAAAATAAAAATAAAATAAATAAAAGCAAAACAAATAATATTACGTTTTTTACATCACATTTTTCTGCTAAATGTTTATTTAGTTCAGACAAAAACAAAAAAACAAATGTTTCTTACGCAGAGTGAAGCAAACACGACCTCTCTCTCCTGATGACTAATCACTAATGATGTCTGGGGACGTGCGTAAAGCCGCCCCCCAGTCTCCGCCCCCTAACACGCCCCTCAGAGCAGAAGAACGTGCCCAGTCCATACGGAGATTTAAATAACGGTAAAATAATTAAACAAAATGACATTTATAAATAATATATGTTTTTTAAATTTTTGCTTAGTTCATCATAGTTTATTTCACTCTTAGTTCTTTCAAAACTAATTGTTTCAAGTCACTCACACACACACACACACGGAGCGTTGTGCATGATGAATTTTGCGCAGGGGTACAGGGAGAGATCAGTGTGTGGATAATTAATTTTCTCTTTGATATTTTAGAACCGTTTATGGCGATGGTCTGGAGAGGTCGTGTGAGGGTGACTGGATGGTCAGTGTTCAGTGAACTCTGACAAGAGTCTAAACAGAGTTCAGAGCCGTAATAAAGCCATGTTATCTAAAACACATGTCTCCCCCATGGTGAGTTTTGCGCGGGGGAAGACATAGCTTGTAGGTCTACTCCTTTATATGATAAGAATAAAACTCTCTCTCTTTTCCCTATCGTATATATATATATATATATATATATATATATATATATATATATATATATATATATATATATATATATATATATATATATATATAATTTTATTTTTCAGACCGGATAATTTCACGTCTCCACACACACACACACACACACACACACACACACACACACACACGAACACGCTATGCGCGATGAATTTGCGCGGGGAGACATGCTGTGTCGTGACACTGAGAGAGTTGAATGTCATTTACGATGGCGGATGTGTCATGCCAAGCAGTCGTCCTATCTTGATAAGGTTAGTGATTTGGGGATATCTGATCTCCAGAAATGGCCTGGAGCGCTTTGCGCGGGAGAGAGAGAACATCCAGAGTCTTTTAAACAATTAAAAAGTTCTTATTATATACATAATAAATACATACAAGTATCGAATTATTTAAGTTAAAAATTATTCGAAACATCCCACATAGATTTGTTTTAACAACGAGATAAGTAGCAGGCCTGTGGTTTGGGTTCTCAGACCTGGCTACTGCGTATAAACATAAGAAGGGGAAATCAGACCTAAATGGGGGGGTTTAGAGGCCCTGAAAACTTTTTTATGACCTGTTGACCCCCTCATAGGTATGAGAAAAAAATCCTTTAAAATGTCAGATATCTACCTACCTGCATTACAACAAAAACAGAACACCGCGTATGACCGCCTTCTCAACCGCTGACACAATGGCCACAAATAACAATGGTAAGCAAAATTTTTTATATTTATTTTTCAAGACTGTGTTGTATATTTACTTTACGAATCATACACACATGAGGTAATTATAGGGTCTTCACTGTTTTAACATTACAGATGTGCACGAATCCGGTTTATATTTTGACTTGAAATAATTCTGGATGAGCTATTTTCTCATTCTCTATAGTAACATGCCATTGCCCGTTCTAATAATGATAATCTGTTTCTAAATAACGTGCGTGTATAGTTGATGAAGCCCTACTAGTCGGAGACGTTGTTCAAGACATTATTAATGGTAAGAATTGCATACAATTCAGTTGTTAATGTATTTAAAAAATAAAATTAAAAAATTGTCTATTATTATAATAATATGATTGTAATATTTCAGTAGATGGGGATGACCCGTCAAGTGTATATCCTACCGACGAATCAGCTCCCGCTTCATGCAGCGTCACCGAAAGCGTCACCGCAACCCCTCAGCCCATTGACGGGCGTGTTAGCGAGCCGCACGCAGATCAACCAACACGGGACAACTACACTGCATGTCTTCCATCTACTTCTACAGGTCGTGGAGAGAAACGGCTGAGAGAAGTTTATGGCGACCGTGTATTACCCAATACACAACGTTTAAGGACATCAGAAAATAACGGTGAGATGTTAAACAATATACGTATAAATATATTTAATAATAAATAATTGTATATATATATATATATATATATATATATATATATATATATATATATATATATATATATATATATATATATATATATATATATATATTCTTACAGAGCAAGATTACGAGGATCGTGGATTACAGTTATTCACTGATTCTCAGTTGGATGCGTGGAATAGCGTGGAGTTCTCCGAATCGGGAGAATCAAGCTCCGATGAGAGCGATTCAGGACCTACAGGGGAAATACAACCACTGTTCAATGACACCCTGCGTCGTGCAAATCTAAATTTTGAGCGTATATTAGACCTTGTCGGGAGGCCTTTAACGTACCAAGAGACTGAGGATATCATACGCGATTCACAAAGCGATATTATCGCTAACCTGCAGACCATAATAGCAGTACAACAACAGCATACTATCGCCCTACAGCACGCTGCAGAGTTCTGGAGGAGAAGCCACGAGCAGATCATTTTGGAAAATCAACGACTGTACAATTAATTGGCAGGTGTTTCCGGAGCTTTACACGAAGTAAGAGACGAACAGCAGCTTACAGTAATAACTCTGTCATTATTTAGTGAAAGAATGAATATTATTCAAAGAGTGTTGACTGATTTGCATGATGTTATAATGAGGGAGAGAAGAAGGTGATCATATTTTGTTTTTGTTTTTAATTTTTATCTAACCGTTGTAATTGACGGGTATTTCGTTTGATGTATTAGGACCTACAGATATTTCTATGCTATGCGACTCGGCTATTATCTTTACTGCTGTGGTGGACTCTAGCACCATCTGTGTTTTTGTGGTGACCTGTTATTCTGTTATGTGAAAAAAAAAATTGCGGAGAAAAAGTAATAATGTCATGCCAAAGTAATAAAGAGATTGCAAACGACTCACAGATGAATCTAAGGGTGTCAATCGCTATGGATAAACAGGGGGGAGGACGTAGGCGATTAACAGATCTGGCGATCAGCGAAACGATCAAAAGGAATAAAATGAATTTATTCTGCCCCATAAATGTCGAAAACAATATGTGTTTCAGCTACTGCCTAGCCCATTTCTTGAACCCTAAAGCTACCGACTGGGATCTGAAGAATATCGCTACAGAATTGCATACGGAGGCTGGTTACACAACACAAACCGGAATAGGCTTTCGTGATCTTAGTATTTTCGAATCTCGCCTTGATCTGAAAATAGTTGTCTTTCATAGTTTATAAAAACAACAACGAGATACATCCAAAGACGGTCCATTTATTCATTCACGACTCGCAGGGTCGAAATAGGTCTAATTACATATGCGAGTTTTGTTACAAAGGTTTTAATGACCTTAGAATCCATAAGTGCAAGTATGCGTGTAATGTCTGTCTCGACTCTGAGTGTCACACACACACACTAAAAACAGTTTGCGGTGTGACGATTGCAAGAGGTATTGCAGATCTATCTATTGTTACGAGACCCATAAACAGTCGAGGGTCCCCGGTGAGAGGCCACAGTGCGATGTGATAAAATATTGAGACAAGTGTTGCATGACTTACAGAATGACAGGGGATGGCAATAAAACCAAATCACACAAGTGCCCGCCTGCACGCTGCGTGCATTGTGATGCATTTCTGATGAGGGAGGGGTCACATGACTGCTACATACAACCTATCAAGCCGGACGAAACTGACGAAAAATACGTATATTATGATTTTGAAACGACGTACGAGGGTGGCAAACATGTAGCTAATTACGTGTGTGCCATAACACATAGCGGTGATGAATTTACAGCGGCGGGTACGGAATGTGTTGTGCGCCTGATAAAACACTTCAGATGTCCAAAATACGCTAATTATACATTTTTGGCCCACAACGCTTCAGGGTTTGATTCATACATACTGCTGGAGTATTTCATAAATAAAGGTCTACCGCCGAAAATCATTATGCAAGGGTGTAGAATAATTTATATGCATGACTTGGCGTTTAAGCAGAGATACATAGACACATTCAATTATATGCCGATGGCGCTTAGTAAATTGCCTGAGGCCCTAGATCTGACAGTGTGTGGCAAAGGATTTTTTCCACACCACTTTAACAGATCGGAAAACATTGATTATGTAGGTCCATACCCTGCTAAAGAGCTTTATGGATACGATACAATGAGCACAGCTGACCGGGGGAAATTTGATGTATGGTATGCCAGCGTGCAGGGTGGCATTTGACTTCAAAAAGGATTTGGCATTTTATGGTCGCAACGATGTAATAATTCTGCGTCAGGCAAGTATGAGGTATCGGGAGGAATTCATCGCGTGTGCAAAAATCGATCCGTTTAAATGTTTGACGCTGGCTGGCACATGCATGTATTCAAGACTAATTTCCTGAGCCGAGACACTCTGGCGATAATGACACACAATAATGCATACGTCAATCAGTTCAAAACATTTTCCAACGCCTCGATTCAGTGGCTGGAGTACATTAAAGAAAGCGAAAATGCGGATGTACATCACGCCCTAAACTAAGTCAGGTTTGGCCCCTACCATGTTGACGGATATTACGAAAACACTAACGGTGATAAAATAGTGCTTTTTTCACGGTCACGATTGTCGGTTTAATCCTAACGATTTGAACCCCCTATCAAAAGTGCCTTTTGGGGCTCTCAGGAGACAGTCTGATAATAAGCTAGAGGCTCTGCGTAATGTTTATTCATTACGGGTGTCTTCTATCTGGGGGTGTGAGTGGGAACGAGCAAAACAAAGCGACCCTGCTGTCAAGGCATTTATGGCCTCATACAAGGCACCTGCGAGATTAAGGCCAAGATGTGCGCTGTATGGAGGGCGCACAAACGCTATTAAACTCTATCACAAAGCTGCAGAGGAAGAGCGCATCGATTATTACGACTTCACATCTCTGTATCCGTATGTACAGTCGCATAAAACCAATCGGTCATCCGAGATTTTGAGCCGTTAGAGAATTATTTTGGCCTGGTCCAGGCAGAAGTGCTTCCACCGCGAAAGCTCTTTCATCCCGTGTTGCCTTACAGATGCGCGAAAAAATGTTGGCACGAGGTATTAAACACGGCTATGTGATCGTGAAAATAGACAAAGTTTGGCATTTCGCCCAGACGTCAGGCAGCTTATTCAGCGACTATGTTAAAACATTCCTCAAATTCAAACAGGAAGCGTCAGGATTCCCCCAGCACGTAGTCACAGCCGATGATAAGCAGTCATACATAAGTGATTATATCGATAAAGAGGGGGTTGACCTTGACATCAATAAAATAGCTTACAATCCGGCAAAAAGAGCGATAACGAAATTAATCCTAAATTCTTTGTGGGGCCGTTTCTCTTTACGCGAGAATTTATCGTCGACAGAGTTTTTGACCGAACCCAAAGAGTTTGCACGGTACATTTTTGGTAACGGGCATGTAATAAAACACTTCTCGTTTGTTTCAGATTCTGTGGCCATGATTCAGTGGTCATATGCTGAACAGGACGAGTGTCAGACGCGAGACGTTAAGGTGTTTATCGGGGCATTCACGACGGCATACGCATGTTTGGAACTTTATGAACTGCTGGATAAATTAGGCGAGCGCGTCATTTACACAGATACGGACTCTGTCGTCTTTATATCAAAAAATGGTTGCCCGAAACTGGTCCCTACCTTGGCCAGCTCACGAGTGAATTAGAATCAAACGATCTAATCCTGGAGTTCTGTTCTTCAGGACCAAAATCGTACGGGTATCGAACTGCAAAAGGCAATGTTTGTCTCAAAGCTAAAGGCATCACACTTACTGCAGAGAACTCTCAAATAGTTACGCTACAGAGTCTGGTAGCATTAGTCCAGGGTTATGTGAAATCACGCTAGAAATAAGAGGTCATTCACACTTCACAATAGATCGCATGTAAAAAGCTTCAGAGTCGTGTACAACAAGCGTGTGCTGCTACCTGATTATTCCACAGTTCCTTATGGATTCTAACAATATCATGAGTCATTGTAACGTGTGAAACAGGTGATTTTGACTTTAGATTGCAGCACCCATTTTCAGGGTTAGTCTCGGGTCCCAGTAACAGTGGGAAAACATATTTTGGAAAAACTTTGATGTATAATTCAGAAAAAATGTGTTCTGTAAAATTTGACAATTTTATATACATTTACAGCTGTTGGCAACCGCTATATGATGAATTGATGCGAGTGTTTGATATTAAATTTATTGAAGGTATACCCAAATCCTTGAATGATGAATATTTATTTCCACCTCATAAGAGATCATTATTAATCCTTGATGACATAATGGATCATGCATCTTCTAATGTAGAAGTTCAACGAGCGTTCACACAGTACACTCATCACAACGCAATAAGTACAATATTAATAAATCAAAACTTGTTCTTCCAGGGCAAATCTACCAGAACTATCAGTCTCAATACAAATTATTTAATTATTTTTAAAAACCCTAGAGATAAGCAACAAATTGGGGTTTTGGGGAGGCGAGATTCTTTATAGAAGCTTATCAGGACGCCACCAGCCGTCCTTATGGATATTTACTGGTAGATTATAAAGCAAAAACACCACAAAGACTACGACTCAGAACGGATCTGCTCTCAGACCATCCAGTGGTATATGTACAGAAAAGGAAGTAGTGATACGGTGGAGGTTACCATGAGCTCGAGACTTTCCAGAAATTTGCCTCTTTTAAAGTTGTTATACAAAGGCACTCCTAAACAAAGACGTCTTATTTTACAGTCGTCCTCTGACGAATTCATATTGGCTCTATGTGAGGTGGCTCTTAATGTTCTTCATGGTATAATACCGCTAACTACGAATCAGCACAGAAGATTAAGAAAGTTGAGATAAAATACGTGGCTAATAAGAAAATTAACGTTAAGAGAAAACGACGTATGATTAATCAAAGACGCGGTTTTCTCCTTCCGCTCTTAAGCGTCGCCATACCATTTATTTCTAGTCTGATAACGTCTAGACAGTGACGAGCATGGAGTATGCCGAAAAAATGTATCTCGTACCAAAACATCAAATGGATAGACTGAGAATGGGACAGCCTCGTGAAACTATTCATAAAGTTGTTGAGGACGGCTTGGACGTAACAATAAGGGACATATTACAGAGGAATGATCTGGACTCGCACGGAAAGGCTAAGCTTTACACTAATGCATTGCAAAGGTTTTTAGCCGTGGTGAAACAAGGTGACGCGGAGAGTAACGCATTAACATTCCCTCGACACAATCCACGCTATGGTGAAACACCTGCCACGGGGGCAGATGTCCCTGATAGGACTGGTGATAATGACGGGGTGGAGGATGAAGTCGTAAACGAAGTGTTAAACAATGTCACTCAGAGGCGTTTAAAAAATATCAAATACATTCTGGATAAGATGTCTAAAGCTAAACAGATATCGTCATGGACAGACTCTGGAGAATTTGTTTTTAAAGGAAAACCCATTACGGGTTCACATATGCTTGATCTGTTGAAAAGCATAATGATGCCGCATATGATATGTGACGACTGCAGGCCGGTAGGATGGCTTGAATTTCTGGAGGCATTTGCCGGCTTAAACATACCTTTCTCGACTGTAAGTAATCATCATGTTAGGCACATGATCGAATCTTTTAAGAGAAAAAGATCTACGGGTAGCCCTGCCACTGCGGCATCTATGCCTGTGAAAAAACGCACGTCTGGAAAACAGATGTATCCCCGGTCCATCCCGGTCAGACATTTCAGGCGACAATGTATTTAATTCGCCTATATTGGATTTGAGTCAGTGGCTGACTTTTTAAGTTGTATGTATGTTCATTTATTTTATTTTATTTTTTATTTTTTTATTTTATATATTTGTATTAGTTCTTTGTTTTAAAAATGATGTATACTATAATTATGTGATTGTGATTACTCCTTTAAATATGTATCATATTCTGATGTCAATAAAAATAATAATAATACAAAAAAAGAGTCTTTAGTTGTAAAAAGTTGTATCTGTTTATGAGTCCTTTATTCGTTACATATACATACATTCACATGCATCCATATAAATTAACACTGTCTGAACATTGTCTGAAACAATTTTCCCTGTACACACTGAACACACTTAAATGTTTTTTGTTGCATGGAATGGTTTTCATTTTTCTCACAAAAATAGATACCATTAAGTCATTTTAATTAGATCATCATGATACATTTTCATAACATCTTCATAATTACAACCTCTTGATATGTGATACAGAAAAACACACAATGCTGTCCACAAGTATCCGATGAATAATCCTGAACTTGTTTGTTAGAGTACCTAACATTGCGAATTGTTTTTAGAAAGTCTTGAAAAGTTGATGGAAAACGATCCGCATCTGGCTTGTTGCCGAAACTGTCAAAAAAGCAACCGACGCCATCTTTGCCTATGTATGTGGCGACCCAGTGTTCGCCCAGCTTGTTTGCTGGGTCGGTGTTCACTATAAAATAGCATGGTAAATCCTTTACCGGTGCTTTGGGGAGATGATCGCACGGGAGCACTCCTAAAAAATTTGTGTTACATGAAATTTTATCCATGACAGCTGTCAGCTGTATCGTGTTCATTACACGTTATTCAGTCAAAAATTGCATATATTAAAATACTAACAGTGTGACTGAGAGGTTCTCTGAAGCGTGCCTCTAATCTAATATTTCCTGTCCTAATTAGAGACACATGTTGACCGCATTCTTCATCGGGCGTCAAGTTAAACGCATAGAGGGTGTAGCCGTTGAGGAAATCTTCTCGATCGATAGCCATTGATTGATTCTTGAGATGTTTACCGGTAGCTAACACTAGTTGGTAAAATTCTCTCACGGCGGAACCGTTATCATACTGAGGCTGAAAAGGATGAGAGGGTATCTGGGTACCATTCTGTACCAGAGAATTAAATAAATTGTTTCCTTGAAATTGTTTCCTGGAATTTCTTGAATTGTATTCAAGATTAAAGTGTTTAAAGGCAAAGGGATTTTTGTCGTAAGCTCCTGTAAATGCAGAATTATCTGTCATTGCTAAAATTATGGATTTTGGCAGAGCCCCGAGAAAGAGATTTTCCTGATTAGATACGCGTGCGCCTGCAGGGATCGAAAAGTTCTTCACGCATACACGTTCTATAGGATGCGTGACCCAGTCGAACTGCGGGCGATACCGCCACCTTTTTCACAAAAAGAGAGGCAGCTAAAATGTTGAGTTTTAAGCTATGTCATCAGATCTCATCAGACAAAATTCATCTTTTGCTCTGGTCATACGGATCTTTATATCAACGCCGTTTAGCAATAATTTATCCTGAAAGAAAATATCACTATGAATAGGTGCCAGTAATTCTACGACACTACTGGCATTGGTAAAAGCGGCTCTCTTTGTTAATCCGGCGTTCGCACCCCCCGGATCTGTGATATCCATATGACCGGCCGTATCTTTGTAAAAAAAGACCTGCTGAAAAGTTACTCTCCAGAGTATCTTTCCCGTAATTCATGAGAACTTCTATGATGCATCTGTAAGGGTATGTATTTGAGCTCTGTGAAACTAGCCGATCTCCTAAGGTGACATCAACCTGGGAGAAAATACAGGCTCCAGGGTAGTTTATGAGCCCAACAGGTGCACCGTCAGCCACGTCAGAACCATCAGGTCGAGATATTTTAAGTCGAGTATATAACAATGTATTATTCAGATCTGTGTAATCATCCCCGGTCCCTGCGATAAAAAACTCTATCGGAGAGCTACCAGTTATAGCAGATAGAGGGAGGATTTCCACGTAGGTGTTTTTTTCAATGGCCGTCTGTGTCAGGGGTACTGTAAAAATATCTAATTCCGATTTAACACACTCGTCCGACATGGAATGTAGCAGGGGCATACTTTAGAAAATAGTGTTCGCACGTCTTTTAGTTCTTGTAGACTTTTTCACACGTTTCACACGAATCCTCCTCCGAGAGTGTTTTGCAACTGACCGCTTCTTGCTAGTGCGTCTAGTCTTCTTTACGCGGTGACCACTCCCCCTTCTCATCCTAACCCCTGGAGGTTTAAAGCCTTTACGACGCATGACCATCAATCCGTTACCGTCCTGACCATTATTATTATTATTATTACCGCTGTAAGATTTTGTTAGGGCGGTGGTAACAACGTCACTGAAAATATTTTTTGCGGCCGTTTTTAAATGTTTAAAAAAGGCCGTGTTTCTTTAATTCTTTTATCTTTTAATACTTCTTCTATTTTCTGTCTTTGTCTTTCAATTGTTCTATCTTCTGCTCTTCCTACTTGTTTCCCTTCGTACTGTGTTTTCATTACCTCTATTGCTCTCCGTGCCTGTTCATAACAATCTAAAGGCAAACTTTTCTCAGATTGTTTATGTCTCCCTATTTTTGCACCTGAATGCCTTGCAAACAAGAATGCTTTGCATTGCATAAAGAACTCGTTTTGCATTGAGAGATAAGTGATTTTGCATTGCATAAAATAACTCGTCATGCATTGAAGAGATGAGTGCATTTGCATTGCATACAAGATCTCTGTTATTGACCAGATGAGTTTTGCACTGCACTCGCTGTGCAAAGAAGAGATAAGGATTTGCAGTGCATCAAGACACGCTGTGCACTGAAGAGATAAGTGCATACAAGATTTTGTTGTGCATTGAAGAGATACGTTCATTTGCTTTGCATTGCATACATGATCTTTTTACATTAAACAGATAACTGTTTTTCACTGCATTCTTCTTACTCGCTGTGCAAAGGAAAGATAAGTGATTTTGCATTGCATAACAAGAACTCGCTGTGAAAAAAGATAAGTGATTTTGCAATGATACAAGACATCTTTATGCATTGAAGAGATACGTTCGTTTGCTTTGCATTGAACTTGCACAAGAACTCGCTGTGCAAGAAGAGATAACTGATTTTGCAGTGCATAAAATAACTTGCATGCATTGAGGTGAGAGCATTTGCATTGCATACAAGGTCACTGTGCACTGAAGAGATAAGTGCTTTGCATTGCATAAACAACTCGTTTTGCATTGAGAGATGAATGATATTGCATTGTATAACAAGAACTCGCTGTGCAACGAAGAGATAAGTGATTTTGCATTGCATAAGATAACTCGTCATGCATTGAAGAGATGAGTGCATTTGCATTGCATAAAATAACTCGTCATGCATTGAAGAGATGAGTGCATTTGCATTGCATACAAGATCTCTGTCATTGACCAGATGAGTTTTGCACTGCACTCGCTGTGCAAAGAAGAGATAAGGATTTGCAGTGCATAAAGAACTCTGTCATTGCACTGAAGATAAGTGCTTTTGCATTGCATAAAGAACTCTTTTTCCACTGAAGAGATGAATGATTTTGCAGTGAATCAAGGAAGTCATGCATTGAAGAGATGAGTGCATTTGGAATGCATACAAGATATCTTTGTGCACCAGATGAGTTTTTACTGTTCGTTTGTTTGCTTTGCATTGATAGAGATCATTTTGCAGTGCATCAAGATAATTGTTTTTGCACTGAATTCTTATATCTTTTTGCAATGCAAAGAAGAGATAATAATTTGAATTTGCTTAAAGATCTCTTTTCCACTGAAGAGATGATGAATGATTTTGCATTGAACAGATAATTGTTTTTGCACTGCATTCTTATATCATACATTGAAGAGTTAATGATTTTGCACTGCATAACAAGAACTCACTGTGCAAAAGAGATAAGTGATTTTGCAATGATACACAACATCTTTATGCATTGAAGAGATACGTTCGTTTGCTTTGCATTGCATACAAGATCTCTTTTATGCATATAGTGACTCAGAACGAGATGAATGAACGTGCATTGAAGAACAAGTGCTTTTTCATTGAATGAAAGAACAGATTATTGTGCATTGGAAGAGATAAGTGTTTATGCAGTGTATACAAGAACAGATTTTTCCACTGAAGAGATGAATGAAGTGCATTGCATACAACTCTTTGTGCATTGAAGAGATGAGTGCATTTGCATTGCATACAAGATCTCTGTCATTGAACGGATGAGTGTTTTGCAATGCATTCTTATATCTTCTTACTCGCTGTGCAAAGAAGAGATAATGATTTGCATTGCATAAAACTCACTGTGCACTGAAGAGATCAGTGCATACAAGAATTTGTTGTGCATTGAAGAGATACGTTCATTTGCTTTCCAATGCATACAAGATATCTTTGTGCATTGAAGAGATACGTTCATTTGCTTTGCATTGCATACATGATCATTTTGCATTAAACAGATAATTGTTTTTCACTGCATTCTTCTTACTCGCTGTGCAAAGAAAACATAAGTGATTTTGCATTGCATAACAAGAACTCGCTGTGCAAAGAGATAAGTGATTTTGCAATGATACAAAGATATCTTTGTGCATTGAAGAGATTACGTTCGTTTACTTTGCATTGCATAACAAGAACTCACTGTGCAAGAAGAGATAACTGATTTTGCAGCGCATAAAATAACTCGCATGCATTGATATGAGAGCATTTGCATTGCACACAAGAAGTCACTGTGCACTGAAGAGATAAGTGCTTTGCATTGCATAAAGAACTCGTTTTGCATTGAGAGATGAATGATATTGCATTGTATAACAAGAACTCGCTGTGCAACGAAGAGATAAGTGATTTTGCATTGCATTGAAGATCATGCATTGAAGAGATGAGTGCATTTGCATTGCATAACAAGAACTCGCATGCATTGAAGAGATGAGTGCATTTGCATTGCATACAAGATCTCTGTAATTGACCAGATGAGTTTTGCACTGCACTCGCTGTGCAAAGAAGAGATAAGGATTTGCATTGCATAAAGAACTCGCTGTGCACTGAAGATAAGTGCTTTTGCATTGCATAAAGAACTCTTTTTCCACTGAAGAGATGAATGATTTTGCATTGAATAAAAAGGAAGTCATGCATTGAAGAGATGAGTGCATTTGCATTGCATACAAGATCTCTGTCATTGACCAGATGAGTTTTTCACTGCACTCGCTGTGCAAAGAAGAGATAAGGATTTGCAGTGCATCAAGAACACGCTGTGCACTGAAGAGATAAGTGCTTTTGCAATGCATACAAGATATCTTTGTGCATTTGCGTTCGTTTGCTTTGCATTGCATACGAGATCATTTTGCATTGAACAGATAATTGTTTTTGCACTGCATTCTTATATCTTACTCGCTGTGCAAAGAAGAGATAATGATTTTGCATTGCATAACAAGAACTCGCTGTGAAAAAAGATAAGTGATTTTGCAATGATACAAGACATCTTTATGCATTGAAGAGATACGTTCGTTTGCTTTGCATTGCATACAAGATCTCTGTAATTGACCAGATGAGTTTTGCACTGCACTCGCTGTGCAAATAAGAGATAAGGATTTGCATTGCATAAAGAACTCGCTGTGCACTGAAGATAAGTGCTTTTGCATTGCATAAAGAACTCTTTTTCCACTGAAGAGATGAATGATTTTGCATTGAATAAAAGAAGTCATGCATTGAAGAGATGAGTGCATTTGCATTGCATACAAGATCTCTGTCATTGAACGGATGAGTGTTTTGCAATGCATTCTTATATCTTCTTACTCGCTGTGCAAAGAAGAGATAATGATTTGCATTGCATAAATAACTCGCTGTGCACTGATGAGATAAGTGCATACAAGAATTTGTTGTGCATTGAAGAGATACGTTCATTTGCTTTGCATTGCATACATGATCATTTTGCATTAAACAGATAATTGTTTTTCACTGCATTCTTCTTACTCGCTGTGGAAAGAAAAGATAAGTGATTTTGCATTGCATATAACAAGAACTCGCTGTGTAAAGAGATAAGTGATTTTGCAATGATACAAGATATCTTTGTGCATTGAAGAGATACGTTCGTTTGCTTTGCATTGCATACATGATCATTTTGCATTAAACAGATAATTGTTTTTCACTGCATTCTTCTTACTCGCTGTGCAAAGGAAAGATAAGTGATTTTGCATATTGCATAACAAGAACTCGCTGTGAAAAGAGATGTGATTTTGCAATGATACAAGATATCTTTATGCATTGAAGAGATACGTTTGTTTGTTTGCTTTGCATTGCATAACAAGAACTCGCTGTGCAAGAAGAGATAACTGATTTTGCAGCGCATAAAATAACTCGCATGCATTGAGGTGAGAGCATTTGCATTGCATACAAGGTCACTGTGCACTGAAGAGATAAATGCTTTGCATTGCATAAAGAACTCGTTTTGCATTGAGAGATGAATGATATTGCATTGTATAACAAGAACTCGCTGTGCAACGAAGAGATGAGTGCATTTCCATTGCATACAAATTCTCTGTCATTGACCAGATGAGTTTTGCACTGTGCAAAGAAGAGATAAGGATTTGCAGTGCATCAAGAACACGCTGTGCACTGAAGAGATAAGTGCTTTTGCAATGCATACAAGATATCTTTGTGCATTGAAGAGATACGTTCGTTTGCTTTGCATTGCATACGAGATCATTTTGCATTGAACAGATAATTGTTTTTGCACTGCATTCTTATATCTTACTCGCTGTGCAAAGAAGAGATAATGATTTGCATTGCTTAAAGAACTCTTTTTCCACTGAAGAGATGAATGATTTTGCATTGAATAAAAGAACTCGTCATGCATTGAAGAGATGAGTGCATTTGCATTGCATACAAGATCTCTGTCATTGACCAGATGAGTTTTGCACTGCACTCGCTGTGCAAAGAAGAGATAAGGATTTGCATTGCATAAAGAACTCGCTGTGCACTGAAGAGATAAGTGCATACAAGATTTTGTTGTGCATTGAAGAGATACGTTCATTTGCTTTGCATTGCATACATGATCTTTTTACATTAAACAGATAACTGTTTTTCACTGCATTCTTCTTACTCGCTGTGCAAAGGAAAGATAAGTGATTTTGCAATGATACAAGATATCTTTGTGCATTGAAGAGATACGTTCGTTTGCTTTGCATTGCATAACAAGAACTCGCTGTGCAAGAAGAGATAACTGATTTTGCATTGCATAAAATAACTCGCATGCATTGAGGTGAGAGCATTTGCATTGCATACAAGGTCACTGTGCACTGAAGAGATACGTGCTTTGCATTGCATAAAGAACTCGTTTTGCATTGAGAGATGAATGATATTGCATTGTATAACAAGAACTCGCTGTGCAACGAAGAGATAAGTGATTTTGCATTGCATAAAATAACTCGTCATGCATTGAAGAGATGAGTGCATTTGCATTGCATAAAATAACATTCATGCATTGAAGAGATGAGTGCATTTGCATTGCATACAAGATCTCTGTGCATTGACCAGATGAGTTTTGCAGTGCTGCACTCACTGTGCACTGAAGAGATAAGTGTTTTTGCATTGCATAAAGAACTCTTTTTCCACTGAAGAGATGAATGATTTTGCATTGAATAAAAGAACTAGTCATGCTTTGAAGATTTGAGTGCTTTTCCACTGCATACATGAAGTCACTGTGCACAGAAGAGATAAGTGCTTTTGTATTGCAAACACAAACTCGCTGTGCGTTGAAGAGATGATGATTTTGCATTGCTTTTTATAACTTATAGAACTGCAGAGAAGAGATGTGCTTTTGCATTGTATAAAGAACTCGCTTTTCCACTGAAGAGATGAATGATTTTGCAATGAAAAAGACATTGAAGAACTACCCATCACCAAGAGATTTGCATTTTGCATTGCAATCAAGAATTCACTGTGCACTGAAGAGATGAGTGCTTTTGCATTGCATTAAGAACTCTTTTTCCACTGAAGAGTGTTGTGGATTCAATGCTGCCGTTTCTCTTCTTTAAAATAACACTTCACTCTGTCTTTGATGCCAGAATATAGGTTTTATTCTTTCAAACAAAACCGAGTCGATCTGCAGATCTCCTCCCAACTCATTCCAAACACGTTTTAACTTGGCTTGAATTCAGCCTATATATGCCTTCAACAAGAAATGAATGATGTTGCATTGCATAAAAGAAGTCGTC
The DNA here is from genome assembly GCA_018749465.1 of Paracanthobrama guichenoti. Taxonomy (NCBI): domain Eukaryota; kingdom Metazoa; phylum Chordata; class Actinopteri; order Cypriniformes; family Gobionidae; genus Paracanthobrama; species Paracanthobrama guichenoti. The sequence continues at coordinate 26,027,322 of CM031943.1, forward strand.
ATGCATTGAAGAGATGAGTGCTTTTGTATTGCAAACACAAACATTTTGTACGTTGAAGATATAGGTGCTTTTTTATGCATACAGAACTCATTTTGCATTGAAGAACTCTTGCTTCTTGAAGAGTGCTTTTGAGTGCTTGGTGAGAGGAAACAGAAGAGGGGGAAGCGCGGAGGTATCCGTGTCAAGCTAGCGGCTAACCCACACAAGCCTGCTATCCCCACCATCATTCTCGCTAACGTACGCTCGTTGGACAATAAACTGGACGATCTTCGTCTTCTTTGCTCTACTCGGAAGACTGTATGAGACTGCTGTGTTTTTGTGTTCACGGAAACATGGCTCAACAACAGTGTTCCGGACTGCGTCATTCAGCTCGATTGGCTCACATGCCATCAGGGAGGAGGCTACGCAGTCTCCAGGCAAGGACAAGCAGACTGAAGGACAGCTTCATTCCCCAAGCTGTCAGGGCATTGAACTCCCTCCCGACTCTGCCGACTCTCCCCTCTTCTGCCCCACTCACCTGATCTGTGAATCACCCCCCCTTCAGTTCTCCTCCTTTCATCTACCTCATTATGTTGTCTCTCTGAGGAATTGGTCTCCTCTCTTACAGACTCTTTTTGCATTCACTCTGAAATTGCACTATTGTTATTATTGTTTGCACTATTTGCCATCGCCACTTTACCTCCATAATTCACCTTATCCATATATTTTTTTAAATCTTTCTTCTGTTGTTGTTACTGTTAAACCTTTGTTGTTATTGTTTTGTTGTTGTTAGGCACCTAGGGTCTGAGAGTCATAGAATTTCAATTCTCTGTATGTATGTACTGTATGTATGGCAGAATTGACAATAAAGCTGACTTTGACTTTGACTTTGATACAAGATATCTTTGTGCATTGAAGAGATCCGTTCGTTTGCTTTGCATTGCATACGAGATCATTTTTTCATTGAACAGATAATTGTTTTTGCACTGCATTCTTATATCTTACTCGCTGTGCAAAGAAGAGATGATGATTTGCATTGCATAAATAACTCGCTGTGCACTGAAGAGATAAGTGCATACAAGAATTTGTTGTGCATTGAAGAGATACGTTCGTTTGATTTCCAATGCATACAAGATATCTTTGTGCATTGAAGAGATACGTTCATTTGCTTTGCATTGCATACATGATCATTTTGCATTGAACAGATAATTGTTTTTGCACTGCATTCTTCTTACTCTTGCAAAGAAAAGATAAGTGATTTTGCATTGCATAACAAGAACTCGCTGTGCAAAGAGATAAGTGATTTTGCAATGATACAAGATATCTTTGTGCATTGAAGAGATACGTTCGTTTGCTTTGCATTGCAACACACATTGTGTGTGTGTGTGTGTGTGTGTGTGTGTGTGTGTGTGTGTGTGTGTGTGTGTGTGTGTGTGTGTGTGAGAGAGAGTGGAGGGGGGGATGGGTGGCTGACAGCTAAAGCATGCCTCTCTGTCTTTGCATTCTCTTTCCTTTGTGTGTGTGTGTGTGTGTGTGTGTGTGTGTGTGTGTCCAGTAGATGGCACTGTTGTCTTAGTTATGAATCAAAAAACCCTATTTTTCTCTACCTCTGGCTCTGTGTGTGTGTGTGTGTGTGGAGAGGGGGATGGGTGGCTGACAGCTAAAGCATGCCTCTCTGTCTCTGCATTCTCTTTCTGTGTGTGTGTGTGTGTGTGTGTGTGTGGAGAGGGGGATGGGTGCACCTGCAGTATTCTGAATGTCATTATGAACTCGATTTGAAGAGCATTGCAATATAGTTTTATATGATTAGTTTCATAATTATGTTAATAAAAATATAAAAAGACCTTTAGATAAATACTGGACTTAAGGACTTTAAAAAATGTAAGCTGCAAAAGATAACTTTGCACTCATTTCAAAGGGACCTATGATATCATCTGACATGAAATTCATCTAAATTGAATTGATCTCATAGATGTTGTGGTTTGTGGTCATAGCAGCGCCGACTGCTGCAGTTAATGAGGGGATTTTAACTGACTCTGACAGTCATTTTATTAAAACATTATTTTCACTACAAAAAATAAATAAATAAACAACTTCCCTAATGTACTTTACATAATGATGATTGATCTTAAGATATTATTAATTATTATAAAAGATATTATTATTTAACGTATAATATGCGTTGTGCATAGCCATGTTTACACGTACACAACAACAGAGTTTAGATGCGTTTCATATCATAGGCTATCATAAATAACTATCACTTTAGTGTGAAAAAAGTTTTTAAAAAGATTAATCTATATTTCAATGACATCATGGGTGTGGCTTGTGGTCATAGTGGCACCAGCTGCTGCGGTAAATGTGGCATATTTAAAATATTTGTACTCCTGTTTAAATGCATATTGCCTGTCGTGCACAGTTGCCCCGAAGCCACCGGGGTGGTGGTGCCACCGGCTTGGGCCCGTCATCGCTGCTCGCAGCTTTAATTATTATTATTATTAGGGCCCAAGCCCTGAAAGGGCGAAGGCCCTATTGTTCTTCTAAGGATTATTATTATTATTATTATTATTATTATTATTTTTCTTTCGCCTTTTGCCCTTTTGGGGCCCTTAACATGCTCGAAAACTCTTGAAACTTTGCACACTCGCCGGAACGCGGCCATCAGGGTTTGGGCTGGGTTTGGTACCGGGCATGGCAGGGGGGCTCGACAGCGCCCCCTTAAAAAAGAAAAGAAAACTGTCCATAAATCAAAAACGTTTGCATGTATTAGTATGAAACTCGGTACACATATAGAGCTCATTGGGCCGAAAAACTTTCGCGCTCTAAGTTATGCGTCAGCCCGACAGGAAGTGAGCTATTATGGGTCGTTTTAAAACGCATACTGTGGAATTTGAAATACTCCTCCTAGGCGATTAACCCGATCAGCACCAAACTCGGTGAGCATGAAGTCAAGGCATTGAGGATGCTAAATTGCGAGCGGATTTTTGATATCTCGAACGGTTTGGCTGTGGCAGGAGACGAAATTATGGCGAGAAATGGGAAACAGGAAGTGTGTTATAACTTTAGCATACATTGACCGATTTGGATGAAACTTCAGCTGTGTGTTCGTTGTAAGAGGCTGATTACATGGATATGACTTTTGTGAGTCAAAGTTATAGCGCCACCAACTGGCAGCAGGAAGTGCTTGTTTTATCAAAAATGCTTTGAATCACCGTCTTATTTTCACCCGATTTACTTCAAACTTCATCAGTATAATGTCAAAACATGGCAGATATAGACATATGAATGGATTCCTGATATTTTAAATACTGTTGCCATGGCAACGTGTCAAAAGTTGAATAATCTTTTAGGGTGTTTTGAGACTCTTAGCATGCTTGAAATGGCATGAAACTCAACACACACATCAGTATATGCCAAAGTCTTAGCCAAAGTCGGGCGTGGTGGAGGGGCTCAGTAGCGCCACCCTTTGACAAAAGTGGGGGTTAGTTTTATCTACAGTCACCAAACTCTGTATATATATTGTTCTCATCAAGCCGGACATCTTTCTAATTTACAGTCATTAGCTCCGACCAACAGGAAGTCAGATATTTTGGTTTGAATTTGTAATTTTGGATAAATCAGGCTCTGAGTTATTATAAACTATTCATAGGAGATGCATGGAATCGACACCAAACTCGGTCAACATGAAACAAAGACACTGAAGATGCTATAGTGCGAACGATTATAGGATATCTCAAACGGTGCTGCTATGGCGAGGGATTAAATGAAGGAGAAAAAAGGGAAACAGAAAATGTCTAATTTCTTGTAAAATCATTGTTTGATTTAAATTAAATTAAGACTGTATGTTCGGTAATTGAACCTGGGTGAATTTAAAATTGATGTACTATTTTTCAGATCAATATATTTATTTTATTTAATATTTTTAATCTGAATCTTATTTTGTCTGCCCTCCCTTCAATGTCCAAAAGATGGCACTGTTCTCTTAGTTATGATGAAAAAAAAACCCCTCTTTGTCTACCTCTGGCTCTGCCTGTGTGTGTGTGTGTGTGTGTGTGTGTGTGTGTGTGGAGGGGGGGATGGGTGACTGACAGCTAAAGCATGCCTCTCTGTCTATGCATTCTCTTTCTGTGTGTGTGTGTGTGTGTGTGTGTGTGTGTGTGTGTGTGTGTGTGTGTGTGTGTGTGTGTGTGTGTGTGTGTGTGTTTGTGTGTGGAGAGGGGGATGGGTGGCTGACAGCTAAAGCATGGCTCTCTGTCTTTGCATTCTCATTCTCTTTCTGTCTCTCTCTGTGTGTGTGTGTGTGTGTGTGTGTGTGTGTGTGTGTGTGTGTGTGTAAGGGGGATGGGTGCACCTGCAGTATTCTGAATGTCATTCTGAACTCGATTTGAAGAGCACTGCAATATAGTTTTATATGATTAGTTTCATAATTATGTTAATAAAAATATAAAAAGACCTTTAGATACATACTGGACTTAAGGACTTGTAAAACTGTAAGCTGCAAAAGATAACTTTGCACTCATTTGAAATTGACCTTTGACATCATCTGACATGAAATTCATCTAAATTGAATTGATCTCATAGATGTTGTGGTTTGTGGTCATAGCAGCACCGACTGCTGCAGTTAATGAGGTGAATTCAAATGACTTTGACAGTCATTTTATTAAAACATTATTTTAGCTACAAAAAATAAATAAATAAACAACTTGCCTAATGTACTTTACGTAATGATGATTGATCTTAAGATATTTTAACGTATAATATGTGTTGTGGGTACCCATGTTTACACGTACGCAACAATAGAGTTTAGATGCGTTTCATATCATAGGCTAACACAAATAACTATCACTTTAGTGAGAAAAAAAAAAAAAAAAAAAAAATATACTAATGCCTTGAATTAAATACTGGCCTTCTGGACTTAGGAACTTTTGAGCTGCAAAAGATAACTTTGCGCGTATTTGAAAGTGACCTATTATATCCTATGACAATAAAATTAATCTATATTTCAATGACATCATGGGTGTGGCTTGTGGTCATAGTGGCACCAGCTGCTGCGGTAAATGTGGCATATTTAAAATATTTGTAAAAAAATATTCTCCTGTTTAAATGCATATTGCCTGTCGTGCACAGTTGCCCTGAAGCCACCGGGGTGGCGGTGCCACCGGCTTGGGCCCGTCATCGCTGTTTTAGCTATTATTATTATTATTATTATTATTATTATTATTATTATTATTATTATTATTATTATTATTATTAGGGCCCAAGCCCTGAAAGGGCGAAGGCCCTATTGTTCTTCTAAGGATTATTATTATTATTATTATTATTATTATTATTATTATTATTATTATTATTATTATTTTTCTTTCGCCTTTTTGGCCTTTTTGGGGCCCTTAACATGCTCGAAAACTCTTGAAACTTTGCACACTCGTCGGAATGCGCGGCCAACAGGGTTTGGGCTGGGTTTGGTACCCAGGCGTGGCAGGGGGGCTCGACAGCGCCCCCTTGAAAAAATAAATAAAACTGTCCATAAATCAAAAACGCTTGCATGTATTAGTATGAAACTCGGTACACATATAGAACTCATCGGGCCGAACAACTTCCGCACTCTAAGTTATGCGTCAGCCCGACAGGAAGTGAGCTATTATGGGTCGTTTTAAAACGCATACTGTGGAATTTGAAATACTCCTCCTAGGCGATTAACCCGATCAGCACCAAACTCGGTCAGCATGAAGTCAAGGCATTGAGGATGCTAAATTGCGAACGGATTTTTGATATCTCAAACGGTTTGGCCGTGGCAGGAGACGAATTTATGGCGAGAAATGGGAAACAGGAAGTGTGTTATAACTTTAGCATACATTGACCGATTTGGATGAAACTTCAGCTGTGTGTTCGTTGTAAGAGGCCGATCACATGGATTTGATTTTTGTGAGTCAAAGTTATAGCGCCACCAACTGGCAGCAGGAAGTGTGTCACTTTAAAAATGCTTTGAATCACCGTCTTATTTTCCCCCGATTTACTTCAAACTTCATCAGTATAATGTCAAAACATGGCAGATATAGACATATGAATGGATTCCTGATATTTTAAATACTGTTGCCATGGCAATGTGTCAAAGTTGAATAATCTTTTAGGGTGTTTTTGAGACTCTTAGCATGCTTGAAATGGCATGAAACTCAACACACACATCAGTGATGCCTTCCAGTATATATGGCCAAAGTCTTAGAAATGGGCGTGGTGGAGGGGCTCAGTAGCGCCACCTTTTGACAAAAGTGGGGGGGGTTAGTTTTATCTACAGTCACCAAACTCTGTGTATATATATTGTTCTCATCAAGCCGGACATCTTTCTAATTTACAGTCATTAGCTCCGACCAACAGGAAGTCAGATATTTTGGTTTGAATTTGTAATTTTGGATAAATCAGGCTCTGAGTTATTATAAACTATTCGTAGGAGATGCATGGAATCGACACCAAACTCGGTCAACATGAAACAAAGACACTGAAGATGCTATAGTGCGAACGATTATAGGATATCTCAAACGGTGCTGCTATGGCGAGGGATTAAATGAAGGAGAAAAAAGGGAAACAGAAAATGTCTAATTTCTTGTAAAATCATTGTTTGATTTAAATTAAATTAAGACTGTATGTTCGGTAATTGAACCTGGGTGAATTTAAATTGAATGTACTATTTTTCAGATCAATATATTTATTTTATTTAATATATTTCATCTGAATCTTATTTTGTCTGCCCTCCCTTCAATGTCCAATAGATGGCACTGTTGACTTAGTTTTGATGGGGACAAAAAACCTGTTTCCTCTCTGTCTCTGTCTCTGTCTCTGTCTCTGTGTGTGTGTGTGTGTGGGGGAGATGGGTGGCTGACAGCTAAAGCATGCCTCTCTGGCTCTTTCTCTCTCTGTGTGTGTGTGTGTGTGTGTGTGTGTGTGGGGAATGGGTGGCTGACAGCTAAAGCATGCCTCTCTGGCTCTTTCTCTCTCTGTGTGTGTGTGTGTGTGTGTGTGTGTGTGTGTGTAAGGGGAATGGGTGCACCTGCAGTATTCTGAATGTCATTCTGAACTCGATTTGAAGAGCACTGCAATATAGTTTTATATGATTAGTTTCATAATTATGTTAATAAAAATATAAAAAGACCTTTAGATAAATACTGGACTTAAGGACTTTAAAAAATGTAAGCTGCAAAAGATAACTTTGCACTCATTTCAAAGGGACCTATGACATCATCTGACATGAAACTCATCTAAATTGAATTGATCTCATAGATGTTGTGGTTTGTGGTCATAGCAGCACCGACTGCTGCAGTTAATGAGGTGAATTCAAATGACTTTGACAGTCATTTTATTAAAACATTATTTTAGCTACAAAAAATAAATAAATAAACAACTTGCCTAATGTACTTTACGTAATGATGATTGATCTTAAGATATTTTAACGTATAATATGTGTTGTGCGTACCCATGTTTATACGTACGCAACAATAGAGTTTAGATGCGTTTCATATCATAGGCTATCACAAATAACTATCACTTTAGTGTGAAAAAACGTTTTTAGAAAAACTATACAAATACCTTGAATTAAACACTGGCCTTCTGGACTTACGAATTTTTGAGCTGCAAAAGATAACTTTGCGCATATTTGAAAGTGACCTATTATATCCTATGACAATAAAATTAATCTATATTTCAATGACATCATGGGTGTGGTTTGTGGTCATAGTGGCACCAGCTGCTGCGGTAAATGTGGCATATTTAAAATATTTAAAAAAAAATATTCTCCTGTTTAAATGCATATTGTCTGTCGTGCACAGTTTCCCCGAAGCCACCGGGATGGCGGTGCCACCGGCTTGGGCCCGTCATCGCTGCTCGCAGCTTTAATTATTATTATTATTATTATTATTATTATTATTATTATTATTATTATTATTATTATTATTATTATTATTATTATTATTATTATTATTATTATTATTATTATTATTATTTTATTTTCGCCTTTTGCCCTTTTTGGGGCCCTTAACATGCTCGAAAACTCTTGAAACTTTGCACACTCGTCGGAATGCGTTCATGCAAATCCATCAGGGTTTGGGCTGGGTTTGGTACCCGGGCGTGGCAGGGGGGCTCGACAGCGCCCCCTTGAAAAAAATAATTAAACTGTCCATAAATCAAAAACGCTTGCATGTATTAGTATGAAACTCGGTACACATATAGAACTCATCGGGCCGAACAACTTCCGCACTCTAAGTTATGCGTCAGCCCGACAGGAAGTGAGCTATTATGGGTCGTTTTAAAACGCATACTGTGGAATTTGAAATACTCCTCCTAGGCGATTAACCCGATCAGCACCAAACTCGGTCAGCATGAAGTCAAGGCATTGAGGATGCTAAATTGCGAACGGATTTTTGATATCTCAAACGGTTTGGCCGTGGCAGGAGACGAATTTATGGCGAGAAATGGGAAACAGGAAGTGTGTTATAACTTCTGCATACATTGACCGATTTGGATGAAACTTCAGCTGTGTGTTCGTTGTAAGAGGCCGATCACATGGATTTGATTTTTGTGAGTCAAAGTTATAGCGCCACCAACTGGCAGCAGGAAGTGTGTCACTTTCAAAAATGCTTTGAATCACCATCTTATTTTCACCCGATTTACTTCAAACTTCATCAGTATAATGTCAAAACATGGCAGATATAGACATATGAATGGATTCCTGATATTTTAAATACTGTTGCCATGGCAACGTGTCAAAGTTGAATAATCTTTTAGGGTGTTTTTGAAACTCTTAGCATGCTTGAAATGGCATGAAACTCAACACACACATCAGTGATGCCTTCCAGTAGATATGGCCAAAGTCTTAGAAACGGGCGTGGTGGAGGGGCTCAGTAGCGCCACCTTTTGACAAAAAGTGGGGGGGTTCGTTTTATCTACAGTCACCAAACTCTGTATATATATTGTTCTCATCAAGCCGGACATCTTTCTAATTTACAGTCATTAGCTCTGACCAACAGGAAGTGAGATATTTTGGTTTGAATTTGTAATTTTGGATAAATCAGGCTCTGAGTTATTATAAACTATTCGTAGGAGATGCATGGAATCGACACCAAACTCGGTCAACATGAAACAAAGACACTGAAGATGCTATAGTGCGAACGATTATAGGATATCTCAAACGGTGCTGCTATGGCGAGGGATTAAATGAAGGACAAAAAAGGGAAACAGAAAAGGTCTCATTTCTTGTAAAATCATTGTTTGATTTAAATTAAATTAAGATTGTATGTTCGGTAATTGAACTTGGGTGAATTTAAAATGAATGTACTATTTTTCAGATCAATATATTAATTTTATTTAATATATTTCATCTGAATCTTATTTTGTCTGCCCTCCCTTCATTGTCCAATAGATGGCACTGTTGACTTTTGATGGGAAAAAAACCCTGTTTCCCTCTCTGTCTCTGGCTCTTTGTGTGTGTGTGTGTGTGTGTGTGTGGAGGGGGGGATGGGTGGCTGACAGCTAAAGCATGCCTCTCTGTCTCTGCATTCTCTTTTGTGTGTGTGTGTGTGTGTGTGTGTGTGTGTGTGTGTGTGTGTGTGTGTGTGTAAGGGGGATGGGTGCACCTGCAGTATTCTGAATGTCATTCTGAACTCGATTTGAAGAGCACTGCAATATAGTTTTATATGATTAGTTTCATAATTATGTTAATAAAAATATAAAAGACCTTTAGATAAATACTGGACTTAAGGACTTTTTAAAAATGTAAGCTGCAAAAGATAACTTTGCACTCATTTCAAAGGGACCTATGACATCATCTGACATGAAACTCATCTAAATTGAATTGATCTCATAGATGTTGTGGTTTGTGGTCATAGCAGCACCGACTGCTGCAGTTAATGAGGGGAATTCAAATTACTTTGACAGTCATTTTATTAAAACACATTATTTTAACTACAAAAAATAAATAAATAAACAGCTTGCCTAATGTACTTTACGTAATGATGATTGATCTTAAGATATTTTAACGTATAATATTTGTTGTGCGTACCCATGTTTATACGTACGCAACAATAGAGTTTAGATGCGTTTCATATCATAGGCTATCATAAATAACTATCACTTTAGTGTGAAAAAAGTTTAAAAAAACTATACAAATACCTTGAATTAAATACTGGCCTTCTGGACTTACAAATTTTTGAGCTGCAAAAGATAACTTTGCACATATTTGAAAGTGACCTATTATATCCTATGACAATAAAATTAATCTATATTTTAATGACATCATGGGTGTGGCTTGTGGTCATAGTGCACCAGCTGCTGCGGTAAATGTGGCATATTTAAAATATTTTTCAAAAAATATTCTCCTGTTTAAATGCATATTGTCTGTCGTGCACAGTTTCCCGGCCACCGGGATGGCGGTGCCACAGCTTGGGCCCGCGTCATCGCTGCTCGCAGCTTTAATTATTATTATTTTTCTTTCGCCTTTTTGCCCTTTTTGGGGACCTTAACATGCTCGAAAACTCTTGAAACTTTGCACACTGGCCCTTAACATCGGAACGCCTTGCTTTGCCATCAGGGTTTGGGCTGAGTTTGGTACCGGGCGTGGCAGGGGGGCTTGACAGCGCCCCCTTGAAAAAAAAAAAAAACTGTCCATAAATCAAAAACGCTTGCATGTATTAGTATGAAACTCGGTATACATATAGAACTCATCGGGCTGAACAACATCCGCTCTAAGTTATGCGTCAGCCTAACAGGAAGTGAGCTATTATGGGTCGTTTTAAAACGCATACTGTGGAATTTGAAATACTCCTCCTAGGCGATTAACCCGATCAGCACCAAACTCGGTGAGCATGAAGTCAAGGCATTGAGGATGCTAAATTGCGAACGGATTTTTGATATCTCGAACGGTTTGGCCGTGGCAGGAGATGAATTTATGGCGAGAAATGGGAAACAGGAACTTTAGCATACATTGACCGATTTGGATGAAACTTCAGCTGTGTGTTCGTTGTAAGAGGCCGATCACATGGATATGACTTTTGTGAGTCAAAGTTATAGCGCCACCAACTGGCAGCAGGAAGTGCTTGTTTTATCAAAAATGCTTTGAATCACCATCTTATTTTCACCTGATTTAGTTCAAACTTCATCAGTATAATGTCAAAACATGGCAGATATAGACATATGAATGGATTCCTGATATTTTAAATACTGTTGCCATGGCAACGTGTCAAAGTTGAATAATCTTTTAGGGTGTTTTGAGACTCTTAGCATGCTTGAAATGGCATGAAACTCAACACACACATCAGTGATGCCTTCCAGTAGACATGGCCAAAGTCTTAGAAACGGGCGTGGTGGAGGGGCTCAGTAGCGCCACCTTTTGACAAAAGTGGGGGGGTTGGTTTTATCTACAGTCATCAAACTCTGTATATATATTGTTCTCATCGAGCCGGACATCTTTCTAATTTACAGTCATTAGCTCTGACCAACAGGAAGTCAGATATTTTGGTTTGAATTTTGAATTTTTGATAAATCAGGCTCTGAGTTATTATAAACTATTCGTAGGAGATGCATGGAATCGACACCAAACTCGGTCAACATGAAACAAAGACACTGAAGATGCTATAGTGCGAACGATTATAGGATATCTCAAACGGTGCTGCTATGGCGAAGGATTAAATGAAGGACAAAAAAGGGAAATGTCTAATTTCTTGTAAAATCATTGTTTGATTTAAATTAAATTAAGATTGTATGTTCGGTAATTGAACCTGGGTGAATTTAAAATGGATGTACTATTTTTCAGATCAATATATTTATTTTATTTTATATATTTCATCTGAATCTTATTTTGTCTGCCCTCCCTTCATTGTCCAATAGATGGCACTGTTGACTTAGTTATGAAGAAGAAAACCCTGTTTCTCTCTCTGCCTCTGCCTCTGCCTCTGCCTCTGGCTCTCTCTCTCTCTCTCTCTCTCTCTCTCTCTCTCTCTCTCTCTCTCTCTCTCTCTCTCTCTCTCTCTCTCTCTGTGTGTGTGTGTGTGTGTGTGTATGGAGTGGGGGAATGGGTGGCTTACAGGTAAAGCATGCCTCTCTCTCTCTCTGTCTCTCTCTCTCTCTGTCTCTCTGTCTGTCTCTGTCTGTCTCTCTCTCTCTCTCTCTCTCTCTCTCTCTCTCCTCTCTCTCTCTCTCTCTCTCTCTCTCTCTCTCTCTCTCTCTCTCTCTCTCTCTCTCTCTCTCTCTCTCTCTCTCTCTCTCTCTCTGTGTGTGTGTGGAAGGGGAATGGGTCCACCTCCACTGTGTGGTATGGCAACAGTACTGTCAAGGACCGCAAACGCCTGCAGAGAGTGGTGAAGACTGCGCAGAAGATCACCAGGACTCCACTGCCCTCTCTGCAGAGCATATACCACCGCAGAGTCCACAGGAGCGCTGCTGCCATCTTCAAAGACCCCTCCCACTCCCAACATGGGAACAGTCCAGTCTACCCTCAGGACAGAGGTACAGAAGTGTGAAATGCAGGACTGCCAGACTAAAGAACTCTTTCTTTCCTTCTGCCATAAGACTCCTAAACAGCAGATAGGAGTCTACAATCACAACATCACATGGACAATTGTTTACATACTGCACTACCTCACTTTACACTACCAGAACTGCACTACCTCACTTTATTACTTTACTCTTTTGCCCTTTTTATATTTATCTTTTTTTATATCTTTGCTCTCTTTATTATTTATATATTTATCTTATCTTATTTTTTTTAATTTTTAACTTACTTGTGTGACATTTCTTGTGGACGGCAAAGCAAGAATTTCATTGTACAGGGAAACATGCTTTCTGTCTGTACACATGACAATAAACACTTTGAACTTGAACACCTGCAGTATTCTGAATGTCATTGACACAACACAAAGCGATAATTGTTTAAATATGAGTAAGGTTCACCACGCAGTCATATTATAATTATTACATTATTTCGCGTCCTCCACATAGTATTTTATACTATGATATTCAGATATTTAGGCCCTATTGTTCTTCTAATGATTATTATTATTATTATTATTATTATTATTATTATTATTATTATTATTATTATTCTTTTGCCTTTTTGGCCTTTTTGGGGCCCTTAACATGCTCGAAAACTCTTGAAACTTTGCACACTCGTCGGAATGCGCGGCCATCAGGGTTTGGGCTGGGTTTGGTACCCGGTACTAGGCGATTAACCCGATCAGCACCAAACTCGGTCAGCATGAAGTCAAAGCATTGAGGATGCTAAATTACGAGCGGATTTTTGATATCTCGAACGGTTACGGCTGTGGCAGGAGACGAATTTATGGCGAGAAATGGGAAACAGGAAGTGTGTTATAACTTCTGCATACAGCCAAAATCGCACTTGTAAGGATAGGTGTACCACAAAGAACATTTTGTACTTATTTTGTACTTAACATTTTGAAAAATTATCGAATGTCCGTTTTTCTTTTCTGTCATTTTATCTGACCAACAACACAAAGCGATAGTTGTTTAAATATGAGTAAGGTTCACCACGCAGTCATATTATAATTATTACATTATTTCGCGTCCTCCCCATAGTATTTTATACTATGATATTCAGATATTTAGATATTCAACTGCAGCTAGTCCGTGATTTAATATTTAAAGTCTACTTTCAATATTAAATAAAAATGCTACGCGGATTCGCAAGCCCTCTGATCTGCCACTCATCACATTGAGCAAAACCCAACACAGATCTGACAGCGCGAGTGCGGCCGAGCGCAGATACTTCCGATTTAGAATTAGCGTCAATTCAGGGGCAGGTTGCTTGGATTGTGGGTTCATTAGCCAATTATTCTTAATGAAAAACACAACAAGAAAACGGTGCAATGAGAAACTCACTTAAATATGCGCTTTTACATTTTGCTTTGAAACCAAATCTTCCGCGGTCATCTGGTCATTCGGCTTTCTCTGATGAGTGAGATCTGACTCCTGCTGTGTCTCGTTCGGCTCGTGCTGTATTGAGCAGACACGTTCAGTTTTTAATTGATTGAATTTGAAATGAATGTACTATTTTTCAGATCAATATATTTATTTTATTTAATATATTTAATCATCTGAATCTTATTTTGTCTGCCCTCCCTTCATTGTCCAATAAATGGCACTGATGTCTTAGTTATGAAGCCATAAACCCCGTTTCCCTCTTTGTCGCTGCCTCTGTCTCTCTCTCTCTCTCTCTCTGTCTGTGTGTGTGTGTGTGTGTGTGTGTGTGTGTGTGTGTGTGTGTGTTTTCTATACAAGATACATGGCTTTACAGAAGGTCATGTGCTGTGTTTGCAAAGATCACGTATGATGCATGTCTTTAAATGAATTATTTACTGATAGAATTCAAATTTATTAAAAAAATAAATTTCACATGATTTTATAAAACCATAAAATTTAGACACTCATCTTACACTTACCTGACACTGATATTAAAATCGTTGTTTGCGGTTTCTGTGATTTGGCTCCATTTATTCATTTTGTAATTAACACTTTTATTGATACCTCCCATATTTAAATGAAAGGATGCTTTTTGGTGCATGAGATTGGTGAACAAACAGTAGCTAAGGTAGGTCAAAAACACATGAAGAGAAATGTTAGGATAATACAACATCAGCATTCAGACTGTATTCTGCACTCATTTGAACATGACCTTTGACATCATCTGACATGAAATTCATCTAAACTGAATTGATCTCATAGATGTTGTGGTTTGTGGTCATATATAGTTCATGTGAATCTTACTCTGTGTGACTGTCCTCCCTTCAATGACCAATAGATGGCAGTATTGTGCTAGTTTTGAAGCTAAAAACCCTGCGCCTGTGCGTGTGTGTGCTGCAGTAAATGTGGAATATTCAAAATACTTTGATTATTCAAAGTTATGGAGGCAGTGTGATTTAAATTTATATTTATTTGTAAAATATTTAGAAAGTTAAAAGTAGAAGCAAAGCAAAAATGTAAGGCAATAAATAAAACAAAATAAAATAAAAATTACAAATCAAAAGTGTACAAAAAGAGCTCCAGGTCCAAAAAAACCCAAAAAATATAATAAAAGTCAAAAATATATGCATTTAAAAAAATTGCAAATTCAAAAGTAATGTGGCAAACTGTGGTCAATCATCGTCATCCTCATCATGTAAGTCTGTAAAAGAAAAGAGAAAGTTATAATAGTAATAGAACTAAACAACAATTGTATTCATATGTTGTTTTACCATCTTTGCAAAAGTCTTTTGGTGTACTTTGCAAGTCTGCATTTTCACTTGACAGTTGATCAGTTTGTGTGCTGGCGTCATTTAGGTCTGTGAAAAAAGAGAATGTCAACATTGTTTTCTTGGAGAAGAATAGTGTACTAAAAAAAAATTAATGCTTTGAAGCACAGAAGGCAAATTGCATTACCGTCTTTGCACAAGTCTCTTGTTGCACCAAGTAGCTCAGCTGTCACTTGAGCTTCTGAGAGCTGTGTTTTTGTTTTATTGAGTTCTGCTCTTAATGTTTTTATTGTGCTCTGAAGAGCAATACTTTGTTTCTGCCACCTTGACATGATTGTCATTAAATCAGTGGCCAGGGTACAAAGTTGTTGTGCCATTTCTCTAGGGTTGACTGTGGGATCATTGCACTTGTACTATTGAAAGAGCAAAGAAATAGTGTTACATATCAGTAAGAAAGGCTTGTGTAATTGTAAATATATAAATGTAAATATGATATAGAAATCAAAGCAAAATTATAAAAGCAAAAAAATTATATCTTACAGCAAGCAGTTGGAAGCGGTCATGAATTGCGTCAGTCTCTGGGTGATGGATTTTGGGAATCTTAGAGGGTGAGGAGTAATCTGCCATTTTCTGAAATGGTTAGTATATATGTATTTACAAATAGACACAAGAAATAAGCAAGCAAGCATGTAATAGTGTACATATGTGTAGCAGTATTATACGCAAAAGAAGATATTTTGAGAGATGTTTGAGTACATTTTTTACTTTGTATGTATTATATAAGAATGATATATAAACTATCTTAAGACAGCGCGTGTTGTGTAGCGGGCGTTAAAAAAAGGAAAACACAGAGATAAAAAAAAATAAATACAAAATAAAATAATTGTAAATGCGCATATAATAAAAAGACAAAGATTATAAAAAGCAGCGTTTCATGTGTAGCAGGAATTTGAAACATTTAAAGAACGCAGAGAACAAAAAAGGGCATCAAAGGCAAAGTCTATTGTGTAATTGGCCTAATACTTTATAAAAACCTTGTAAATGCATGTAGAACAAAAATATACACATTTAAAAGTTTGTATATAAAAAATGTCATTGTGTCTAAATAGGAAAAAAAGCACTTATGCACAACACAAAAAGCCACCATGAAGTTTATGCAAAGTGGAACCTGTAGACTGATGAGCATGGCAAACAAAATGGAAATTAGGCGGGAGTCGAAAAAATAGGTAGTCGAAAATCTCAACGAGCTCGGGCAAGAAAACATTTCCAGAATTTTAAAAGTTTACAAAGTTATTTGTGGAGTGAGCGCGTGCATTCAATTGATAACCAAAGATTGTACAATATCTAATTATTAATAATAATAATATTAAATTTGATTGTCATTCACCTGTCTGCCGTAGGTAAACTTTTAGCATTGCAAAGTGTAGCGTCAATGAAACCGAAAAACCGCATAGTTCATATTCGTTAGAATAGCCAGAGGAATAATTAAGAGAGCACGAAACCAAGGTGTAAAAAATATAGAAATGAAAAAATTTAAATCTGGACAGTTCTAATTGTAGCAGTATACTTAGGGCCAGCGATAAACAAAAATATAGTGGAAGAGTAAAAGACCTGGTAGTTTCAATAGATCATACACCCACCTAAAGAATTATTAGGAACACCTGTTCAATTTCTCATTAATGCAATTATCTAATCAACCAATCACATGGCAGTTGCTTCAATGCATTTAGGGGTGTGGTCCTGGTCAAGACAATCTCCTGAACTCCAAACTGAATGTCAGAATGGGAAAGAAAGCTGATTTAAGCAATTTTGAGTGTGGCATGGTTGTTGGTGCCAGACGGGCCGGTCTGAGTATTTCACAATCTGCTCAGTTACTGGGATTTTCATGCACAACCATTTCTAGGGTTTACAAAGAATGGTGTGAAAAGGAAAAACATCCAGTATGCGGCAGTCCTGTGGGGCGAAAATGCCTTATTGATGCTAGAGGTCAGAGGAGAATGGGCCAACTGATTCAAACTGATAGAAGAGCAACTTTGACTGAAATAACCACTCGTTACAACCGAGGTATGCAGCAAAGCATTTGTGAAGCCACAACACGCACAACCTTGAGGCGGATGGGCTACAACAGCAGAAGACCCCACCAGGTACCACTCATCTCCACTACAAATAGGAAAAAGAGGCTACAATTTGCACAAGCTCACCAAAATTGGACAGTTGAAGACTGGAAAAATGTTGGCTGGTCTGATGAGTCTCGATTTCTGTTGAGACATTCAGATGGTAGAGTCAGAATTTGGCGAAAACACAATGAGAACATGGATCCATCATGCCTTGTTACCACTGTGCAGGCTGGTGGTGGTGGTGTAATGGTGTGGGTGATGTTTTCTTGGCACACTTTAGGCCCCTTAGTGCCAAATGGGCATTGTTTAAATGCCACGGCCTACCTGAGCATTGTTTCTGACCATGTCCATCCCTTTATGACTACCATGTACCCATTCTCTGATGGCTACTTCCAGCAGGATAATGCACCATGTCACAAAGCTCGAATCATTTCAAATTGGTTTCTTGAACATGACAATGAGTTCACTGTACTAAAATGGCCCCCACAGTCACCAGATCTCAACCCAATAGAGCATCTTTGGGATGTGGTGGAACGGGAGCTTCATGCCCTGGATGTGCATCCCACAAATCTCCATCAACTGCAAGATGCTATCCTATCAATATGGGCCAACATTTCTAAAGAATGCTTTCAGCACCTTGTTGAATCAATGCCACGTAGAATTAAGGCAGTTCTGAAGGCGAAAGGGGGTCAAACACAGTATTAGTATGGTGTTCCTAATAATCCTTTAGGTGAGTGTATATGTGATAAGAAAGAGAACGCTTACCTTGATTGCTGCTCCTTGAAATCCTTGAGTCAAATACGTAGGACACCGTAACGTTCTTGTTATAAAGACTAGCTGATATGCAAATTGGAAAAGCACCTATACGTCACAGAGGCCAGGTTGAAATCAATGTATTCAAATCTAAACGTTGTCAACATAAAATTTTTACAATTTCACATGCCAATTGAGTCATTGTATTTTTTTTTGTATATGAAAGAAAAAGAAAAATGGTGGTTGCCTTTAATAATCAGAACATTAAATGTTTTGTCACAATAACTTTTACTTAAGTGAAAATACAGAAATTAAGTGAGTGAACTTTAAGTTGACATTAAAGGTGAGTCAATGAAAGCAGGATGAACACATTAAATTAAATATATATTTAAATTTAAATTAGTTGGGCTAAAATAAATGTATTTTTAACACAATTCTCAAATTAAGTAGATTAAGTAAAACAGTATGTGGTACCTGTGTTATGAATTAAATGACCCCATTTGATTAGAGTAATACAAAATAATAAATAAATAAATAAATACATACATACAAAAATAAATAAATAAATAAAAACACAAAAGGAAAGCGATTTCTACGTAACTGAGCATGCATGAACTAATGTAATAAGGTTATATTAACACAGCTGTCAAACGATAAATGTAAACATTAAAAGTTATTTAATCTCTTATATAGCTTACTTTTTCTGATTTGATTAAACAATATAATTTCCTTAACATTTAGAGATGGAGTTTATATATATATTTTGCTATTATAGGTTCATAGCAACTAATTTGAACAAGAACAAAATCGGTGCTTAATATAAAATGGCCATTTGTATAAAAGCATTGATAAATTGAGGCGACATAATGTTGGCGCCATTTATTCAAATGTCTCTCTATAGAGACAAAACAGTGACCATTAATCTGGCACACGTCATTGATTGTAGCTGTTAATCTGTAGACATGTAACGTTAGCGCCATTTATTCAAATGTCTCTCTGTAGAGACAAAACAAACCCTATTTATTCTCCAACATTAAACCATGTAACCAATTAGTTTTAAATAGTATGTAAACCATTTTTAAATACACTTTACACAGGCAATAAAATACAAAGAACAACAATGAATGAAATCTTGTCTAAATTGGACTTTTATTCCCATAAAAAAGAATCTCCAAAGATCTCCACTAACCGTCTCCCATGTTTACGCGAATGCGAATCACTTGTTCGAGCAAAGAAAACAAGATGTAATAAAATCAAGTAATGGTTATATAAATACATGGATTCATTCATTACATTTCGTGTATTTACACAACGTATTTATCAGGCAGCAGGGAACTATAGATTTACTTTGTTCCAAACCAGTTTAATAATCACATTTCTTTCCTGGTGCTTTAATTCGTGTAAAGTTTAAGTGTATTACAGGACGTATTTCTTTGCTTTGACAAAGTTGTCAATCGGATTTTATAATATAACTTTATCCTTTTGGACCATGTTTCTAATATCTTAAAGGAATTGAGCACCAATCAGCTGTCATTCTGAATGGAGAAAGGATCATATTACTTCTTATTCCGACAATAGTCGATATGGTAAAACAACCGAACATAAATGGCCAATAATAGTGATAATAAACATGTGAAGAAAAAAACCCACATTACTCTAACACGAATTAGAGTTCACTTTGAGTTTAAGTTCCACTATTACAAACACAAGTCTCAGGTGCACAACACCCCAAATTAAATTAAATAAATTAAATTAATTTAATTTATTGTTAAATAAATAAAACAAACACGATGACCGACTTTCTGATGACTGACTAATTTCCTTTTTCTGGTCAAAATGAACAGAAACTCTGCATATAGAATAGCCATTTATAGATCGTTTCTCTTTCATTTTGTTGATCTAACAATTGTTCTATTTTACATTTTATTTTATTTTATTCTGTTGTGTTCCGTTCACATTGCTGCAGATGCGTGATTGTTGCATGAATAGTACGCTACTCAAATTCTGTTGTGTATTTTGCGATTTGTGCAACTTCTGGATATATAGGGGAGCGCGGGGCATAACCTAATGCGGTTAATACGCATGGTTTAACACTTTCCACACATGCCAAGTTGACGAAACTTTGTGTATTTACTAGTTGCCATATCAACATTATTTAGAGAAAAGATTGCTTCAAAAATTAAAAATCTTTGGAATATATCATGTAACATTTATTTAACCATAGCAGTAGAGTATATTTCTTAAGTTTATTTTTCATCTCTATTTTTTGTGTTTATTTAAAATAAGACAAATCTGATATTATCTTAATCTTATATCTGTTATGTAACAGTTGAGATGGTTCTTTAATGCTGATCTAACAGCAGAAGACATGAGCCGCGGTTTAAATCTCACTTGTGCAGGCGGGGCATGTTGTCACACTGCTACATTGAGCCCTTATTAGAAATATGCTATTATATTCTATACTTTTATGAATTATTTTGACAAACCACAGAAAAGGGTGAATAATGACTGAGAGTCATTGTTTTGAAATTATTATTATGTTTTGATCTATGCTGTATAGCTGTGTTTAGCGATGTGTTGTCAAACTAAAATTTTTTTCTTTTTAATTATTTCAAAATAAAAATAATAATAGTATTTTATTAACAAAATATTTTTGTTTGTCTTGTATATTTTTTGGATTAGACGTAACATTTTAATCCGTCATTTGGTCATGTTACAATGTGCCCCTCACATGTTACAATGTACCCCACCTATGGGGCATGTTGTCACATTTCACTTTCATTCTTTCGGGGTAAATCAAGAAAAAAAAGTATACACTGAAAAAAGAAATACTCTGAACCCCAAGTGGATTTACACAAACTGAGAAAGTCAAAAGCGTTAGGCTGTGTCCCGCTCTCCCCTACAATTAAATACTTGAAAAACAAATTTTACTATTTTTAATGGGTCGCACACTTGTTTAATCCATTTTCATTTCAATCTTATTTAACTATGTTGTGATACCTAATGATAACAAGATAACAAATGCTTTATTTACTTGTTAATTAATCATTTCTTTTATATTTTATCAAATATTTCTCGTTTTGGTTTTAAGAATTTATAGGCTATTTATAGTATGTAGTATGTATGTAAATAAAGTTTTATTTGAAGTTACTAACATTTATTAGAATGTTCTGGCGATATTTTTACTGTTGTTCAGACATTTATATTTGTTGGGATACCATATTGCTCACTTTATGCCAACAGCTGAGCGCATAAATTATATTATAGTATATTACATTTTAGGCTATTATTATGGTTAAATATTGTGGAACTTTGAAATGTACAACAATGATAGTAATCTTATGACAATTTCTGAACATTGAAACTCAAACCATTTTCTGATTGTTTTAAATATGACAATGTGTTGGTTAACGTTAATGATCAGTTAACGAGTTTTGTTGTCAAGGAAAAAATAAATAGACATCCCTGTTTTGCAGTGTCATTTCTCTTTCAATTATTATTATTATTATTATTATTATTATTATTATTATTATTATTATTATTAATTTGTTTATAATTTCTACACTGTAAAAATTAGGCTACTACTTTTTACAGACTTTTACAGACTTTTATTTTAAATTGTACTAAAAACTGAAACATTACAAACAATAATTTAAATTAATAACTAATAATTAATAATATCAAGCTATTTATTTTACAAAAAATAAAGACAGTAAAGAAATAATATTATGCAATGTTATTATAATTATTTTTATATATATTCAACATTTCTATATTTTAAAATGTATTTCTGTAATACCAAACCTGAATTTTCAGCATTTAAAGTTTCCTTGTCATTTCTGTAAAAAAAAAAATATTTCTGTTCACTTAAAATTATAAACATGTCTATCATGGAATCAAAGAATATAACTTCTTTGTAAACTTTGTGATAATTAAAAACATTGATTAAATTCACGAATTTAGAATTAATTTATAATTAATATAGTAATACAGTGTAACCACTTACAATGTAAAAAAATAATAATAAAATTAAAAAGCCATTTTCTCAGTCATTTTCAACAGCTTGAACAAAGTTTGTTCTGGGTTACTGTTTGTTTGTTCTGTTTCATTTAGATAGTTGTTTAAACAGCATAAGTTTGCAATTTTCATGCAAAAAACAAAATTATAATTGAAATGTATAAACATTGTTACACATACATTAACATACAATGTTAATGTATTTGTAATTGTACATATTATAAATTCTATATGACATTTGAATATGACATTATGTTTTTCCTTAGATGCCTAAGCTGAAGAGATTCGAATGCGGCGCAAGCCATTGATCAACAACAGTAAGACTGATGTCTCTAATTCCCCTGTTTTGCGTATGTCCAGATGTGTCTGGCATTGTAGCAGGCAATGAGGTTAGACTGCAGTCTGCAGAGGTGAATGAGGAGCTTGTAGGTATAGCCTACAGTGTAGTTTCAATAGTCAAGCATAAGATACATAATGTGTGTACCTGGCAGAAATCAGATCTTCAGGACATTCATAGTAAGGGAAGTAAATTGGTTAAGGACATGAAATCTGAAGGCAATGGAGAATGTCAGTTTCCTCATACATTTGGTGGACAATATAGTGTTTTCAATAAAACATGCAAAGTAACAGTAGGTCAAGAATTAGGTGGAACAAAGAACGAGTTGTATGAGAAATTACAAGAGATGCTGTTCAGCCATGAATATAGTTTAATGAACATAAATGGAGACATGTGCACTATTGTGAGACATAACGATTTCTATGTCGTTGTAGACTGTAATGTCCGTGACGCATGTGGTATGGGATCCAACATTGGTACAAGTGTTGTTGTTTTTAACACAAACTGGCAAGACCTGGTTTTCCACATTGACAATTTAATGATGAGCTTGAGTGCAGATAAGTTTAGTATCTGTGGTATTAATGTGAACTAACAGAATGTTTATTTACAGTCCATTGTGTCATGAAGTTAAGCAAAACTTAAGTAACAAACTTCATATAGAGTTTCATTTTGAAAATTTACTTTTACCACCAAACAACAGACCAATGGGCTGTCCTTGTAAAACAGTTAGTATTGTTGGTGATGGGAATTGTTTCTTCAGGGCAGTGGCACAAGTGGTGTGTGGCACACAAAAGGCTCACAGAGCTGTTAGACTTGCCATTGTAAAACACATGGAATTGCATAGTGTAGAATACAGGAATCTCTTAAGATCTCAGTATATATCTATGGAAGATTATTTATCAAGTTCAAAAATGAAGTTTGTAGGATCATGGGCCACAGAAGTAGAAATTCAATCAACAGCAAATTATTTAGGGGTTGATATTTATACATATCATAATGAGAAATGGTACAGTTGTATGCATACAAGGATGTGTAATCAAGGGATATATTTAAAACACTGTAATGAGAATCACTATGAAGTTGTTATTTGTGTCAGACAACCTGATAACCAGATTTGTTATAAGTTGTGTCAGAATGAAGAAGATGATGGGAAAATCTGCACAAGACAGAGCTTAAAGCCACAGATTGAAGTTAATGTAAAAAATGATGAGCCAGTGTCTGTTGCTATAGATACAAATAGTGATTTATCTGTTAATAAGAGCAGATGTTCAAAAAATATTATTCATTAAAAAGAGTTAAAAGTAAAATGAATGTACATATCAAAGCATTGTATCATAGCAATGCAGAGTTACAGCAACATGTGAAAATGGTCAATAGGACAAGATATCATACAGATGTTTTATATAAAGAGTCATTAAAACAAGCAAGTAAGATGAAATATTTTGAAAACAAGCAACATAAGAAAAATGTTAAAGAGTACAGTAGGCTGAAATACAGTGTCAATGAACAACATAAAGATAAAGTGAAGAAATACAGCAAGGTGAAATACAATGCAAATGAACAACATAAAGTTAAAGTGAAGAAATACAGCAAGGTGAAATACAATGCAAATGAACAACATAAAGATAAAGTGAAGAAATACAGCAAGCTGAAATACAATGCAAATGAACAACATAAAGATAAAGTGAAGAAATACAGCAAGGTGAAATACAATGCAAATGAACAACATAAAGATAAAGTGAAGAAATACAGCAAGCTGAAATACAATGCAAATGAACAACATAAAGATAAAGTGAAGAAATACAGCAAGGTGAAATACAGTGTCAATGTACAACATAAAGATACAGTGAAGAAATACAGCAAGGTGAAATACAATGCAAATGAACAACATAAAAATAAAGTCAAGAACTACAGCAAGCTGAAATACAATGCAAATGAACAACATAAAGATACAGTGAAGAAATACAGCAAGCTGAAATACAATGCAAATGAACAACATAAAAATAAAGTCAAGAACTACAGCAAGCTGAAATACAATGCAAATGAACAACATAAAGATACAGTGAAGAAATACAGCAAGCTGAAATACAATGCAAATGAACAACATAAAAATAAAGTGAAGAACTACAGTAAGGTGAAATACAATGAGAATGAACAACATAAAAATGAAGTGAAGAAATACAGCAAGGTGAAATACAATGAGAATGAACAACATAAAAATGAAGTGAAGAAATACAGCAAGGTGAAATACAATGAGAATGAACAGCATAAAATGAAGTGAAGAAATACAGCAAGGTGAAATACAATGAGAATGAACAACATAAAAATGAAGTGAAGAAATACAGCAAAGTGAAATACAATACAAATGAACAGCATAAAGATAAAGTGAAGAAATACAGCAAGGTGAAATACAATGTCAATGAACAACATAAAGATAAAGTGAAAAAATACAGTAAGGTGAAATACACTGTCAATGAACAACATAAAGATAAAGTTAAGAAATACAGCAAGCTGAAATACAATGTCAATGAACAACATAAAAATAAAGTGAAAAATACAGCAAACTGAAATACAATACAAATCAACAACATAAAAATAAAGTGAAGAAATACAGCAAGCTGAAATACCATAATAATGAAAATCATAGAAATACAGTCAAAGAATGGAGTACATTAAAGTATCACAACAATGCATTGCATAAAGAAAATGTAAAAAGAATTAAAAAGAGGAGAAAGAAACAATTGCAAAAAAATCAGCAGCATTCTGATTTTCTTAGAAAACAGTTTGAAAATAAAGTTAGTTCTGGGTTAGAGTTTGTTTGTTGTGTTTGCCATAGATTGTTGTTTAAACAGCAGGTATTATGTTGTAGAAAAGAATATTACAATAACAATTCTGTGATGTCATTGGTAGCCAACAGATGTATTACAGATCGTTTTTTGCACAAGTGTGGTGAGAAATGTGATATTTCCTGTGATTTGGCGAATTCATGTAAAGGTCAGCTTTGGATTTGCTTTACTTGTCATTCTAAGTTGAAAAAAGGTGAAATGCCGGCAGAAAGTGCTGTTAACAATCTGGAATTGCAACCAATACCAGAAGAGATGAGTTGCCTTAATAACTTAGAGCAACATTTAATTTCATTGCATATTCCATTTATGAAAATGTTGGCTTTACCAAAGGGAGCTCAAAATGGAGTCCATGGCCCTGTGACTTGTGTGCCAGCTAATGTTAAACAAACAACAAATGTTTTGCCTAGAACAGAAGCAGAAGGGTCTTTCGTATGTGTGAAGTTAAAACGCAAATTGACATATAAAGGTCATTATAAGTATCAGTATGTTGATACAAATAAAATTAAACAGGCATTGTGTTACTTAAAACAATACAACAAGTTTTACTCCGATATAGTTTTTAATGACGATTGGTTTAATGAGTTTACTAGACAAGAAAATGAAGGTGATCCTGACAAAGATAACATTGATGAGAATGAAGTGGAAAATGTAAATGTTGATGAGGAGTTACATGATAGGCAACAGCACTGTGTGTTCATGGACACATGTTTACAGCCTGTAGATATTGGCCAAGAAGTTCTTGATCATTACTTTGACGGCATTGTGAATGTTGCTCCTGCTGAAGGGAATAATCCAGTAAAAATGCTTGCAGATGAAACAAACGAGGCTAAATGTTTTCCTGTTTTATTTCCAAATGGTTGTTCATCTTATCGTGACAAAAGGGCACAGAGATTAACATTGTCACGCTATTTTAATACTAGAATTTTGCATGCAGATGGAAGATTTGCACAAAATGTTGAATACATTTTTTATGCACAGTATCTGTCAGAAATTCAACAGGTAGTGTCTAGTGTTTCTATAGCTTTAAGGAAAGGGCATGGGAGTAGTAAATCCATACCCAGTGATATGTTTAAAGACACAGAGTTTGAGGCAAGTTCTTAATTTTGATGAAGGGTATAGGTTTTTGAAGCCCATCCGCGGTACTCCGTAATTCTGGCAAGGTGTGCAAAAAGATTTATTTGCAATGGTCAGACAGTTGGGCATTCCCACTTGGTTTTGCTCATTTTCATCTGCTGACATGAGATGGACAAATTTGATGTCAAGTATTTTAAGACATGAAGGTAGACAGGAAACTTTAGATCAGCTTGAATGGGCTGACAAATGTGAACTTTTGCGTCGTAATCCTGTTACTGCAGCTCGCATGTTTGATTTCAGGTGGCATTGTTTTCTGAAAGAGGTGCTTATGTCACCTCTCCAACCCATAGGAGAAATTATAGATTATTTTTATAGGGTTGAATTTCAACAATGTGGTTCTCCCCATGTTCATTGTTTGTTTTGGATCAAAAATGCTCCACAAATAGATAAAAATTCTGATGAAGAAGTTGCTGACTTTATAGACAGATATGTTACTTGTGAAGTGCCCAGTGAAGATGAGGAGCTGCATAGCATTGTCACATCTGTGCAACAACACAGTAAACGCCACTCAAAAACATGCAAAAAGAAAACACTGTTTGTCGTTTTAACTTTCCTAAACCACCGTCAATGCGAACATTTATATGCCAGAGAAAAGTAGAAGATGTGGCTGAGGAAGACGAGCCTGATAAAGATGTTTCTACTAATAGTCGTCAAGATAAAACTAAAAGTGGAAGTGTAAATGATAATGTAAGTGTAGAATATGCTCGTGACATAATGACAGCAGTTAAGACAGCTGTTTTAGAAGAGAAGATACATTCTGTCGAAAGTTTGTTTGATAGTGTTGGAATAAATCAGGATTTATTTGAAATGGCATACAACCGCATGAATAATTCTACACACATTGTCTTGAAACGACAATTAAATGAAGTGTGGGTTAATCAATATAATAAGTTTGGCCTTCAGTGCTGGAATGCTAATATGGACATTCAATATGTAACAGATGCTTATGCCTGCATAGTTTATATCATTTCCTACATTTAAAAATCTGAAAGAGAAATGGGTT
Organism: Paracanthobrama guichenoti; assembly: GCA_018749465.1. NCBI lineage: Eukaryota > Metazoa > Chordata > Actinopteri > Cypriniformes > Gobionidae > Paracanthobrama > Paracanthobrama guichenoti. The sequence continues at coordinate 26,054,735 of CM031943.1, forward strand.
TGTTGTTAGCTAATGCCCAACGGGAATCAACAACTCAGGGTAATGTTGATGCAAGACAAGCTTTGAGGAAGCTAGGGACTGTGTATTTACACAATCGAGAAGTTAGTGCACAGGAAGCAGTTTATAGATTAACCAATATGCACTTAAAAGAGTGTTCAAGGAATGTTCAATTTATTCCTACAGGTGAAGATACTGTTCGTATGAGTTTGCCACTGAGCGTTATACAAAACAAGTTGGAGTCTCAGAATCTGAAAAGTGAAGAGATGTGGATGACAAGTTTTATTGATCGATACAATAATAGGCCAAACCAGCCTGTTTTTAATGATATGTGTTTAGCCACATTTGCATCAGAGTATCGGATTATATACAAAGGTCAGTCTTGTTCTAATAAAATTATGTTGCAAAACAACTTGGGTTTTATTGTGAAAAGAACACGCACTCAACCTGCTATTGTATGTTATGCACGATTCTCAGTGACAAAGAGTCCTGAAAAATTTTATCAAAGTTTATTACAACTGTTTCTACCATATCGTGTAGATACTCAGCTAAAACCAGAGGGCTATAATAATTATGAGAATTTTTATAGAGAAGGTGAGTTTCTTTTAACAATGGATCTATACATTTAGTACAACATGTCGTAAATACAAATAGAGGATTTTTTGAAAAGGATACAGATGTATTGGACACTGTACAAAATAATGTTAATAATGAGGACATGTTAGAAAATGCATGGTCTGCACTTTGTCCTGAACAGCAATTGGAACGTTTTGAATGTGAACAGATTAGACTTGAGACAGATCAGGAAATAGAGGGAAATGAAAGTATTCCAGATTTATGTAACACTCAACAAATTGCTCAGGTAGAAAAGAAAGATAGTTGAATCGAATACAAGATTCAAGAGTTTTATTTGTCACATACACAGTTATATACAGAATATACAACCGGCAGTGAAATGTAAACAGGTCCGCTCCATGGACAGTGCAAATTCACAGTTAAAAACACAAGGAAGAAATTATAATAGAAATAGGATATAAAAAAAGTACTATCTATATATATATATATATATATATATATGTCTATATCTGTAGAATTATAAATAATCAAGTCAAGAGAAAAAAAAGGTAACAAATAAGGATAAAGTGGAATAAAATAATTGAAGTAGACTTTGCAGTGAGTAAACTGTAGACTTATAAATATGTGGTTAACAAATGTATAAGAGTATAATGTGCAAACAGGTTTATAACAGGCTGTTACACAGTAACAACGAGAACAGAAAGTGCAGTGCAATGTCAGTGTATCGATGTTTATCCTGACGTGAAGTCACGTGATGTTAAGTTCAGGAGTCTGATGGCCTGGGGGAAGAAGCTCCTCCTGAGTCTCTCAGTTTTGGCCATCAGGCTTTGGAAGCGCTTACCAGATGGCAGCAGCGTGAAATGAGGGTTTGCAGGGTGATTAGAGTCCTTGATGATCTTGGTAGCTCTACCTTTGCAGCGTTTGGTGTAGACGTCCTGCAGAGACGGGAGAGCTGACCCTGAGATACGCTCGGATAAGCGCACTACTCTTTGCAGGGCTTTGCGGTCATGACTGGTGCTGTTCCCATACCACGCTGTGATGCACTGAGTTAAAACACTTTCTATTGCCCCTAAATAGAAAGTTTTCAGGATAGCTGGTGAAACCCTGAATTTCCTCAGCTGGCGCAGGTGGTACAGTCTTTGCCTGGCTTTTTTCACCTGTGTCTGAATGTGAGCAGTCCAGGTCAGGTCCTCGGAGATGTTTACACCCAGGTACTTGAAGCTGCTCACTCTCTCTACTGGTGACCCGCTGATCATGAGGGGGGAGTATGTCCGTTGCTGTCTCTTCCTGAAGTCCACAATCATTTCTTTGGTCTTGCCAACATTCAGAGAGAGACAGTTGTCCTGGCACCATGATGTTAGATGCTCCACCTCGTCCAAGTATGCCGTCTCATTGTTGTTGGAAATGAGGCCCAGGACAACAGTATCATCAGCAAATTTGATGATAGAGGTGGAGCTGTGTGTGGACAAACAGTCATGCGTGTAGAGAGAGTAGAGCAGGGGGCTCAGGACACAGCCCTGTGGAGCTCCCACACTCAGGGTGATGGAGGTGGAGGTGGACTGGCCTATTCTCACCACCTGAGGCCTGCCAGTGAGGAAGTCCTCAATCCAGTGGCAGAGAGAAGGATTCAGGCCGAGATCCAGGAAATAGAGAAAATTGAGTCGAATAGAAGGGTTGAGCTTAATTCGCTCTTTAAACAAAACCCAGATGGCAGTTTTCAATAAGATTAGACAGTGGTGTTTGGATAAAATTAGAGGAGAAAATCCAAAAGCATTTCATGCTTTTATTACTGGTGGAGCAGGCACAGGAAAAAGTCATTTAATTAAAGCCATACAATATGAAGCAACGCGATTATTGTCTCCAATGGCTTTGCACCCAGATGACATTTGTGTTCTTTTAACAGCTCCAACAGGCATTGCAGCATACAATTTACAAGCTGCCACAATCCATACAACTTTTTGTATCGGTACAAATGTAAAGCTGCCATACACACCTTTAGGTGAAGAGAAGCTAAATTCTTTACGTACAAAATTCCGTGGCCTTCAAATATTAATTATAGACAAAATATCAATGGTAGACCATAAACTGCTGGCATACATTCATGGAAGATTGAGACAAATTAAGCAAACTGGAGATTTTTCTGTTTTTGGTAATATTGCTGTCATAGCTGTTGGCGATTTCTTCCAATTAGCTCCCGTGAAGGGTAAACCGCTCTTTGTGGATGTACCAGGAGTTGATTTATGGATAAATTATTTTAGTGTTGTAGAGTTGACACAGGTTGTTAGGCAACAGGACAGCACATTTGCTGAATTATTAAATCGATTAAGAAAGAAAAGCAAGAAATCACCACTAAGAAAAGATTTTGAAATACTATCAAGGTGTGAGAACGATGAAAATAATGACTCTTTACATATTTTTTCTACAAATGATGAAGTTCATGACCATAACCTAGAACAATTAATACAAATCTGCGAAGAGGTTGAAACTATAGAGGCTGAAGATTTTGCACGTAGTAAACAGACTGGAAAACTAGCATTGCTTGATGGTCATCATGTAAAGGTTTACAATACGTGCTTGGCAGCAAAGTTGCTTATAGGCATAAATGCACGTGTCATGTTAATTAAAAATCTTGATGTCAATGATGGACTAGTTAATGGTGTTTGTGGAACAGTTACACACATTACACGTTCAGATAAAAATAAGTTACCTGAAACTGTATACATCTGTTTTGATGATAGTAATGTGGGCTTGAAAAGACGTAAGCAGTGTTTGTCTGAGCCAGCAAGATTGTTTCAATCTACACCAATATATGTAGAGGAGGAAACTGTTTCTACGAAAGGTGGACTTCGTTGACAGTTTCCTTTAAAATTAGCGTGGGCGTGCACAGTTCATAAAGTTCAGGGTTTAACTGTTGATAGTGCGGTTGTTAGTTTAAAACAAGTTTTTACTGCTGGCCAGGCATATGTAGCATTAAGTCGAGTAAGAAGTTTGTCTGGTTTGACAATTAAAGACTTTAACGAAAAAAGCATTTATTGTAATGAGAAAGTCTTTGAGGCGATTAATGAAATGTCAAGTTTTATGACACACGATTTAAATTTCACAGTGCCAAATAATTCTTTTTCTGTCTTTTTGTTAAATGTACAGAGTTTGCGATGTCATAAACAGGATTTGATTATTTGCATTCAACATTTGCAACCCACGTGTATAGGTTTAACTGAAACATGGTTGCCTGCTTGTTATCAGTCGGACAATGTGCACTAAGACAATTATAACTTTGTGGGTATTTCTCGATCTGCAGCATACACCAGCAATTGTCCTCTTTTCAATGACCTGAAAGCTCAACAACATGGTGGTACACAGCATGTGGTGTGGAAAAAACTACAATTACATACCCAAATCTAAATTTGGAGTGCATGCTGACACACTTTACAGACATTGGCATATTACTAGCAGTTGTTTATAGACCCCAAACATATCCTTTGTCCATTTTCCAAGAAAATGTAGATAAATTGATTGATTTAATGTCTTCAATATGCAATAAAATTGTACTCATAGGTGACTTTAATAATGATGCATTGAAATCAAAATCTATGTGCTCTTTCATGTCAGTTAGGGGTTTTGTTCAACTTGTTAAACAGCCAACAACTGAAAAAGGAACCTTAATTGACCATGTGTATGTGAAAGACATCGAAGAGTTTTCAGTGCACACAAATGTTGTGCCAGTTTACTTTAGCACACATGAGGGAGTTTTGTGTACATTTCAAGGCTTACTAATTTAAATGTGTTGGACAACTCTTTGGACAGCTATAGCTTATGGATAAAATATTACTTTTACATAGATTTACACAACGACACTCAATGTTCTGCTCAATGTATTGTTAATATACAGTATAGTTAATTGCTTATTTACAGATTTGCTTACCTGGTGAAAGAGACAAAACCATGAGCACAGAGATTATCTCGAACTCCTGGTGTTTCAAAATTTCAACAATTCAGGCAACTTGACTATATTATACCATAAATACATACACCGATACTTATAGTATGTTACATCTTACTGAACAAATTTTAAAAGGTATTTACAACACAAAATACTGTTACTTACACATTTAACTACTTTCTAATTAGCCTATCTGTGACTATTCTGCATAAAAATTATTATAATCAATACATAACTATTAATACATAAACAATACATAATTGTGCTATTGTGATTTCAATCTGTGTCATAAAAATGTATACATTGCAACTGAAATAATAATATGATACATGTTATACTTAACAATTGCCGAATTTCATGCTAATCTAACTAGATCAATTTACACATACCATGCTGTTGCAAATACAAGTTTTCGCTTTTCCTTATAGCCTAAATAATAACAAAACCAAAAATACACTGGTTATGGTACTCCAGGTTACACACCAGGATGGGGTTCGATTCCCTGCAGTGTAGTTGCTTGTTATTATTAACCATTACTACATTTTACATCATTTTCCATAGCTCCTACAAGAAAATATTATTTTCTTTTGCACATCCACATTCTGTAATTTCTCAAACTGTGTAGTGATAAAAAAAAAAAAAAAAACATCCACATTTATTTAAAGTAAAATTCACATTATTTTATAAAAGTGGCTGTTTATAATACACTTCCATAAAATTCACACGCATCTTACTCTTACCTGACACTGATATTAAAATCGTTGTTGCGATTTCTGCGATTTGCCTCCATTTATTAATTTTGTAATTAACACTTTTTATTGGATACCTCCCATATTTAAATGAAAGCACGCTTTTTGGTGCATAACATAAGGTGTGTGTGTGTGTGTGTGTGTGTGTGGATGGGGGGATGGGTGGCTGACAGCTAAAGCATGCCTCTCTGTCTCTGCATTCTCTTTCTGTGTGTGTGTGTGTGTGTGTGTGAGGGGAATAGGTGCACCTGCAGTATTCTGAATGTCATTCTGAACTCGATTTGAAGAGCACTGCAATATAGTTTTATATGATAAGTTTAATAATTATGTTAATAAAAATATAAAAAGACCTTTAGATAAATACTGGACTTAAGGACTTTAAAAAATGTAAGCTGCAAAAGATAACTTTGCACTCATTTCAAAGGGAACTATGACATCATCTGAAATTAAATTCATCTAAATTGAATCGATCTCATAGATGTGGTTTGTGGTCATAGCAGCACCGACTGCTGCAGTTAATGAGGTGAATTCAAATGACTTTGAAAGTCATTTTATTAAAACATTATTTTAACTACAAAAAATAAATAAAACAGCTTGCCTAATGTACTTTACGTAATGATGATTGATCTTAAGATATTTTAACATATAATATGTGTTGTGCGTACCCATGTTCACACGTACGCAACAATAGAGTTTAGATGCGTTTCATTTCATAGGCTATCACAAATAACTATCACTTTAGTGTGACAAAAAGTTTTTAAAAAAAACTATACAAATACCTTGAATTAAATACTGGCCTTCTGGACTTACGCATTTTTGAGCTGCAAAAGATAACTTTGCACATATTTGAAAGTGACCTATTATATCCTATGACAATAAAATTAATCTATATTTCAATGACATCATGGGTGTGGCTTGTGGTCATAGTGGCACCAGCTGCTGCGGTAAATGTGGCATATTTAAAATATTTGTAAAAAAATATTCTCCTGTTTAAATGCATATTGCCTGTCGTGCACAGTCGCCCTGAAGCCACCTGGGTGGCGGTGCCACCGGCTTGGGCCCGTCATCGCTGCTCGCAGCTTTAATTCTTTTTTAACTTCTTTGGCACTTTTGTAGCCATTAACATTAACATACAACATTTTGCACACACTTTGAAATTGTCGGCCATCAGGGCCGTGGAGAAATTGACATGGGGGGTGCATGCTCCCTTTTATGTGGTCATTTTTGAGGGCCTCTGCAGTGCACCGCTTTTCACATACAGTAACAAAACTTTACAAACTTATAGATCTCATCAAGCCAAACATGTGGTCTCATACACACAAACATATATACATACACCAACATTCCTTTTAAAAAAGGTTTGTTGGCGATTAAATATTTCTTAAATCAAAAGGCTGAGAAATCCCTTCCTTCTGAAAATCTCTAAACTTCTAAATTCTCTCCGGATTATGTATGCCTATTTTATGGGATATTTAGAGGAAAGATATATCTGGAATAATAACCCTTTTGTAGAGAATATTATGTGGAAAAGATATGTGGACTATGTATTTTTAGGAGTTCCAGGAACCTTTTTGATAAATTTGTTTAGTTTTGAAACAACATGGTGGATTCTATTAAGTTTAACGTGGAAATTGATACCCATTCTGTAATTTTTCTTGATACTAAGGTTCTAATAGCATCCGGAACGCTATCAACCACTTTATATTCCAACATATTCCAACAGACAAAAATAGTATCCTCCATGCTGCAAGCACTCATCCATCTTATTTGAAGAAAGAGAAGTTTCTTTGGTTATAGCATTTTTGCAATGCAGATTCAGATTTTGAAAAACAAGTGGTGAAAATGTATAAGTGTTTTATTCTCAGGGATTACCCAAACAAATGGTTGGACGTTGCTTTGTAGAAAGTATGAAATGCATCCTGTGAATGCAGAATATGATTAAGAAACATTGGTATATACTTACGAGTGATCCAATGGGCGAAAGTCTTTGCAGTGTTTTCACATTATGGCGCTAGAAACATTAGAGATTATCTGGCCAAATCTAACACTTTCATTAAGTGTTTTAAAATGAATATGAGCCAATGACTGGTCCTCTATTGGTTATTATCATAATCTTGTCATACTACTCACTAATATTGTTCTATGATTCATATTTAGACATTATAATATCAGATGTATAAGTAAGGAAATTGTTTTTTTTCCCTGTCTTAGGTGTGCAGAGGACACACTGGACATTTTTTTTTTTTTCCGTCTTAGGTCTTGGGTGTGTAGGAACATTCATAGATGTTCTTCCTTTTGAAGTAGTATAATGAATAACATGTAAGATTAAACAATTTGTCACATGTGCTTACTAACGTGATCTATTTGTTATCTTGTCCATGTGAAAAACAATATGTGGACAAGACAAATAGACAAATTAAGACATGCATTATTGAACATATGAGTGCAATCAGAAGAAAAGACCAGAAATCTCCTGTTGTTCGTCACTTTAGTGAAATGTCCCATTCGATCTCGGAATTAAACTTGGATACACTAAGTGACGTTAACAGATCTATAAGACACTATGAAAAACAAATAAACAGAAAGAGGAAAACATGGGAATAATGAACTTAATCATAATGAATGGGGAAAAAAAAAACGATATTGTTTAAACCCAACCTTGTCCTATTTTCACACAAAAGAGATGAAAACATTTAACAGTAAGAACTTTATACATATTCATTTACATAAAGAAAATATATAATTTTGAGTGTGAATGAATGACAGCAATGCAATTATCAGTGGAGTTCATAATTAAAAGAATTATATATAATTTATAATAGCGTTACAACAATTCTGTGTGGAAAAAATGGAGAAATGTGTAATAAACATCTTATGCTGCTTTTGTAAAGTTGCTTGTTTAAGCACATTCAGAGTGAGGAGAGGTAACGCACAAGTTAGAAGATGGCTGCTGCAAAATAAGGAAGACTAAGGCAAAAGTAGTCGTTCAGTTTTAGATGGAAAAAAAAAAAAAATCACGAGAGCACAAGAGGTAATAGTGGCTTCATATAGCATTAAAAACTAAACAAAACAAAATTACATTTGTGAGACTGAATTCAAAATACTTTATAAGAAAAAACAAAACAAAAAACGATTGTCAAGAAAGCTTCGTCTTAAATGTCAACTGAAAAGGTAAATCGACCAATGGAAACACTCCAGGGAAATTGTTAGGTTTTGCAAGTAGAAAGAACAAACGCTCAACATTTAGTATCAGGGGTGGCGCAGAAGTTCAGGGCAGCACAGTACAAAAGAAACTCCCTCCCCAATGGATTTTTAGAAGACTGAGCGTGGTTGCTTCATGCTGTAATGGGCTTCAGTTGCAGACACATATGCAGACTCTGGAAAGAAGTCCTCATGAAACTCTGCCAAAAACCTGAAAAAAGGAAGCAAAATGTGTAACTCAATAATAATAATATTAATAATAATAATAATAATAATAATAATAATAATAATAATAATAATAATAATAATAATAACAACAACAACAACAACAACAACAACAACAACAACAACAACAACAACAACAACAACAACTATAGCTGCTAGCAGCAATTGCGTGGCCAAGCCCAGTATGGCTATTTTTGGACTTTGGATTTTATTAGGAAACTTTTGAACATTGCCCAATTCACATGCATAAACAACATAACTTAACTTCAACTTGCTACACATTGAATTTGACCAGACAATCTTCAAAGCTTTAGCCTGTTGCTTTAAACAGCATGCCACTCATACAATGGTTTGTTTAATTTTATAAACACTTGAGTTTTTGAAGGCAGAACCGCAGCTTTTGGCACTAAATGACACATTACACACAATTGTATAAAGCTGTCCCACACGGGACTTGAACCCACGACCTCTGGGTCAGATGGCTGTCACTCATCTTGTTGTGCCACTGGGCAAGCTTGTGTTCAAACACCTGCTGAAGTTCCATAGCTTCTCATCTCTAATGAGAATCAACTCAAAATGAAGATTTTTTTCAAATAAATACACAGCATTTTATAGTTAAGAAGTTCAGTTTAGATCATTCTCAGAATGACAATATCTGGAACAGAAGCAAATTTTGCAATTAACCAATTGGCATGCAAAGCTAACTAGCATAAAGACACTAACACAGGCAAGGTCAACTTCAGAGACAAATTTCTCAGGAACGGTAGCGAATATCAAAAATTTGTTCAGTCATTTCTCTGCGGCTCAGTCCAAAGATCATCTGAGCCGATTTTGGAGAATATTGGACAAAATTTGAAGGAAGAGTAGCGAAAAGTAGCAACAACTTTCACTTGGTTCAATATGGCAGACAGTCACATGTTTGGAAAATGACAAATGAGATATCGTCGGAATCTGCATTAGCCACGGAATAAAATGACATAAATGACACAAAATTTGGACAAAATAACTTCAAAAGTTATAAACATTTTTGCAAAAAAACGTATATCTCTGGAACACTAGGTGGCGCTGTTCTGAAACGTCTCAGGTACGTTCGGGACATGCTGTCGGTCACGCGTACCAAATTTTGTGCAGATATGTCAAATATTTTAAAAGATATCACGCTTTATGACAAAATTCAAAATGGCGGTCACATGGTTCCTTCGATCCTAACATATCCGGTATCCCCAGTTGGACAAAAAATTGGACAAAAGTTTAATTTCTCTATCTCAAATGGTTCAAAAGTTATAACAGTTTAAATGTTGCATTTTTGAACTGGTGGTGGCGCTAGAGAGTTGGTCCTAGAGACTCCAAATTTGGTCCAATGACTATTCATGAATCTCTACAAGTGTGCCAAATTTCATAATTTTCCTACTTATGGATCATAGGGCTACGATAGGAACCCATTGGGTGGAATAATAATAATAATTAAAACTGCGAGCAGCGATGACGGGCCCAAGCCGGTGGCACCGCCACCCCGGTGGCTTCAGGGCGACTGTGCACGACAGGCAATATGCATTTAAACAGGAGAATATTTTTTTAAAAATATTTTAAATATGCCACATTTACCGCAGCAGCTGGTGCCACTATAACAACAAGCCACACTCATTGTCACTGAAATATAGATTAATTTTATTGTCATAGGATATAATAGGTCACTTTCAAATATTTGCAAAGTTATCTTTTGCAGCTCAAAAATTCGTAAGTCCAGAATGCCAGTATTTATTTCAAGGTATTTGTATAGTTTTTAAAAAAAACCTTTTGTCACACTAAAGTGATAGTTATTTGTGATAGCCTATGATATGAAACGCATCTAAACTCTATTGTTGAGCACGTGTAAACATGGCTACGCACAACACATATTATACGTTAAAATATCTTAAGATCAATCATCATTACGTAAAGTACATTAGGCAAGTTGTTTATTTATTTTTTGTAGCGAAAATAATGTTTTAATAAAATGACTGTCAAAGTAATTTGAATTCACCTCATTAACTGCAGCAGTCGGTGCTGCTATGACCACAAACCACAACATCTATGAGATCAATTCAATTTAGATGAATTTCATGTCAGATGATGTCAAAGGTCAATTTCAAATGAGTGCAGAATACCGTCCGAATGCTGATGTTGTATTATCCTAACATTTCTCTTCATGTGTTTTTGACCTACCTTAGCTACTGTTTGTTCACCAATCTCATGCACCAAAAAGCGTCCTTTCATTTAAATATGGGAGGTATCCAATAAAAAGTGTTAATTACAAAATAAATAAATGGAGCCAAATCACAGAAACCGCAACGTCGATTTTAATATCAGTGTCAGGTAAGAGTAAGATGAGTGTCTAAATTTTATGGAAGTTTATTATAAACAGCCACTTTTATAAAATCATGTGAAATGTACTTTTTTAATAAATTTGAATTCTATCAGTAAATAATTCATTTAAAAGACATGCATCATATGTGATCTTTGCAAACACAGCAAAGATAAGCAAATACTGCAGTTGCAACCATCCCCCTTACACACACACACACACACACACACACACACACACACACACACACACACACACACAGAGAGAGAGAAAGAGAATGCAAAGACAGAGAGGCATGCTTTAGCTGTCAGCCACCCATCCCCCCCTCCACACACACACACACAAACACACACACAGAGCCAGACACAGAGAGACAAAGAAAGGTTTTTTTTTTTTTCATCATAACTAAGAGAACAGTGCCATCTTTTGGACAATGAAGGGAGGGCAGAAAAAATAAGATTCAGATTAAATATATAAAATAAAATAAATATATTGATCTGAAAAATAGTACATCAATTTTAAATTCACCCAGGTTCAATTACCGAACATACAATCTTAATTTAAATCAAACAATGATTTTACAAGAAATTAGACATTTTCTGTTTCCTTTTTTGTCCTTCATTTAATCCCTTGGCATAACAGCACCGTTTGAGATATCCTATAATCGTTCGCACTATAGCATCTTCAGTGTCTTTGTTTCATGTTGACCGAGTTTGGTGTCGATTCCATGCATCTCCTACGAATAGTTTATAATAACTCAGAGCCTGATTTATCCAAAATTCCAAATTCAAACCAAAATATCTGACTTCCTGTTGGTCAGAGCTAATGACTGTAAATTAGAAAGATGTCCGGCTCGATGAGAACAATATATATACAGAGTTTGGTGACTGTAGATAAAACTAACCCCCCCACTTTTGTCAAAAGGTGGCGCTACTGAGCCCCTCCACCACACCCGTTTCTAAGACTTTGGCCATATCTACTGGAAGGCATCACTGATGTGTGTGTTGAGTTTCATGCCATTTCAAGCATGCTAAGAGTCTCAAAAACACCCTAAAAGATGATTAAACTTTGACAGGTTGCCATGGCAACAGTATTCAAAATATCAGGAATCCATTCATATGTCTATATCTGCCATGTTTTGACATTATACTGATGAAGTTTGAAGTAAATCGGGTGAAAATAAGACCGTGATTTCAAAGCATTTTTGAAAGGACACACTTCCTGCTGCCAGTTGGTGGCGCTATAACTTTGACTCACAAAAGTAATATCCATGTGATCGGCCTCTTACAACAAACACACAGCTGAAGTTTCATCCAAATCGGTCAATGTATGCAGAAGTTATAACACACTTCCTGTTTCCCATTTCTCGCCATAAATTCGTCTCCTGCCACGGCCAAACCATTCGAGATATCAAAAATCCGCTCGCAATTTAGCATCCTCAATGCCTTGACTTCATGCTGACCGAGTTTGGTGCTGATCGGGTTAATCGCCTAGGAGGAGTATTTCAAATTCCACAGTATGCGTTTTAAAATGAGCCATAATAGCTCACTTCCTGTTGGGCTGACGCATAACTTAGAGCACGGATGTTGTTCGGCCCGATGAGTTCTATATGTATACCGAGTTTCATAATACATGCAAGTGTTTTTGATTTATGGACAGTTTTATTTTTTTTTTTTTTTCAAGGGGCGCTGTCGAGCCTGCTGCCACGCCCGGTACCAAACCCAGCCCAAACCCTGATGGGCAGCGTTCCGGCGAGTGTGCAAAGTTTCAAGAGTTTTCGAGCATGTTAAGGGCCCCAAAAAGGGCAAAAAGGTGAAAGAAAAATAATAATAATAATAATAATAATAATAATAATAATAATAATAATCCTTAGAAGAACAATAGGGCCTTCGCCCTTTCAGGGCTTGGGCCCTAATTAAAGCTGCGAGCAGCGATGACGGGCCCAAGCCGGTGGCTTCGGGGAAACTGTGCACGACAGGCAATATGCATTTAAACAGGAGAATATTTTTTTAAAAATATTTTAAGTATGCCACAGTTACCACAGCAGCTGGTGCCACTATGACCACAAGCCACACCCATGACGTCATTGAAATATAGATACATTTTATTGTCATAGGATATAATAGGTCACTTTCAAATATGCGCAGTTATCTTTTGCAGCTCAAAAATTGGTAAGTCCAGAAGGCCAGTGTTTAATTCAAGGTATTTGTATAGTTTTTATTTTTTTTACTTTTTGTCGCACTAAAGTGATAGTTATTTGTGATAGCCTATGAAATGAAACGCATCTAAACTCTATTGTTGCGTACGTGTAAACATGGCTACGCACAACACATATTATACGTTAAAATATCTTAAGATCAATCATCATTACGTAAAGTACATTAGACAAGCTGTTTATTTATTTTTTGTAGCTAAAATAATGTTCTAATAAAATGACTGTAAAGTCATTTGAATTCACCTCATTAACTGCAGCAGTCGGTGCTGCTATGACCACAAACCACAACATCTATGAGATCAATTCAATTTAGATTAATTTCATGTCAGATGATGTCATAGGTCCCTTTGAAATGAGTGAAAAGTTATCTTTTGCAGCTTACATTTTTTAAAGTCCTTAAGTCCAGTATTTATCTAAAAGGTCTTTTAAATTTTTATTAACATAATTATGAAACTAATCATATAAAACTATATTGCAGTGCTCTTCAAATCGAGTTCAGAATGACATTCAGAATACCGCAGGTGCACCCATCCCCCTTACACACACACACACACACACACACACACAGAAAGAGAATGCAGAGACAGATTGGCATGCTTTAGCTGTCAGCCACCCATCCCCCCTCCACACACACACACACACACACACACACACAAAGAGCCAGAGACAGAGAGGGAAACAGGTTTTTTTTCCCCATCAAAACTAAGTCAACAGTGCCATCTATTGGACAAAGAAGGGAGGGCAGACAAAATAAGATTCAGATGAAATATATTAAATAAAATAAATATATTGATCTGAAAAATAGTACATTCATTTTAAATTCACCCAGGTTCAATTACCGAACATACAATCTTAATTTAATTTAAATCAAACAATGATTTTACAAGAAATTAGACATTTTCTGTTTCCCTTTTTTGTCCTTCATTTAATCCCTCACCATAGCAGCACCGTTTGAGATATCCTATAATCGTTCGCACTATAGCATCTTCAGTGTCTTTGTTTCATGTTGACCGAGTTTGGTGTCGATTCCATTCATCTCCTACGAATAGTTTATAACTACTCAGAGCCTGATTTATCCAAAATTCTAAATTCAAACCAAAATATCTGACTTCCTGTTGGTCAGAGCTAATGACTGTAAATTAGAAAGATATCCGGCTCGATGAGAACAATATATATATACAGAGTTTGGTGACAGTAGATAAAACTAACCCCCCCACAAGGCATTTGTATAGTTTTTCTAAAAACTTTTTTTTCACACTAAAGTGATAGTTATTTGTGATAGCCTATGATATGAAACGCATCTAAACTCTATTGTTGTGTACGTGTAAACATGGGTATGCACAACACATATTATACGTTAAAATATCTTAAGATCAGTAGCTAAAATAATGTTTTAATAAAATGACTGTCAAAGTCATTTGAATTCACCTCATTAACTGCAGCATAATTATGAAACTAATCATATAAAACTATATTGCAGTGCTCTTCAAATCGAGTTCAGAATGACATTCAGAATACCGCAGGTGCACCCATCCCCCTATGCTGCTATGACCACAAACCACAACATCTATGAGATCAATTCAATTTAGATGAATTTCATGTCAGATGTCAAAGGTCAATTTCAAATGAGTGCAGAATACCGTCCGAATGCTGATGTTGTATTATCCTAACATTTCTCTTCATGTGTTTTTGACCTACCTTAGCTACTGTTTGTTCACCAATCTCATGCACCAAAAAGCGTTCTTTCACTTAAATATGGGAGGTATCCAATAAAAAGTGTTAATTACAAAATTAATAAATGGAGCCAAATCACAGAAACCGCAACGTCGATTTTAATATCAGCCACTTTTATAAAATCATGTGAAATTTACTTTTTATATATACTTTTTGTGAAGAAAAAACTACATACTTTTGAGTGTGTAGCAGATGAGTATGCAAGCTTTGGGACATACTACTTTGTCATCTTTAACAGACACTCTGTTGCTTAGTTACATGCATCCTGTCACCATTTAAACTGCCCTGTCAACCATCTTGTCACAGTTAAAACCATATTCAATTTTATTTAATTTTCTACCATTTTGGAGAGAAATGTAGTAGCATGTTGATCTGCCATTCGCGGGTCTTTCGTGCAGAGACTATCCTCATGTGTTTACAATTTGAATATAATGATGCATTTAAAAGGTAATGGCCAAACGTATCATTACAGAGGTTCTCAATGTTGTTGCAGGTGAAATATAATGTGGATAACATTAAATAAATATATTTTCGTCAGGTTAGATACTGATAATTATTAATTCAAACTCTAACCTCTCTGGTCGGACACGCATATCTGCCATGTTTGTAGTTTTTTTTAAACACTTTTTAGTTTACAGGTTTGTAGTTCTAATTGAATCCTCGTTCAGATCCCAATGAGCACAGTGGCTGCCATCATCCGTAAATGGAAGAAGTTTGGAACCACCAGGACGACTCTCAGACCACGAGAAACAACATTTTCTGGTCTGATGAAACAAAGATTGAACTCTTTGGCCTGAATGGCAAGTGTCATGTCTAGAGGAAACCATAGTGGCCCTGAGTGGCCCAGCATTGAACCCGATTGAACATCTCTGGATAGATCTTAAAATGGCTGTCCACCAACGCTTCCCATCTAACCTGATGGAGCTTGAGAGGTCCTGCAAAGAAGAATGTGAGAAACTGCCCAAAAATAGGTGTACCAAGCTTGTAGCATCATATTCAAAAAGACTTGAGGCTGTAATTGGTGCCAAAGGTGCTTCAACAAAGTATGGAGCAAAGGCTGTAAATACTTATGTATATGTGATTTTTTTCTGTTTTTAATAAATTTGCAAAGATTTCAAACAAACTTCTTTCACATTCACATTATATTGTAGAATTGAGGAAGAAAATAATGAATTTAATCATTTTGGAATAAGGCTGTAAATTTGGAAAAAGTGAAGTGCTGTGAATACTTTCCAGATGCACTGTAATTGTCATCGGCACAATGCCCATAAGGTACTCTAAAAGCTGGGACCAAAGCCACCTTGTGGTCAAAAGTTATAATGCAAAAACTTTTGACTAAATGAAACTGGTCTTAACAGATGACTTATCACGCCGCCTTTGTGTTTGGCTCCTTAATTACTGCTTGTAGCTATATTTATTATTATTGTAGTGGACAGCACATTCCAGGGCGCAGTTTATGGCCGGGCCCCTCTCTGCCTGTAACAACGGACAAAGATTAGCTACATTTTGACTGGATCTTGGTGAACTAACACAAACAGTCTGTCCAACACCATCAGATAAAGATGCTATGCCAGCCAGACACCTGCTGCAAGACGGCAAGACGACGATCTCTGGTACCAAGCCCAGTAAGTCAGGACTTCTCATTGGTCCACATGCAGTTTCTGCCCTTCACCCATCTAGAGACTAATCCCTAATGTACTGGTCTGTGACTGCCATAAAAAATCCTCAGGACCTCAGCAGTAGTGGGTCCAAACAAAGAAAGACCACAATGATCCATCCAAATCCATTCATAACTATGTTTGGAAACCTTAAGACTGATGAAAACTACATACATCCATTTCATAATTATTCAGGAAAAAAATTATTCTCAGTGACAGCTATTTGTAATGCAATATCTTACACAGATTCAGCTGTTAATGAACAAATTAATGAACGCATGACAGTTCAATCTTTTTCCAACATGTTTGATGTCTATTTGTTTAGAATATTGCCAAGGGTATTCTGGTAGTGGTTTGGAAAGTGAGACATGCATTGGTAAACTTCTAACTGTGTACAGTATGCAAATGAGTTCCACAGGGGAAAGAAGGGTGGGCCACACTGTGTGCCCCCTCAGATGCCAGCAGCCAATCGCAACACTGGAATGGAGAAGTGCCAAATTGCCACTTCTCTTGTTCTCAGTCTGCCCTACGAGGATGAGAGTGTGACAGAGCAACAAGTTCTGAGTCTCCCCTAGGGAGAGGCAAACAGTTCACCATGTTCTGAGTCTCCCCTTTAGAGAGACATATCAGATACACTGTAACATTCTGAGCCTCTGGTTTATCCAGAGAGACAACAAAAGATCCGAGGATCTGAGTCTACTACTTGTGAGGCAGCAACAGATACGACCACGTTCTGAGCCTCCAGCCTGTGAGGAAAGAGACATTAACAAACACTACGTTCAGAGTTTAGTCCAGCGAGACAGTGACGACTACAGCACATCTCAAGTCTCCATGCCAGAGAGAACAAAGCAGATTGATCAAGTTCTGAGTGTCTGGCCCAGAGAGGCAGAAGAGAGAAGACATTTGCAACAAGGTTGGAGAGCAACCTTCACTTCAAGTTTCAAGTTCAAGTTTCAAGTTTATTTGTCATTACACATGTACAAGTACAGTATAACGAAATGAAGTTTGGAGCAAGCCTCCGGGCCGCAGCCTTTTCAGGCGCCGCCACACGCTCTCCAGAAATACAAGAATGCAGTTGGCAAGTATTACATAGCAAACACAACAAAACATAACATAACACAGTACACGTGGTCACGTGATGGGATTTTTTGTATGGAGTGGGAGAGGAGATAGATAAGGACAGGCAGACGGATGGAGGGGGGCTGGGATCGGGATCGGTTGTGTATGGTGCGAGTGAGTCTGAGATTGTGTTGTGTGAGAATGTTAGCCATAACTTCAGATGTTTTCGAGTTCAGTTCTATGGTTTGTCCCTGAAGGGAGATAAGGCAGTGCACAGGGAAAGATAGCAGACCAAGCTGTCAGGCTGACCTCCCAACCGAGAGATAGGGACAAGTGAGGTTCGGTGGGGTAGTTGATTAGGTCAGGCAAATACAATTTTTTAATCCATTTGATGATCTTCGGTAATTTGTCCAGATCATAAATCAATCAATCAGTTCTGGTCCTCAGCATTCGCGTCCGGTCTGTGCAGTTTCCCTAGACATTACGTCCAGCCTCATGGCCAGACCGGTTACAGTCCGTAAAAGTTCACCGATCTGACCCCCGATGGAGCCCACTCTTCCCTGCGTATCCGCAGTCCGGACTGCGTTATTTACGGTTCAGTTCCTCAATTCGTATCACTCTCTGATCTAATTCCTTCAAACGGTCACACACAGCACCGAAGCATTCCTTAATTTCCACAGACAGTGGCTGGGTGAATTTGCTTGCAGCTGTCTTACCAATCTTCCGATAGGTCAGGGCAATCCCAAAGCCAAAGAATAGGAACCCCGCCATCAATAATCCAATCATGTATAAATCTTCCGCATCCTCCACAGACAGAGCCTCCAGGCACAGGACTTGCCAGTTGTTCCATGCGTCCCTCACGTACCCTGCAGCAAAGGTCCCGTCCGGGCAGGTGGGTTCTCCCGGGGCACCCTTCCTTTGTGAGAAAATCCTATCGATCGCGCTGACTGACCAGTTAATCAATTCCATTTCAGTATTTTCAGGAGTCCAGCAAGCAGCGGGTCAGAAAGAAAAAGAAAGACAAAATAACAAAGCGCCAGAGCACAGCGGGAGCACCTTCGAGGTTCCTTTGTCTGCGTGTTCCAGATTTTAGGACCCTTTGGTGCTCCAGGAGATCAGCGTCACAGATCCGTTCAAGGCTGTTGAAACGGATTCCAGCTCCTTTCCCCACTGCATTGTCATCCAGCACAACCAGTGGAAGAAGTCATCACCATCAGACTGCTTACTCAACCAATGTAAAGATCACTTAACCAAACCTCGTTCCAGAGACCATGGCATTGTTGTATATTATATGATTTTCTAATTAGGGGCCAAGCACCGAAGGAAAACCATATGGTAAAAAGTTGTGAAATTTGGCACACTGATAGAGGACCGTCTGAGCTGTCACCATATCAAATTTGGAATCTCTAACTCAATCCCTCTAGGGCCATCATTTGTAAAAAATTTCACTCATGTTATGCTAATAACTTTTGAAACTTTTGAATAACTTATGTCATTAAAATTTTCCTGGCACTTAGAATTTTCCAAAAAACCTACTTTTTTCCGAACTCCTCCTAGGCTGTTGCTCCAATTTTCACGAAAATTGAACCAGATCATCTTCAGACCATGCCGACAAAAAGTTATGGAATTCAAGTTGATCCGTACAACCTTTCGTAAATAAAACGCAAACAAATTTTATGTAGCGGTTGCAAAAATACACTTAAGGCTATATATCCGCACCGCTTTACCATATTCAACCAAACTTGGTACATGTCATCACAAGCATGACCTGAGGCAACATGCAGCGTTTTGGCGCAGTGCCACCTACTCCGGGTCCAGAGAAACGAAAAAATCCATATTTTTATGTATAACTTCTGAACCGTTTGTCAAAAAAATCATATACATGCCGAGTCGACTGATATCCAATTTTACCATATCGGCCATTTTGGCTGTCGGCCATTTTGAATTATGTGCTAAAATGCTGTACTTTATGAACACATGAACGGATTGTTAACAAACTCGGTATGGGTCATCACCACGATGCCCTGAAGGAGCCTGAGAAGTTTCGAAACAGCGCCACCAGTGGAGAATTTTTTTTATAACTTTTAGTGTGGTTGTCTTATTTTCACGAGAGTCATCTCCTTAGACTCCTGAATCCAACTATACCAGACTTGGCAGGTTTCGGCAGCATTGTAATTTAGCGCTTAAACTTTATCTTATATCTTTGAAACCTCGAGTCCGATCAAGACGAAACCAGCATCAGAAGTTCAGAAACATAGGTCGATAGCTATATACTAATGCCCAAATGTCAAAATATTGATAGTAAGGTGTAGTAAAATCCAATGAAAGACAGTTGTCAGTCATTTTTTATGTGTTTTTTCATATACATGTATAACTCCAAGACGAAAAGATATTTTCACCAAAATTTACACACACGCGTATGGGTTCACCCCGGGGACACATAAAAAATGGTGGGATTGTGCCTCTTGGTGGCACTATAATAGAACAAAACATGAAATTCCCATTGACTACAATGCAGTATTATGATATAAAATGCTAATGCTGTACTTTACAAATGCATTAGCGGATTGTTACAAAACTCTGTATGTGTCTTCCACACCATGCCCTGAAGGTACTTAAAAAGTTTCGGGGCAGCGCCACCTTGTGGTCAAAAGTTATAACAAAATTTACAAAAATGTGAATAACTTTTGATTAAATTCGCCTGTTGTAATGAAACTGGTCATAATACATTCCTTGGCCCATGCAGAGAACATGGATATCAATTTTGTCATATTTGGTCAAATGTCCTGTCCATCTTGTTATTTGTTAAAAAAAACCTACTTTTTCGAACTTGTCCTAGACCGTTTGTCCGTTATCTTCAGACCGTGCTGACAAAATGTTATTCACGTTATAATAACATATTGGCGAAACCGTGGCAAATGATCCAGCATATATTCTTTCACGTCTTCTTGCGCTTGAATGGTTTAAAATTGCTTTATTAATTAAATTGGCAAAACGTGTGCAAATACATTATACTTGTTTTGTCAATATATCACAGATGTTAACATTTTTAAAGATGTGCAACAAGTGTATGCTATTAACCTGATGGGTATGTTATCATTCAAATGTGTGCATCTAACACCCCTAGAAATTAAAGAAATTAATTGTGATTGAATCGGTTCCCAAATTGCCCGCATTCTTATTTGCTGACAAAAAGGTAGATGTTTTTAGTTTTTGTCATCAAAAAACAGGTTTTTATTTCATTGTCTGAGAATCAACTTGTTAAATTTTCTCAGTTAAATCAGAATCAACCAAAGCATCACTTCAAATAAAGATTTTATTAGGTAACTCGATATCTCACTCGATTTTTCTTCCAGTTCAGCAGTCACCTGTTGTCATCTCTTTCGGGACAGTGAATGGGCTAGTTTTTTTTTTTTTAGGAAAAATGTTTGCCACTCTCCCATGCTGCATTTCAAATAAAAAAAACAACAAAACATGACAGTGCAAATAGGTAATAATCACTAACCAGTCTTACCGATCATAAAACAATCATTATAACGGTTTATATTAACAGGTTCTGGTCCTCTAATCTGCTCAAACCACATTGCTTGTCTGTGTTTGGGCATTCCAGACGGACAGACTGTCAGTCTGTGCATTAGTGGTGGGTATTTTTCAGTGACTCTTTTCTTCAGGTTACACTGTTGTCTGTAATCTGAATGACTGTCTGAGTGAGTCATCAATCATCGCTCAACAAATTCATTCAAAAACACTGATTCATTCACTAGTGACTTTTGTTCAAATTTGCTTATGTCCTAAATGTATGCACTCTATTTGTGAAGAAAAAGTACATACTTTTAGGTGCGTAGAAGAAGAGTATGCAATGAAGTGATAAAGCAGTCAGTCTCAAGCACATTCGTCATGTTTTATTCATGTTTGCAGTTTTGGACCGAAATATCACACTGTAACTTTGATAGTTGGAATGTACCCCTAGTCATAACTTTGTGGACTTGGGCTTCATTGAGAATCATATTTCTATGGCTATGTCTTAGATGTGTTATTACAAATTTTAGTAGATAAGACATGCTGAAATATAACTTGTATTAGAAATATAATCAATATTTGTTTTATCCATCTCGTCTGTGTGTTCTCTATCAAGTGATTAGCAAGAACACCTTGAAACTATTTTAAATATTTCCCTTAGATAAAGGGCCAGATTTACTAAACAGGAGTGCAATTTCTTAAAAGCGCAGATGAGAGTTTTGTTCTGCATGTGATCTACTGACAACGCGCAAATTAAAAGCACACAGACTTAGCCGGATAATTTCCATAATGACCAACGCAATCTACCAGTTAGCATATGGTTTAAGACATGCTTTTTTTGGGTGGTAAATAATGGCGCAAACACCAGTAAATTTACGTGTGCAAACATTTGTAAATCACCTTGCGTGATTAATTTAAATACTCTCCTCCCATAAATTTTGTGCCTGAAAGGAAAACTCCTACAAATACACATGTAATAAGGTCAGCCACAACAGCGCTAATTTATCACTTCAATAAACCTTTACGGTAGATTTTTTAATGCCAAAAGCTGTTAGTAAATCTGGCCCCAAGTATTTATGTACATTCAAGTTAATCATATGCATGCAATGCTAAAAGAAATCTGCACCTGAGGAAAAGCTCAAAGTGTTTCACTAGTGCCCTCAGGTTCTTTTCTGGTATGTGCATCTTCCTCAGGATATCTGGAAGTTTCACTAAAATAAAAAGGCATAAATACATAAAACAATATTTTAAAAATCAATTAAAGACATTAACAGATAATATCTTTAATTTATGACAACAATTTTGAACATAAACAAGAAGCTGATATTCACCAAACAGCCGAAGCAGGTGCTGAGAGCCATAGAGGTAAGAGGGAGGTGGAAGCTGGTCGCTCTGAGGGTAGTTATCTGGTGTCAGTCTCCAGCTCAGAACCTCAAGACAATCACATAGAGGCGAGCCAATTAAATTAGCTAATTCTATAAATGAGGGTGTAGGCACACAAGCAGTATTGCACCAGATTGTGTTAAGAACAGAACCTACATCTCCAACAGTGCAAACATACACAAAGATAATGTTTAAAACTGTACAGAGAATCACTGCAGCTAGGCTGATCACAACATTAAAATCAGCACCAGAGAAATTCTCAATTTGGACACCTCAGCAAATCCCAATATTTTGTCCCATTCTATCCCAATATTAACAGACGTCAACCATCTTGGGGGCTTGTAGTGCCGTTGTATTGTTTAGTAGGGATTGTGACTCCCTTCTGTTAAATGCATGCATCAAATGTCTGAACATGTGGTTCATTTTGTAGGAGCACGTTTACCATTGCAATGGTAACATTTTAATCAGTATGATAAATCTATTACATTTACATGGCCAATTAGTGATAAAGGGAGTAGCTTCCAGCTCTCAAGGTTTAATTTGAGTTTGTTAATCATATCTAAGAAGTTTAATTTGAACAAATTCTTTGGCTTCTTTCAGGCCAAGACATGTAAAGTGATCCTCCACTACTTTAAATTGTATACTGTAAAAACAAAAACAAAACAAAAACAAAGGTTAAGTTATTAGTTATGGGCATGAATTCAATTTTACTCCTATTTATTGAGTATTCTGAAAGTTTACTAAAAGTGTTAATGTAATCAAAAATTTCTGGAATAGAAAACCGCAGGATCCAACAGATCATCTGCATATAAATTAAAAAGACTTTCAACATTGCCCAATGAAATCCTGTGAATATGAGGGTGAGCTCTGATTAATGTAGCTAATGGCTCCAGTGCCATGTTCTGTAGTCAAAATAGATGATGGAGAGAAATAAACAATTTTGATCCAGTCATTAAAGCTATCCCCAAATCCAAACGGTTTTAGCGCTTCAAATATATGGCCATTCAATCTGATTGAAGGCTTTTTGGGCATCTAATGAGATAACAGCTGCAGAGTTGTTGACTAACTGCTTATAAAATATAAGACA
>CM031943.1:26083421-26440921 GCA_018749465.1 Paracanthobrama guichenoti
ATTCACTCTCTGAACATCAGATATGCAGCCGTTACATTGGTAGCCGCTGTAAACAAGGTCCGTAAACAAGCCTATAAGCAGCTACTTTTTGAAATATATTTAAATGTTTCAAACAGCCATTCAGATTTTTTATTCACTTTCGGTATAGTGTTCATCACAGCATCAAATATAATACTTAAAAACTTAATAGGCTATTTATTTTCAAACTTAAACATTTTTATATTTCAATCTGGACTACAACCCGTGCGTAAATATTGATTGAAAATGTTATGATTCTTTAATATTGTTCGATAACACTTTACAATAAGGCTCCATTGGTGAAGTCAAATTAGTTATTTCATTAGTTAATATAAACTGACAATGAAAAATACTTCTAAAGTATTTCAACAATAATTATTAAAATCAAACGTAACTGTATTTAATGGATCTGAGCTAACATGAACTAACAATGAGTTGTATTTTTTTTTATTAATGTTAACAAAGAATAATAACTTCTGTAACAAATGTGCTCATTGTTAAATGTTAGTTAATACATTAGTTAATGTTAGTTAATGGAACCTTATTGTAAAGTGATACATATAGTTCTTTATAATTATTTCGCACTTTAATGTGTTTGAAACATTGTTTACTTTTTGTTATAGAAAAAGCTATTTAGCCTGTTTTAATTACACGGCTCTGTGGAATACTTGATTCTGATTGGTCAATCGTGCATTCCAGCGTTATGTTATTCCCAGATAACAACTGCCAAAGTGAACAACTTTGGTTGAAGCTCATCTGGGTACTACGAGTAATCTTGACTGGTACTACTTATATGCTTAACGTGTCACTCCGAAGTTGTTGACTGTCTGGCGCCACGGCGTTACACAATGGAAGACTTCAAGGGTTAGTTCACCCAAAAATGAAAATTAGCCCATGATTTACTTACCCTCAAGTCATCCTAGTCATCCATATATGACATTCTTCTTTCTGTCCTGGCTAATCCAAGCTTTATAATGGCAGTGATTGTTGTTCTGCTTACCAGTTACGGTCATCAGACGTAGTGTATGCATTTTGAATTGAGAGAGGCACTTTCAACACTTTTTCCACAGAAGGCGATCGGCCAGAACTTTACTTTATAAAGTTTTAAATATGGATATTTTTATTACACAAACTCATCGATTGCTTCAGAAGGCCTTTATTAACCCCCCAGAGCTGTGTGGAGCACGTTATTTGATGGACAGCTGCCTTTTTTATGGACTTCAAAAACAGAGCTACAACTACTGCTATTATAAAGCTTGAATTAGCCAGGACTTTTTTAATATACCGTATATACCCGAATATAAGACTAGGTTTGTGTCCTAAAAATAGGCTGAAAAATGGGGGGTCGTCTTAAATTCGCAATATAGACAAAATCACAGGGGGAAAGGGAGAACGCAGGGGAAAACAGTAGAGGGTGCCAACACGATAGGCTATGTAATTAGTGACAGTGTTATGAATTAAATAAACAGTAAAGTGTTGAGAAGTCAAGAGTTCATTTTGAGAAAAGAGCTTCAAAAGTTGGTCAAATAAACCAACACCAACAGTTATGACACCAACTTTAAACTTATGGTCGTGAATGAGGCAGAATCATCTAATAATTGCAAAGCTGGCAAAAAAATTTGAGTCACAGAATGCAATGTTCCCCCCAAAAAATAAGTCTGGAAAATGGGGGTGTCGTCTTATATTCAGGTTCGTCTTATATTCGGGTATATACGGTAACATACATTTTATTCGTCTGAAAGAAGAATGTCATATACACCTAGGATGACTTGAGGGTGAGTAAATCATGGGCTAATTTTCATTTTTGGGTGAACTATCCCTTTCAGCATTAATTTCAACATATATGGTAAAAACAAATCTTATCAGCAATAGATAAAGGATTAAAGCAGTTTGGAAATTTTTTCCTTTCGGAAACTTTGCTTAAGAGCTAATAAAATACGTATTTAAACTCAATATTTCGTGTCTAATTTACTTGAGACAAGTAGCCGTGTTAATAAGCGGGATAATGTACATCCAGCCGGTTGTTATCGCAGAATAAACCCCTTCAGAGTGACGCAAGATCACTCTGTCTGGGTTTATTCTGCAATAACAACCAGCTGGATGTATATTATCCCTTACATAGCATGACAAAACTTTTTTTGCAGCTTATTTCAATATCGTGATAATACCGTATACCGTGATAAAAGCTTAAGCAATTATCGCAACATGACAATTTGATACTGTCACATGCCTACTACCAAGATACAAACATTTAAAGTGCTACAACAGTAGTGCTGTCCTAATAGGAATGTGTTTTGTAAACACTCTAACACACTAAAAAAACAAGAATAATACAGTATCAACAAGCAGTATAAAGTATTGAAGAGTGACACCAGTGCATATTTTCCTACTCCTGCCTCAGTCTGGTCTCCACAAATTTCGCAGCCTCTGCAGGGTCAGTGAAGGTCTTGAACTGTCCACTGCGCTGGAAAGCAGACACACAGGCTGAATCCAAAATCACCCCCTATACCCTCAAATAGGGCACTATTTGAGGGGACTATTTGTAATGGTGTCCGAAACCATAGTGGACGTTATTAAGTGCACTCATTCTATCCCACAGTGCACCGCAATAACGAGTGTATAGCCGATGTACATACAGTGGCTGTCCGAATTCGCTCTCATTTTCATTCACTCCTTCAAGTGAACTATATTAGTGGACTAACTTAGAGAATAGTGAATGAGGGTTTAGGGGGCGATTTTGGATTCAGCCTGTGTGTCACCTTTAACTCTCTCAGCTCACGCATCACGTCACTGAATGCCCTTCGCTGTTCCATCACTTCTGCAGTATAGTCCGGAAAGATATACACCTTGGTGTCCATTTTAGTCCCATGTGCAATCTCAGTGAAGTCAAAGAATTATTTCCTTTTCTTGAATAAATGCACTTATGCAATGATGATGCGGGGCCTCGCCCACTCTGACGGCCTTGGCTTGAGAGCACGGTGAGCACAGTCAATGACCAGCAGTCCCTGCAGACAAGCAGACGGCATATCGTCGCCAGTAGAAGCATGGTTAACAGTAAGACTAGATTCGTCACAGCTAGCTGAGAGCTGAGGACCAGCACTTTTCAAAGTTTTTGCTGGCTTTACAGGCATTTTTGCGTATAAAAATAGGCCAGGTAATAGATACAAGTTAAGTAAATGTTCACAAACAGGGACATATAACAGATAATTTCACTAATTTAAAAACTTGTTGGAGGAGCTCGATGAAATGCGTCTACTCCATGCACACCTCAGCAGCACCCCCCTTGCTATTACTTTGTTGACTGCTATCTGTATGTATGCATGTATCTATCTATCATTTATTATTATTTATCATTTAGTATTTGTCATTTAAAATTTGTCAAGTTTTTATGGCTCATATAGTAGGATATAGGAGAATCTGGATCTCATATTCAAGGGAAAAAACACCCCTGTTTTATTCAGAGGCAGAATCTGAGCAAAAATTTGCAATTTGGTGCAGATGCTGATATTTATCGGGTCAAAAAGGAAAATGAAATTATGATAGCTTGTAATGTAAATCAATGAGATCTTTGTAACAGTATAGCAGACTACTTATGCACATATACTACATAACATATGCACAACATAAACACATAAATATCTGTTGCAATAATTAAATCTGTTGTAAAATTATATTTAAATGCTTAGTTTCAAAACATATACAACTTTTACAAAACACTGACGTACAAACAAGTATTTGCTATCAGTATTGGGTATTAAAAATCAATCTCTAATATCATCTCTAATATACAATTAAAGTTACAATATTACAATAATAACTCAGATATTCAGATTAGCATTTAATGGAAGTTAAACATTCCCAGGTTAAACATTAAAAAAATCTATTAATAAAATTGTTGAATAAATCCATTAAAAGCAGGACAGACCAATAAAAGTTAAAAAAAAAAAAAAAAATTTTTTCTATGCGCTTGAGTGACCAAATGACACCATGTGTTCAGTTTGATCATGAATATTTAGGTGAAAATTTAATTTAATTTAAAGCAGGGTTGGTTTCATATAATTTGTTATAAACACATTGGGCCCACTTTATATTAGGTGGCCTTAACTATTATGTACATCAAAAAATCAGTACAATGTACTTATTGTGTTGCAAAACACTTTTGCTGATAATGAGGTGGGATACGGGTAAAGTTAGGGACAGGTGTGGTGGTATGGGTAAGTTTAAGGTTTAAGATTAAGGTTAGGTGTCAGCAGTGTAATTACAAATGTAACTTCAGAAATTAATTATAGATGTAATTACATGATGGTATTTTTTACAATGTAAAAACATGTATATACATAAGTGCATTGTATCAAATTATTAATTTAAAATGTTAGTACATAGTAGTTAAGGCCACCTAATATAAAATGGGTCCAACACATTAATTTCATATACACATCATCAGATTAAGTCTAATAGAGTCTTTTTGCTACTGTCAAGTAAAGCAAGACTTGAGGGTTCTTACACTTGGGTTTAGGACTCACCTCATTTAGTTCATAGTTCCTCTGGGTTTCCAGCCCTGAGAAAAGCCCTCCAGTGTAATCCTTGCTTGGTGTCAAGGGTAAAGGAGAGGAGGAGCCACTGTGAACAGGAGTCTCTGGATAAGTAGTAGAGAAATATATGCAATTTCAAGATATACAGTGAAAAGATATGCATTGCAATTATGGGCACTGAACACCATACTTTCATTTTATTTAGCATTAAGCTTATTTGGCATTAAGTCAGTGCTGCAACTCGGTACTGGCATGCTGTCTGAGAAGCATCTTTCTTTGCGCACATTTCTGGTGTGTGCCCACAGAGACCCGCTTTCACAGACAGTGTACCAATGCTGAATCGAGTTCTCTTTGACTTATCGCTCTTAAACTGACAAAAACCTGTAAAAATGTTTGGTGAGTATCCTCATAAGCACAGTCTGATTGAAAGTTATGTCATAAATGCTGATTATATGATAAGGCCTATATGCAGACCAGTGGCGTCAATTCACTGAAAAATCAAGGTATGGCAAGTTCAGTTGACATCAAATATCAATTCAATTAAGTGTAGAACGACAGAAGAGAGAATGACAACTGCATTTAAATATTACCCAACAGCATCAGCCGGCATCAAAGAAACTTGAACTGGTACAAGCTGTTTTACGAATTATAGTTTGGAGGTGGAAGGAACACTTCTCAACCCTGAAGACAAGCCCACACAAAAAGAAGCAGTGTTGGAGGACTCAGGAGGGTCATCACCCATTTCCTTGGTGGAACTCACTGAAGTAGGTTAAGGTTCACACTGTCAGGCCAAATCTGATTATTTGTGTATCCGATTGAAACCTAAATGACTGATTATCCACATTGTGTAATGTGTATCCACACATTTGATGTGTGTGTCCCGTGGACCTTATTTTATTGACAGTATATTTGCATTGGTTTCTATGGCAATGACATTACGTTGGTTGCTGTGGCACTGGACTATTACGTCTTATGAGGAAGTGACATAAGCATAGGATAAGCATACGCCATCTCTGCCAGTCACAAAATACAAGGTGTGTAGACCAGCTCAACTAGCAGTTTATTGTAATCTTCTGCTTGACCTGCACTTCACAGTAACACAACCTTGTACCCTTTTCTGTCGGTCACGTTCGACGTACGTCACAGACGAATTGATGAATTTACTTTGTTGGTTCGGTGAGGGCGTGGTCCAGGAGCGACATCTCTGGCTCAGCCTGGCCGATATGGGGGAGACCGATAAATATCGGTTTCTGGACTCCCCCATTTCCCAGGTTCGCCCGCCTGCACTGCACACTCAGACTCCACTTTCGGGCCACTATGCCATCCGAGTCTGGTTCCTGCACTCCGCTGCGCTGCCCCGCTGCGGGTATGTCTGTGGTACCGTTGGTCCCGCTGGTTCGGTCGCTGGGAGCCTGGCTAGCGCTTC
Organism: Paracanthobrama guichenoti; assembly: GCA_018749465.1. Lineage (NCBI taxonomy): Eukaryota > Metazoa > Chordata > Actinopteri > Cypriniformes > Gobionidae > Paracanthobrama > Paracanthobrama guichenoti. Next base: position 26,089,398 of record CM031943.1, read on the forward strand.
CCAGCCCGTCCCGCTGGCTCATCCGTACCATCAGACTCGACTACGCGATTCAGTTCGCCCAGTGGCCCCCCAAGTTCAGGGGTGTTCACTTCACCTCCGTGTCAAAGGAGAATGCCCCTGTGCTATGGGCAGAGATCGCAGTCCTACTGGCGAAGGACGCGATCCCTCCAGCCGATATGAAGACAGGCTTCTATAGCCCGTACTTCATTGTACCCAAGAAAGGCAGTGGGTTACGGCCTACGGTTACGGTGGGTTCTTGAATCAGTCCCTTCACAGGCTGCCGTTCAGAACGCTAATGCAGAAACGCATTTTCAGATGCATCCGTCCCCAAGATTAGTTTGCAGCGATCGACCTGAAGGACGTGTACTTTCATGTCTCGATTCTTCCTCGACACAGACCGTTCCTACGCTTTGCGTACAAGAGGGGGGCATATCAGTGCAGAGTTCTACACTTCGGGCTGTCCCTGTCGCCCTGTGTCTTCACGAAAATCACGGTGGCGGCCATTGCTCCCATGAGAGAGAATGGTGTTTGCATCCTCAACTACCTCAATGACTGGCTGATCCTAGCTCAGTCGCGGGTGCAGTTGTGCGAACACAGGGACATGGTGCTCAATCCCCTCAGCCGGTTGGGACTTCGGGTCAACTAGGAGAAGAGCAAACTCTGCCCCATGCGGAGGATCTCTTTTCTCAGTATGGAGCTGGACTCACCGAGGAGCAAGTCCAGATGGTGTTGAACACTGTGCAAGGTCAGGGAGGACGAGAAGCAGGTCCTGTTGGTTGCTCTGTACTGGCCCAACAGGACCTGGTTCCTGGAACTAGTGCTCCTCGTGACAGCACCTCCTTGGCCCATTCCTCTGAGGAAGGACCTCCTGATCCGCACCCGCATCCGGACCTCTGGAAACTCCATGTCTTGTCCCAGGATGGGACTTGGAGGTTCTAGGTGGCCTACCACAGGCTGTGGTAGACATCATCACTTCCACCTCACCCTCACTCTGTACCCTCTTGGGACTTATCTCTGGTGCTAACCGCACTGCAGAGAGCTCCCTTTGAGCATTCTGTCATGGAAGACAGTACTCCTGACTGCATTGGCTTCCATCAAGAGGGTAGGGGACCTGTAGACATTTTCGGTCAAAGAATTGTGCCTGGAATTCGGGCCAGGTAACCATGTAATCCTGAGACACCGGCCCAGATATGTGCCCAAGGTTCCCACCACTCCCTTTCGGGACCAGGTGGTGAACCGGCAAGCGCTGCCCTCGGAGGAGGCAGACCCAGCCCTGGCTTTTCTCTGTCCCGTTCATGCTCTGCGGACATACGTGGACAGAACGCAAAGCTTCAGGACCTCAGAACAGCTCTTCATCTGTTAAGGAGGCCAGCAGAAGGGAAAGGCTGTCTCCAAGCAGAGGATGGCCCACTGGATAGTGGATGCCAACGCCTTGGCGTATGAAACCCAAGGCGTGCCTTGCCCACTCAGGTTGAGGGCCCACTCCACTAGGAGTGTGGCCTCTTCCTGGGCGGCGCCTCGCTGACAGATATATGTAGAGCTGCGGGTTGGGCGACACCTAACACGTTCGCTAACACATTCCCCTCCTCATGGACCGGCATGTGCGCTGATATGCTCCAGTTGATTTCCCCAGGTTGGCGAACCCTGTTGAGTTCCTCTGCAACCCGCTGTAGTCAGACGTGGCGGAGCGTCCGACGCCAGGTATAACACTCGTATGCCTTGGTGGAACTTGGTTTAGGCTGGGTATCCATATGTTGTGACCCCTACGGCGGTCCCATATGTGTTTTCTTCCACGGTATGTCTCCCTACAGCAAGCCTGTGTCTTTCCCTTGACAGAGATCGCTCTGCCGTCTCTGTGTGGTGTGTTTCCCCCGCCTGCAATGGCCGGGGCGACCCCTGGGACTTCCGTATGTTGCACTGCCCATGGCCAGTCCATATGTGTATATTCCACATGATACCTCCCTACGGGTAGGATGTGGCTTCCGCAGTGCCCCCCCGGGGCACGTTTTCCCAGCGTTATCCAATACTTTGCTGAGTGGGACTTGCAGAACAGCAACAGTCAGCTCCCTGCATGAGTTTCCCACCCTGAACAGACGGGGTCTGAGGGGTTTTCGCTGGGCACTGGAAGTGGTAGTAACTGTGGCGTTTTCCATAGGGAACCCAATTAATCTGTGACGTCCGACGTACGTCGAACATGACTGACTGAAAGGGAATGTCTCAGTTACATATGGTAACCCTCGTTCCCTGAAGGAGCGAACGGAGACGTACGTCCCGTCGCCACAGTTGCTGTACCATCACTGCAGGGCCACTAGTACTAATACTGTGACATGGTATAAATGTTGATACCGTTGAAATTCTGCAGCAGAGCGACGACATCTCAGATCATTACCTAGTATCTTAATTTAACTTAATTTAGCTAAGGCTGCAAAGCCGTCCCCTCGCTTCAAATATGGCAGGACTATCACTGCCTCCACTAAAGATTGCTTTGTAAATAATCTTCCTCATCAGTTTCATCTCCTCAGCATCCCAGACAGCTTAGAAGAACTCGATGTTGCAACAGAAACTATTGACTCTCTTTTTTCCAGCACTTTAGACACAGTTGCTCCTCTGTGCTTAAAGAAGATTAAAGAAAATAGTCCAACTCCGCAGTACAACAAGCACACTCGGGCCCTCAAAACAGCAGCCAGAAAAATGGAGCGCAGCTGGAAGAAAACAAAACTAGAGTTTTTTCGCAATTCGTGGAAAGCATGGAGCATGATCGCATCAGAAAGGTTGTAAAAACTGCTAGATCTGCTTATTTCTCGACTCTCCTAGAAGAAAACAAACACAACCCTAAGTATTTATTCGATACAGTGGCTAAATTAACCAAAAATAAAGCTTTTGATGTTTGTAAACAGCACAGCAGTAATGACTTCTTTGAACTTCTTTACGTGTAAGATTGATAATATTAGGAAGAAAATTATAACCACGCAACAGTCTACTACAGTGTCACATCAGACAGAGCATTGTAGTGTCACTGAGGAAAAATTACACTCATTCACCGCTATAGGAGAGGAAGAATTGGCTAAACTCGTTAAATCATCAAAATCAACATGTATGCTCGACCCTATACCGACTAGGCTATTAAAAGAGATGCTTCCAGAGGTCATAGATCCTCTTCTTAAAATCATTAATTCATCTTTGTCATTAGGATATGTACAGAAAACTTTTAAGTTGGCTATTATCAAACCACTTATTAAAAAAACGCAACTTGATCCTACAGAATTAGTCAATTACAGGCCAATCTCAAATCTACCCTTTCTGTCAAAAATACTAGAAAAGGCAGTGTCTTCACAATTATGCTCCTTTTTAGAAAGAAATTATATCTGTGAGGATTTCCAGTCAGGATTTAGACCGTATCATAGTACTGAGACTGCTCTCATCAGAGTTACAAATGATTTACTCTTATCATTCGATCGTGGTTGTATCTCTCTATTAGTGTTACTCGATCTTAGCGCTACATTCAATACTATCGACCACAACATTCTTTTGAATATGCTCGAAAATTACATTGGCATTAGTGGAATTGCATTGGCATGGCTTAAATCATACTTATCTGACCGCTATCAGTTTGTAGCAGTAAATGAAGAGATGTCACACCGATCACAAGTTCAATATGGAGTACAACAAGGCTCAGTGGTAGGGCCATTGCTTTTCATCCTGTACATGCTACCACTGGGAGATATCATTAGGAAGCATGGCGTTAGTTTTCATTGTTATGCTGACGATACTGAGCTCTATATTTCTTCACGCCCTGACGAAATTTACCAATTCACAAGATTAACAGAATGCACAGCTGATATTAAATATTGGATGACCAGTACCAGATGACCACAACTTAATTCAGAAAAAATTTAATTGTTAATTATTGGACAAAAAAGCTCCACAAGTAGTAACCTAGAATACTGTCTAACACTTGATGGCTGCTCTGTCAAGTCCTCGTCGTCAGTTAGGAACCTGGGTGTGCTCTTTGATACCAATCTTTCCTTTGAAAGCCACATTTCTAACATCTGTAAAACTGCATTCTACCATCTTAAAAATATATCTAAATTACGGCGCATGCATTCAATGCAAAATGCTGAAAAGTTAGTTAATGCGTTCATGACCTCAAGGCTAGATTATTGTAATGCTCTACTGGGTGGTTGCCCTGCTCGCTTAATAAACAAACTCCAGCTCCAAAACGCAGCAGCTCGAGCTCTTACTACAACCAGGAAGTATGACCATATTAGCCCCCGGTTCTGTCAACACTGCACTGGCTCCCTATTAAATATCATATAAATTTTTAAATCTTGCTTCTTACTTACAAAGCACTAAATGGTTTAGCTTAGGAGGTCGATCCTTTTCCTATTTAACACTTAAACTCTGGAACAGTCTTCCTAGCATTGTTCGGGAAGCAGACACACTCTGTCAGTTTAAATCTAGACTAAAAACGCATCTCTTTACTATGGCATACACATAGAACATTATCAATCTCTATTATTCAAATCAGTTAAATGATTGTTAGGCTGCATTAACTAGGTCAGCCAGCACCGGGAACATTTCCCATAACACCTGATGTACTCGTTACATCATAAGAAGAATGGCATCTACGCTAATGTTAGTCTCTCTATTTATCCCGAGGTTTACTGCAGTCAGCCGGATCCGGGCTGTATCCAGATCAGATGGTGGACCTGCGCCTGGACATGACCACCAGCTGAAGTGTCTGCAGAGAGCGTGTCAATTAAACTCCCCCCTGTAAATGCCACATCAAATCAAATCACCTTTATTTATATAGCACTTTTAACAAGTCCAATTGTTTCAAAGCAGCTTCACATTGTTAACAGGAAAATAATGCAACAGAATTTGTACAGCCGTTCTGGTGAAACGGTGATGTTATCCAGCTAATTTCAAGTATCATATAGTGTCAATGCGGGCAGATCGGTAATATAGATGAAATTTAGGTGTCCCCAACTGAGCAAGCCAAAAGCCAGAGGCAACGGTGGCAAGGAACCAAAACTTCTTCAGGGTCAGAATGGAGAAAAAAACCTTGGGAGAAACCAGGCTCAGTCGGGGTGCCAGTTCTCCTCTGGCCGACAAACAAACAGTGTATGATTATAATTCTGGCAACATTGCAGGTCTTAATTCATATTAGGTAAATAGATATTCGTAAGATTATTCAAAAGATTGGAGTGGTCACGCCGAAGACGGGTTTAATGAGGATCTTGTGTCGATATGGCATTTACGGGGGGAGTTTATTTGACACGCTCTCTGCAGACATTTCAGGGATGCATTGGATCATGCATTATTCAGGGAATAATATCACCGCCTGATCTGGATATGGCCCGGATTCGGCTGACTGCAGTAAACCTTGGGATAAACAGAGAGACTAACATTAGCGTAGATGCCATTCTTCTTATGATGTAACGAGTACATCAGGTGTTATGGGAAGTGTTCCCGGTTCGACACGACAAGTGTTCGACAAGTGTTCCACATCGACACGACATCCTCATTAAACCCGTCTCCGGCATGACAACTCCAATCTTTCGAACAATCTTACGAATATCTATTTACCTAATATGAATTAAGACCTGCAATGCTGCCAGAATTATAATCATACACTGTTTGTTCGTTGGCCAGAGGAGAACTGGCACCCCGACTGAGCCTGGTTTCTCCCAAGGTTTTTTCTCCATTCTGGCCCTGAAGGAGTTTTGGTTCCTTGCCACCGTTGCCTTTGGCTTTTGGCTTGCTCAGTTGGGGACACCTAAATTTCAACTATATTACCGATCTGCCCGCATTGACACTATATGATAATTGAAATTAACTGGATCACCGTTTCCACAGACCGGCTGTACAGCCGAATCAAATTCTGTTGCATTATTTTCCTGTTAACACTGTGAAGCTGCTTTGAAATAATTGGACTTGTAAAAAGTGCTATATAAATAAAGGTGATTTAATTTGATTTTGATTCAATAGCAGTTATTTTCATTTTTTCTTGTGTTGTTTGATTCATATTAACAGCATATATAACAGTAGGTACTGTTTCTTTCACTTTAGTACACAGATCTAATATACACACGGGACTTCTGTGCTTACTGCATACGTGCACAGACATGACAAACTGTTATCATGTGAACTTTGTTTCTGACATAAACTTGTGTGCATTTTTGATTAATCGCAATAACACATGAAAGAGAACTAGACTAGGATGCACCAACATCAAGCTCTCTGCACATGCGTCGGGTGTGTGTGCTCAAGTTGAGATTAATATTGCTTTAAAATGCATGCAGATGATAATATTTCATGATGATGAAGAACTGCAATGTCACGTGAGTATGTCCACGATAGAGATGATCATCAAAACCAAACAGATATATCATGTTTCAGTTTTCATTCATGTGTTCATGAGCTGTGAAGGCACCCCTCTGGGGTGGGGAGCAGCAGCTCATTTGCATTTAAAGGAGACACACAAAAACTGGTATTGGCATTTTCAAAATGGTATATTAAATGATTTGTTAGGAATTTTTATCTGAAACTTCACAGACAGACTCTAGGGACACCTGAGACTTATATTACATGTTATAAGGGGCATAGTAAGTGCCCTTTAAGTAAGGGTATCACTGAGGGGGGAAAATCCCTGAGTTGCAACAAATGTCTTAACCACCACCCTTACCCAAGTGATTATACTAAGCTGTTACTACATCTCACACAATAAACCAAAATACAGCTATACCAAAATATTTGAGTCATGAATGTTATAATAGTGATTTTATAAAGTTTAAATATGATTGAACAATATTAGTGAGGAAAATGAGCCAATTAGTGGTCTTCTGCTGCCCTCTGGTGGCTTTATTGTAATTTTAGGGAATAAGCCATTATAAGCATTGACACATTGTCAGTTTTTACTTTAACTGTTATAGAGGCATCTATTGTCTGATCTCTTTGACATTCTGCATGCATGTTTAGAGTCATGTGTCAAACGTGCTTACTTTTAAGATCTGAGAATTCCTTGAAGTTATAGGTTTTTGGGGACACTTGGTTAAGGCCTCATATTGAAATTACCCTGATATAGCTATCCAAAGTGTAAAGTGTTTTTTGATAATTTTTGATCTGGAGTGTCACGGTGGAAGCCGGTGACTAACACACACGCACACACACACATACACCCACGCCCTGTTAACACTACCCACACCGGCATTGACAATGTTAAATGTATTGTCTCTAAATGTATTGAGCATTGTTGTAAGAACCACATTACCCGGTATATTTGATCCACCATAATTTGAGTAAATGGTCAAAGAGGTCTTTACCAAACCTTTGTAGTTGAGAAGTCTGGTGTATTTATGGATTTGGATTGCCGCCATTTGGTGGTGTGTCTCACTTGCGCATGACATCACAGGGGGTTTTATTTGTTGTTTGTAAAATGTATATATTTATTTTTGATTATGATGTTTTTGTATGTCTGTACTGTTATGTATTGCTTATTGCATGCATGTGTTTGTTATTGTTTATTATTATTATTACTGCATATGTGGTTCTTATGTCAAGTATGTGTCTTAGTATATTTGATGTTAAGATGGTACAGTCCAGGGGGAGGAGTTAGGCCTATAAAATGGCTTCAAGGGCACAGTATGGGGGGTAATGGTAGTTTGTCTTGGCTGTGTGAGCTGCGGTGACAATAAAAGCTCTTAAAGTTGAAACAACAGTTTTCCCAATGTCATTTTTGTTTACCATCTGCCGGTCATCCTAACATGGAGATTCCAAAGAATTGTACTGCATTGGATTTTTTCAGATTGAGCAAAAAACCTAGGACTAGTAAGCAAAAGTAGGTTTTTAACAATCGTAAATATTTAATGAAAGATTTGATTGACAGCAGTGATTCTTGAGGCAAAGTTGTTCAGTATGAGGAGATCTATCAAATGATATCAATATTGTGTGGATATGTCAAACACCACGTGATTACAGATGCATAAAACTTGTTAGCGCCAACTCGTGGCCGATTTCTTTCAAAATTCTTACAGACCTCTGGGTCCATGAGTCGAACATGACCACCGAGTTTCATTCCGATCAGCCTCCATTAACCTTGTCTAATAGGTACTCAAATTTAATTGGCCGATGGCGGCCATGTTTTTTGAGATACACCAATGTCTTCATAGACTATCATGACCCCTTAGACAAAGAGAGTGCATACCAATTTTCAAGTCAATCAAACTAACGGTCGGGTGGTTATAGCCATTTTCATGTGTCCAATCGCAGCAAATTTTGTCACATGACCAAATAATGAGCCTATACACATGAGTACAGAGTTTGGTGACAATAGCTCATTTCATTGTTGAGTTATAGCCATTTTGGTAAAAGTGGCTCCACCCACATCGAACATTTTAGTGCCCCTTAGCGACCATGATTCAAAATTTTGACTTTTTTCAATAATTATGGATATTCAGACTCCAGAGAATATTTTGGCACTAAATGGATTCTGATTGGGTGAAAAACCTAGGACTAGTTGACAAAAGTAGGTTTTTGATGGCGGAAATGAAATCGGTGATATACGTTTTGTTCATCATGGGCTCTGCTTTCCAATGATATAAGACACTATGACAAAGGGTTTAGGAGTTATGAGCCATTTCGTGCTTTTGGTCGCTGTGGTGCCACCTATTGGCCAATCGGTGTCATACCTTCTCAGGTTCTCCCCAAATTGAGGACTACCATCCAGCAAAGTTTCAAGTTTTTAGGGCTTATGGTTTGATCTGTACGATTCGTTCTACGGAGGAATGATAATAATAATAATAATAATAATAATAATAATAATAATAATAATAATAATAATTAAAGCTGCAAGCAGCATTTATCGGCATTAAAGCAGTTTAAGGCCTTTAAGCACATATGCATAAAAATATGTTTTATTTAGCAAGCATATAACCACTTCGAAAAACAAAAGTAACTTATAAAAGATCATATAAGAGATTCAAAGGGTACAGCCAACAGAACTGGGAGCAAGGAGGATTGGGAGGTCAATTGCAAATTAAGAATTTAAGTAACGAAAATTAATAGGAAAAAGAAAATGTTTTACGTTACATTAAAATAAGTGAACGTAAATATGATCAATAAGTTAGCTAATGGTTCTTAGCAAAGTATTGGAAACAATAGTTATAGTTTGTAATAATTTTCAGCATGCACATTAAGAAGGAAACTCAACAGGAACAGCATTAACACAGATGACAGATGATTGCTTAGCACAGATTGATGAAAAATTAGGAGCAGTATTGCTAGATTTTATTTTACAATTACTGTACATTGGTTTAAAAGTTATCTATTTAATAGGGGACATTGTGTATTTTATATTGGAAGTTTTTCAGATGTGAAAGAGTTGCAATGTGGTGTGCCTCAAGGAAGTGGTTTAGCCATTACGATTTTCTATTTTACCAATAAACTTCCTCTTGTTTTAAAGTGTGCACAGACAGTCATGTATGCAGATGAAACAACATTATATTTAATTGCAACATCAATTAAGCAGTTGTCTACTGCTTTGGGTGAGGAATTACAATTGGTCAAAGTAGGTACAGAATAATAAGTTGGTTGTAAAACTTGACAAAAACCAAAACCATTTTGGTGATCCATAAATCAGCGTGTCACTCCCCAAAGCCAGATATACTATTAGAATAACTATTTCACATTATTAATTAAAGATAATTAAAATTGTCTCTCTGCTTTGTTTTATAAGAAATATAAGAGTAGCCACTGCCTAGGTATTGGCTAATGGGGATCCAAATTAATAAATAAACCTAGATCATAGATGAAAAAAGACAATTTACATCCAATTTAATAAGGAATCATTTTTTTATAAAATTTTTAAAAAGTTTTTCGGCAGTTATAGCACCACGTCTTGCACAATCTTCACCACTTTTTTAGGTGTCCTCAGAGTGTGTCCATACATATTTGTTATAAATATCTCACTTCATTTTGAGGTTATAGACCAGGGGTGTCCAAAGTCGGTCCTGGAGGGCCACTGTCCTGCAGAGTCAAGCTCCAAGTTGCCTCAACACCCCTGTCTGAAAGTTTCTAGTATGCCTAATAAGACCTTGATTAACTGGTAGAGGTGTGTTGAATTGGGGTTGGAGCCAAGTCTGCAGGACAGTGGCCCACCAGGAGCAGGATTGGACACCCTGTTATAGACACTTACAGTATGTTTATGAGTATAAAAATTACTAATGGGCAACATTGATTGGATTTCACTTCCTATCATAGTTTTGACATTATTGTTTAGCTATTGACCTATATTATCAAATTTCCTGTGGTGGTTTTGTCGCAATTGGACTAGCAGTTTCAAAGATAATCGCAAAAGTTTTGCAAGTGCTAAATTACACTGTTACACAAACCATAAGGCAAAACCTGCCATGTTTGGTATCATTGGACTTGGCAAGGATTCAGGAGTACAAGGAGGTGACTCCCGTGAAAAACAGTCTAACAGTCTAAAAACAGTGTAGATGCCTAAAATCGCATTAGCTTATGAGACATTATGAGACTTATTACTCTGTGCGTTTTCCTGTGATCAGTGCGAGCCGTCAGCGCAGCGGGTGCCGGCGCTCATGCTTACTATAACTCGCACTGTTGTCATGGTACCCAGGATAAGCACACACACACACGCACACCATTTTGAGAAATCAGGCTCAATCTGACCACAGGTACGTATACATGTCTTTGGTGCTGACGGCTCGCACCCATCACAGGAACGCGCACAGAGTAATAAGTCTCATAACATCTCATAAGCTAAAGCTGACTTTAGGCATCAGCTACACTGTAAATCAACCATTTAGCTATGGTGTTGTGGCACATACATTATGCAGGTTATATATATATTTTATGCAACTTATTTATTATAAAGGCGTGTGTGGGCCTTCATGTCATAATAAAAATGAATGTAATTAGGCATAAAAGCAAATTTATATGCAAGGAAAGTTTAACAATTATGTTTAACAATATGTACACACATGTACGTACATGTAGTTTACATGTAGTTTTCTTTTGACTAAAACTAGACTAAAATGACAAGACACTTAGTCAACTAAAACTTGACTAACAAAAAAAGATATGTGAATGACTAAAACCAACAAGGACATTTGGCACAAGACTAAGACTAGACTAAATAAAAAAATAGGTGACAAAATTAACACTAGGCCAAACCCTATAAAAGAAAAATCATGAGATGGATATATGTTTATATATTTCTCAAGTGATTATATACAGGATATATGGATTTAATATGGTTTATTTGTCCTTTACAAAAATAATTAAGTGAGAGTCACAGGTCTCAGGCAAATTCCTTCTGGTCATAAACCTTATCAGTTCCCATGTGTCCTGTAACCAGAGGCCTCTTCTTGCTGGTCTTTTGGGGGATGGTTTTAAAGATAATAATGGTGTCTGATTTGTCTGAGTCACTACACCAACACTGATGATAAATCAGCATATTAGAATGGATTGGAGTAATGGCTGATCAGTTTTACATCACCAAAATAAATTTGATTTTAAAGTATATTCAAATAGAAAACCATTATTTTAAATTGTAATATCTCACAATATTACATTTTTTTTTTCTGTATTTTTTATCAAATAAATGCAGCCTTGATGAGCATGAGACTTCTTAAAAAAAATTGTACATTAAAAATAAAAAATAAAAAGTAATGTGTCTAATCTTTTGACCGGTACTGTATATAATTTAAATATAATATATAATTTTGCTCACATGCTGTGCAGTATCAGCAATAATGTTTTCTGTCAAGAGTAGACATAATATTCAGGTTAATACAATAGTTGATCCTGTTATCAGTATCCTCACAGATGTTTTTTTTTTCTTTCCTTCTTTTATCTCACAGATTTGAGAATCATAGTGACCTGATACTGGCCCACATAGAACATTGTGCCTTTGGGTCTCACTTTATATTGTTAACTATTCTAAATAAACTACAAAACATATATATTTATTTTGTCCTGTTCCTTGGCTCCCTCCCAGTCACATACCTGACTCAAAGGCTCATTCATTATGTGGCTCATTATGCAGTTCCTTTGTTCTCTCAGGTGTAAATCACAGCATTATTCATGATCGCTCACATCTCCTCACATATGGGCATTGTCAGAGGTGGAAGTAACGAATTACAACTACTCACATTACTGTAATTAAGTAGTTTTTTTCGGGTAAATAATTACTTTGTTACTTTTAAAAATTTGAATCAATATTCAAACATTTTACCACCGGCATCTCTGTAGTCAATAAAGATATCCATATATAAGCCAACGGACCAATAAAAGGCCTGATATTTGAAGTGAAAAAAGCACCTGTGGCGCAGCAGTTGATTCTGGAGAGCTGTGACAGAACCGCACAGTGAAGGAGCTCAGAGTGATTTATGGACTGAAAGTTCGGAAAAACAAACTGCATGGTAGTGTTGTCAAAAATAATATCTATATTTTGATGCATATCGATACTGAAATATCTGACACGGTTCCAATACTCGTTGTTTGCAGTATATACACACACCAATACCAGCTGCGCATTCTCGCTCTCTCCCCTCTGACAGTGAATTTGACACCCGCCTCAGTTCAGAGCCTGAATGCCTTTTTTTTCCCTTCAGTAGAACAGTAAAGATGATTATTAGCTGAAACCATGGGCCTTTTGCTGATTCATATAATGTAAGTCAATGGGTGTCACTTTGAGAGTCATTTACATGACGAAACAAAATTAATACCCGTGACTGACTGTTTTTTACAGCAGAGAGGGAGGCAGCGCGTTTTGTATTGTTTGTCAAAATGTTTCTCAAAATGTGCTCAGTTTCTTACATAGACCGATCGTTTAGCTTCATAAGACCCCGATGTATTGTCCGGAGCCAAGTGTGACGGTATTAATTTTGTTTTGTCTGTATATGTTTTTTTGATTCTCAAAATGATGGCACCCATCGACTTCCATTATATGAATCAGCAAGGTCCACGGTTTCAGCTAAAAACCTTCTTTACTGTTCTACTAAAGAAAAAAAGTCACCTACATCTCAGATGACCTTTGGGTGCTTAAAGGGAATTTTTTCCCTTTAATTCTGTTCAATTAAACATTGTCAAAAGTTATCAAGCAATCAGAACAGACCTCCATGCCTGACCATTGAAAATGCTACAGGAAATCTTAATGGCTGTAAGTGAAACACACCAGGAAGTCTTTCAACAATCAAAGGTGGATCTTTAATTTCTTTATAATGTAAATGTTAGAAATGTTTAGGAATGGGGCATTTGTATGATTTGTACATATAAATAACTTAGTCTGTCTAACTGCATCTCTACATTCTACAGACATTACAGGTCAAACCGCTCTGTTCGATTTATCTAAATAAACAACATATTATATGGCTCTTAAGACACTGCATATAAAAATTCAGTGTTGTCATTCCAAATTCCTCAACTGAATTGAGGTAATTTGTTTTATTTGTTCTTATTTTATTACTGACTGTTTACTTGTCTTGTCTTTTGTAAATTCAATTCAGTTTGAAATCAAGCTTCTTTGTGCTGCATGTAAGCTATTGCAACAGTTACCCTATAGTAAAGACACAACAGAGTGAGCAAATGTTTAAGTGAGATTATCGTAATGGTTAGTTGATCAATTTTTAAATATGTAAACAAAAGCCTAAATTAAAATCTGTTCATCGTATATAAAAGCAGACGTGTCTCTTCAGAAGACTAGAAATTAAACCGCTCCATTCAAATGGATTAGTTATACAATGAGTCTTGTGCTTTTTGAAGCTTGAAAATAATGATTGCCTTGACAAAATGGATGGACAAAAATTGAGATATCAAAATATTTATATGGAAGTATACAGTATGTGGCGTTTTGAAATGGCATAGAAAATGATACATTTTTCAAGGTACTACTGTACAAGTAGCAGAATAATAATGGCTGAATAAAATGCAAGTTCACTCTGCTCAACCTCGGCTTTCCGTTTCTGCTCAAACGAAGAGGAAAAGAAGGCAACCAGTATTTATGTATTTATGCTTTTGTATCAAACAAATACAAATATTTAAATGGGCCTAGGCTACTTAAATATTTTTGTTTTTACACTTATAAAGTTCTTTGCATTTTAATCTGGACTAAATCATGCCAGCTCAGAACAGTAGCCTATTTATTAACTATTATTATAAATATTATTAATATACTATTCTCGCTTTTAATTTTAATAACCCATTGGCAGGTGTTTAAAGCATGAATTCACTAAATATTTATACATTTATCTAAAAGCAATCGTTAATATCTTCAAAAATTGTTAAAAGTTTGCTAAGTAAAGATATCTTCATATTATATCTTGAAAGATAAATATATTAAGTAAGACAATTTGATCAAAATAAGGCATTTTACAATAAGGTGACAGTGTAGGAGGTGTACATTGTAATGGGTTGGGGGTAGTTAGGTGAAACTGTAGGTAGTGGGGGCCCCTTTGGGAAATCTGCTTAGGGCTCCCAAAATGCTAGGGCTAATTAAATGTAGTTTTTGAGAGGAGTAATTTGTACTTTTACTTGAGTACTTTTTTGACACCAGTACTTTTACTTGTAATTGAGTATTATTTCAGCAATGTAACAGTTCTTGTACTGAGTACAAATTTTTCAGTACTCTTTCCACCTCTGGGCATTGTAAAGAAAAAGTGTCTTACAAAATTTAAATCAATATATTGTTTTATGTGAATGAGCAGGCACAATGATTCTCACATCAGCTTGAAGCAAAAATTCTAGGCAACAACACCCATTGGTTAAAAGTCTTATGGACACATATCTATTGTGTGTTTTGTGGCCTTAATTCAATGACTTGCATTTTTAGTTTTTTCAAAAACCACGCATAAACGCTATTCTCTCAAAAATACAAGCATGCACATACATGTTGCTCACATATTATGGGAGCCCAGTTTGTGCTGAATACAGTGTAATTACATTAATATGTTTATAAGCAACTGAAAAAAGCACAAATGTCAGAGTGTATATATATATATATATATTTTATTAATAATTTATTGATAATATTTGTTTAGCATATAAAATAATATAATCCCTTCCGAAAGTGTTCTAGGGAACACCAACAAGTGACGTACCTGGCTGGGATTGTTCAATGTTTACTCTTCAGTGTTTTTTTTTGTTTTTGTTTATCTTAACATTCTGATCGTATGTGCATTACGAGCAGGCCTATTTTCAGCGCGTTTTTATATTTGCATGTGTTGTGAGTATTTGCACCGCATTTGTTGTCAAACTGATGAAGATGTTTTCTTTATTTGCTGGTGTTTTTTCTATTTGCATATTCGGCTCTCTCGGCCACCGTAATACAGACCATTTGGGTGATGACGTACTTTGTGGGTGGAGCATGCCTGGAGGTAGAAAATGGCAGTATTAACCTTAATTGTATAAGGATTAATCTGTATTTAATGTATTCAGGGAATACCATCCAGTATTATTTTACATTTAATTCCTTATTAAATTTCTTTAGTATTTCTTACCTCAACACTACTGTTATACCTACCTGTTTATTTTATTTGTATCTTTATTCAATTTTATTTGTTTTTGCTACTGCTTGAATTTTTTTATTTGTTCTTATTTCATTACTGACTGTTTACTTGACTTTTTGTGAATTCATTTCAGAGTCTGAAATCAGGCTTGTGCTGTGTGTAAGCTATTTTCTCTTTGGTTTGCTGGTATATGAGGGATTTCATGCACAGGGAACGCTGTCCGCGAAGTGGAAAAATGTGCTGTTGCTACCAGATCACAATTAATGAAAATCATACAAAACTAAATGGACTAAATCAAACAAAAAAAAAGTCATAACTGAAACTATTTTCATAGCATTTCATTTTCTCTATAGGGAAAACTTAAGCAAGTAGACCTACTGTGACTAAACAAAGTAGACAAAGTTACAGTTTTAAGAGATAAAACAGGATACAGAAAGTGTGACTCACTCTTCTCTAGGTTGAGGAAGAACTTGGGTAGTGGTGCTTGCACCTCAGTAAGCCTTCGCTTTGGTTGAGGAGAAGCATTGCTGCTGCCTCCACCCCCAGCTTCTGCTGCCCGATCCCCTCCGGATGTATTGCGCGTTGAGCGACGCAAGGATTGTGTGGCATCAGAATCCAGGTAGGCACAGCGTCTGCGCTTAGGCGGGGTTGCCATGATGACAGGGACACAGGAGGTTTCGCTCAGAGCTGCTTGGCTGTCTGTGGACTGGGGGGTGGAAGGATTCTGGCCAGGACTGGGGGAACGTTCTCTGAGATTTCTTTAATAAAAGTGAGAATTATGAATAATCTTAGCTGATCTGAAAAAGATGTAACATTAGTACCAATTCCACATTAGCACATATAAATATCCTAACTGACAGGGACTGTGTTGCATGCATTCTATAATAATGCATAAACATGTAAAAAAATAAAATAAAAAGCACCCTGAATTACAGCTGAAGCAAACAGAGAAGGTAACAGACATGTCTCTCAACTTCTGGCATATGATTGACTATTGTCATTCATATGCCAGAAGGTTTCATTAGTATATTCAGTATGAGCATTGGTATAGACTTTCTTTTATACAGCAGGGTATTAGGATTCGTTTTTTTAATCCAATTATCAAATGGTATATATGTTCATGAAATGAACTCATTTTGGACTTAGGCTAAATGGCTATATAAAAATTATACTGCTATTATCAAACTACAGCTACTTTTTTTTTTTGCCTGATAACAGTGGAAATAACTTAAAGTACTCTGTTAAGTAAGACATCATTTAAAACTGTTCAAAAGGATCTACTTTCATTTGTGGGGCAGTGGGCCTCTAGGAGAGGGGTTGAAGACCAATGGGGTAATCCAAACAAAAGAATACGCAACGCAACAGCTTACACACATATGGTAAGACAACACTGAACAATAAATTGAACAAATTGAGGGCTTAAATAAAAGAGATAACAAGCAACACAACCAGGAACAGGAGCATGAAAATCTGTACCATTACAAATTTTGAATACTAATATATATATATACACATATAAGCCACACCAAGTATATATATATATACACACACACACATACATACATATATACACACACATATACATACATATACACACACACACATACATATATATATACACATACATACATATACATATATATACATACATATACACATATATATATATATATATATATATATATATATATATATATATACATATATATATATATATATATATATATATACATACACACACACACACACACACCAGCGTCATATAAAAAATAAATATATATATAATTTATTAGAATTGATATAATGAATATATATATATATATATATATATATATATATATATATATATATATATATATATATATATATATATATATATATATATATATATATATATATATATATATATATATAATATTTTTTCTATATATATTTAAATATATCTATATATTATATATATAGTATAATTACCATACTGTATAGGCAATCGAGTAGCATGATTAAGGTGCTGCAGGGAAGCTGACCAGCCAAGAATGGCAGTCGAAGTTGACCAGCCAAGAATGGCAGTCGCAGGATCTACTGGAAGCTCACACGTATAAGTTTCAGAAAGAAACTGAAAAACTTCTGACCAGAATTCCCAAAGTTTTGGGCATGCCCAGAAAAGATGACCAAGAGAGCCCTCCGCAGATTCACACTTGTTGCAGAGAGGAGAAATAGTAGGATAGAAAGTATTGAGTTTAACCCTAGAGTAATGCAATCTGTGCAACACCTTATACTGAATAAGCTGATGCCTAGCATTAATAGAACAGGTGTATATGTTTTTAAGACATTTTCCCCAGTCCTCCTCAGAGATCTGAATATCTAGTTCCTCTTCTCAGTCGTTTTTCAAACAGCTAGTGGAAATATCTAGCTGACTTGTGAAAAAAACAACAAATTTTGTAACTAACTTTGGGGTGTTGGGAATGCAAGTAAGCAGTTTATATAATTCATTATCAGCTGATAATATTTCAAAATTTGGCAGAGTGGAACGAACACAATTTCTAATTTGTAAGTATCTGAAGAAGTGTGATGTGGGAAGGTCATTTTTCTCTGTTAGTTGAGTGAATATGGCAAAATTATTGTCAATATATAACCAACCTGTGAACACTGGATCTAATAGTGAAGGTTTAAAGGCGTTGTTATGACAGACAGGAGCAAAAAAGGAGGTATATGGCAATCTGAAGCCAGATCCAAAGAGAGTTGTTAATCATCAAGTGGGATCCTGCTGAAGCTTTAAAATGTCTCTGGGGCAGCAAAAAGTAGTGAAGACAAAGACCTATTTGAAGCGCCCCGCTCAATCATAAGCCATGAAGGGATATCTCTTTTTTCCAGCACTTTAGACACAGTTGCTCCCTGGCACTTAAAGAAGATTAAAGAAAATAGCCCAACGCCGTGGTACACGAGCAAACGAGGCCCTTAAAACAGCAGCCAGAAAAATGAAGCGCAGCTGGAAGAAAACAAAACTAGAGGTTTTTCGTAATTCGTGGAAAGAGCATGATCGCATACAGAAAGGCTGTAAAAACTGCTAGATCTGCTTATTTCTCAACTCTTAGAAGAAAACACAACCCTAGGTATTTATTTGATACAGTGGCTAAGTTAACCAAAAATAAAGCTTCTACTTCTGATGGTTGTAAACAGCACAGCAGTAATGACTTTATGAACTTCTTTACGTGTAAGATTGACAATATTAGGAAGAAAATTAACCATGCAGCCGTCTACTACAGTATCACATCAGACAGAGCATTGTAGTGTCACTGAGAAAAAAATTACATTCATTCACTGCTATAGGAGAGGAAAAATTGGCTAAACTCGTTAAATCATCTAAATCAACAACATGTATGCTCGACCCTATACCGACTAGGCTATTAAAAGAGATGCTACCAGAGGTCATAGAAGCTCTACTTAATATCATTAACTTAGGATATGTACCGAAAACTTTTAAGTTGGCTATTTTCAAACCACTTATTAAAAAACCTAAACTTGATCCTACAGAAATAGTCAATTACAGGCTGATCTCAAATCTACCCTTTCTGTCAAAAATACTGGAAAAGGCAGTGTCTTCACAATTATGTTCCTTTTTAGAAAGAAATGGTATCTGTGAGGATTTCCAGTCAGGATTTAGACAGGATTTCTCAGTATCATAGTACTGAGACTGCTCTCATCAGAGTTACAAATGATTTACTCTTATCATTCGATCGTGGTTGTATCTCTCTATTAGTGTTACTCGACCTTGGCGCTGCATTCGATACTATCGACCACAACATTCTTTTGAATAGACTCGAAAATGATGTTGGCATTAGAGGAACTGCATTGGCATGGTTTAAATCATACTTATCTGACCGTTATCAGTTTGTAGCAGTAAATGAAGAGATGTCACACCGATCACAAGTTCAGTATGGAGTACCACAGGGCTCAGTGCTAGGACCGTTGCTCTTCACCCTGTACATGCTACCACTGGGAGATATCATTAGGAAGCATGGTGTTAGTTTTCACTGTTATGCTGACGATACTCAGCTCTGTATTTCTTCACGCCCTGACGAAATTTACCAATTCACAAGATTAACGGAATGCATAGCTGATATAAAACATTGGATGTCTAGTAATTTCCTGCAACTTAATTCAGAAAAAACTGAATTTTTAATTATTGGACAAAAAAACTCTGCAAGTAGTAACCTAGAATACTGTCTAACACTTGATGGCTGCTCTGTCAAGTCCTCGTCGTCAGTTAGGAACCTGGGTGTGCTCTTTGATACCAATCTTTCATTTGAAAGCCACATTTCTAACATCTGTAAAACTGCATTCTACCATCTTAAAAATATATCTAAATTACGGCACATCCTTTCAATGCAAAATGCTGAACAGTTAATTTGTGCGTTCATGACCTCAAGGCTAGATTATTGTAATGCTTTACTGGGTGGTTGCCCTGCTCGCTTAGTAAACAAACTCCAGCTGGTCCAAAACGCAGCAGCTCGAGCTCTTACTAGAACCAGGAAGTATGACCATATTAGCCCGGTTCTGTCAACACTGCGCTGGCTCCCTATTAAACATCGTATAAATTTTAAAATTTTGCTTATAACTTTCAAAGCACTAAATGCTCTCCAGTACTTGAGCGAACTCTTAACAAACTCTTAATTATACTTCATCACGTCTATTGTGGTCTCAAAACTCTGGACAATTGATAATACCTAGAATATCAAAATCAACTGCAGGCGGTCGATCCTTTTCCTATTTAGCGCCTAAACTCTGGAACAGTCTTCCTAGCATTGTTCGGGAAGCAGACACACTCTGTCAGTTTAAATCTAGACTAAAAACACATCTCTTTACTATGGCTTACACATAAAACATTATCAATTTCTATTATTCAAATCAGTAAATGATTGTTAGGCTGCATTAACTAGGTCAGCCGGAACCGGGAACACTTCCCATAACACCTGATGTACTCGTTACATCATAAGAAGAATGGGATCTACGCTAATGTTAGTTTCTCTGTTTTTCTCGAGGTTTACTGCAGTCAGCCAGATCCGGGCCTTATACAGATCAGATGGTGGACCTGCGCCTGGACATGACCAACGCATCCCTGAAATGTCTGCAGAGAGCGTGTCAAATAAACTCCCCCCGTAAATGCCGCATCGACACGACATCCTCATTAAACCCGTCTCCAGCGTGACGACTCCAATCTTTCAAACAATCTTACGAATATCTATTTACCTAATATGACTTAAGACCTGCAATGTTGCCAGAATTATAAATCATACACTGTTTGTTTCGTCGGCCAGAGGAGAACTGGCACCCTGACTGAGCCTGGTTTCTCCCAAGGTTTTTTTCTCCATTCTGACCCTGAAGGAGTTTTGGTTCCTTGCCACCGTTGCCTTTGGCTTTTGGCTTGCTCAGTTGGGGACACCTAAATTTAATCTATATTACCGATCTGCCCGCATTGACACTATATGATACTTTAAATTAGCTGGATAACATCACAGTTTCACCAGAAAGGCTGTACAAATTCTGTTGCATTATTTTCCTGTTAACAATGTGAAGCTGCTTTGAAACAATTGGACTTGTTAAAAGTGCTATATAAATAAAGGTGACTATGACTATGATATCAGCTGAATGCCTGTCCGGGTATGGGTCCTGCCAGTAAGTTAAGGCTCTACAATTGGCAGCCCAATAGTAATGTTGGAAATTTGGTAAACACAACCCCCCCAGCATCCTAGGCTTGCACACGTGTATTTTAGATATTCTATGTGCTTTGAAGCCCCAGACAAATGGCAGCACAATGGAATCTAAAGTTTTGAAGAACTTTTTAGGCAAATAAATAGGAAAATTCTGGAAAAGATACAGGACTCTAGGTAACGTCACCATCTTAATAGTATTCACACGCCCCATCATTGACAGTGGTAGGGTCCTCCAGCATTTTATATTGTTCTTTAGATTGAAGCATTGTTCAATAATTAAGCTTATATATATATCCTTAGGGTTTTTAGATATGTTAACTCCAAGATATTTCAAACTATTTATGGCTATTTTAAAAGGTAGGAGTATGCATAAAATTTGGATCAATATTGTTTGTCACAGCCAAAAATTCTATTTAAAAAATAAATAAATAAATAAATGTGCCAATTTACAGAGTATTCGGAAAGTTTACCGAACGTTTCCAATAGATTTAGTAAGGGTGGCACAGACTGTTCTGGGTTGCTGAGATAAAGAATAATATCATCTGCGTAGAGGGAAATTTGGTGATTAATTCTACCTAAATTCAAGGGCGAAATTAGAGGGCTCTTTTTAATTCCAAGGGCAAGAGGCTCAATTGCGAATAAAAGCGAGAGCGAGAGAGGACAGCCCTGACGAGTGCTTCTGCGTAATTGGATTTGAGGTGACTTGTTAAAATTAGTAAGAAATGAAGACGTGGGATGAGCATATAACATCTTCACCCAAGAGGCAAAGGTGTCACCCATATCAAATTCTCTAAATCCAGCGTTTCTCAAAGTGGGGGGCGCACCCCACTGGTGGGGAATATAGGCATGACAAGTGGGGCGGTGACAACTTAAATTTTGTCATTTTTGTGCCCATCTCTATTAACCTTCTGAGCGGTCCCACATATGGGATTTTTTACCCCTGAGAGTATGAGATATATGGGATACATATATCCATTAGAATGTTAGAATGTTCAGTGACGTGACATAACTGCCAGATTCAAACTGTGTTTTCGCGCTTTGGCTGGCGCTGAGCCTCTTGACATATATCATGCAGTGTTTTCAATCACATAAAGTTTATTTTAGGTTTCAAACATTTAAATACACATAAGTACTAGTAAAACAATACATCTAGAGTTAAGTAAAATACACACTGGTGTCTATGGAAGTAGCAATAACAATCCATTCAAATACTGTATCAGATACACAGTGTAAGTAACTATAAAATTTACTCTATTCTTCTCCCAGTTCACGGACCACTTACATGTATTTCGGGAGAAACTGAAAAATGTAAGTGCTGTAAATCCGACTGACAGGACTTTCCGAACTACGGTGCAAATAAACATGATGGCGCCCATCTCACGTTATAGATCAAAATCAAGATAATGGTAACACTATTTTACAGTGTAAAATAATTTATAAAGGTTTTTAAACGGCAAAACACATTTACTTACATGTATTTGAGAATCTGAATATCAGATAGTTGATGACATGGTAAGCAAGTTTGTGAATAATTTGAATAAAAAAGGAAAAACTTAATAAAAGCGATACATCTGTCATACAGCATTATTTTGGCTGCAGTGAGTCACGTGACAAGCATGACGCGTCGCCATGGAAATAATAAGGGGAAACTTAAGCGTCGCCTTAAAAAAAAAAAAAAAAAAATCATTCTGGGGGGTCAGCTAGAATATCTTAAACGTATGCATGAAAGGGTTGTGAATGTGATGTTAATAAAATACATTTTAACAGTTAAACTTAAGCCTAGTTTATTACCATTTTGTTAGGGCGATTGGGGACAGGTGGGGCTCAGAACCCTTACCTACCTCCAAAGTGAGGAATGGCAGAAAGTTTGAGAAACACTGCAGCGCTAAAAACAATCATAGCTAAAATATAATCCCATTCGATTTAGTCAAACGCCTTTTTGCAAGGCGGCAAGGGCAAGAATTGCAACGCTAGCTTTAGATTCAAATCTGGTATATAAAATATTCATTAAACGCCTGACATTGGAAAACACCCGGGAATAAAACCAGATTATGGTCAGGGTGAATAATTTTCCCAATGCAGTTATTTAATCTAGTAGCCAAAATTTTAGTAAAAAAGTTAAGGTCAGAGTTCAAAAGAGCTTTGGGTTGATATGATGAAGGGCCAGTTTCTTTACCTTTTTTAAGAATTAGGGAAATATTTGCATCATACAGGGACTGGGGGAGTTTGTGTTCACCAAATGAATGATTAAACATCCTCAACAACAAAGGAGAGAACACATGCGCAAATCTTTTATAAAGTTCAATCTAGTGCTGGGCAGTATGACCAAAAATTTATATCACGGTATTTTTCTAAATTATATCGGTTTCGCGGTATATGACGGAATTTTTTTTCCCCCTATGCATGACTAGAATGCCCTATTTTACTGTCATGATGAGTGAATATTTTAGAAACATTCCACACTAGAGTTAATACAGGTTTACAAAGCCCCACAAAATGTTGCCATGGGGAGACAACAACCAATAAAACACAAGACCTGCAACACACTCATTACAGACACATGAATATTAAAACATGACCACGGAGAGAATTGAGAGAGTTGAGGGCTGTCAGACTATTTATTAACTTAAATCAATCGTTGTCGTCTGTCTAGCAGAATAATCTATGGTGTCATCCCGGTCATGATGTATCAGTGTCCTTGGCATTTCATTTGAAGAAGACATGATGAAATGTGCGCATACACGCTGCTATTTCATATTTAGAGCATTAGAGTATATGAAATAGGTCCATAAGAAACTTAAACACGCTCGTCTGTATCTGACCTATATGATCCATGTGGAGAATGTTGTTAATCTCATCACAGCGCTCCGCACAGAAACCGCTCTTATGCGCGTGCCGCATGAAGTTTGAATTCTCTGCTGTAATCAAGGGGCTGAATCCGAAATCTCCCACATAACCTCAAATAGGGCATTATTTTAAGGGACAAGTGGTGTCCGAAACCACAGTGGACGTTATTGAGTGCACTCATTCAATCCCACATTGCACCGGAATAACGAGTGTACAGCCGATGTACACAGAACGGCTGTCCGACTTCACTCACTCCTGGATAACGTAGGGAATAGTGAATGCGATTTCGGAGTCAGCATTGCCATCTCAGCTGTTCTCACAACAGTGCAACAGTGAAAAGAGACAGTGTCACACTGCGCCGCGTTCTGAACGTTGTTTAAGCGACATATACCAGTATTGCGGTAACAAAAATAAATACCGGTATTCGGTATGAACCGGTATACTGCCCAGCACTAGTTCAATCCCAAAACCATCTGGGCCAGGTACCTTGCCACTGGGGGAAGATTTAATAGCATCAGTATTTCCTCTACAGTTATGTCCGCATTCAGAGCTGTCTGCTCTATGCACCCAAACTTTGGAAGAAAAACTTTGGTAATGAACGGAGAAAATTAGCTAATGCTAAGGGGTTAGAACAACCCTTTGATTTGTATAGTTTTTCATAAAATTATTTAAATGTATCATTGATTTCACTGGGATTTGTTAGAATAACACCATTCTTGTTCTTGATTTTATGAATGGCTCGTAGCCCCCTTGTAGCCCCCTCAGTTGGCGAGAAAGCAATTTGTCTGGTTTATCCCCAAGTTCAAACTGCTTTTGCTCAACTTTTAACAGCATATTATTAACTTGATTTGAGAGAATAATATTCCAATTTAAGTGCTGTAATTACATTGAGCACATCTGAGTCTGCAGAATCTCTATAAGCATCCTCCAGCCGAGCGAGACAATTATCAATTTCTAGAAGGCATTTTACCCATTGCTTTTTTAGACTGGACTCATATGAAATAATATGTCCTCTCAAGACAGCCCGTAGGCTTTCCCATAAATAAATACCGGTATTCGGTATGAACCGGTATACTGCCCAGCACTAGTTCAATCCCAAAACCATCTGGGCCAGGCACCTTGCCACTGGGGGAAGATTTAATAGCATCTAGTATTTCCTCTACAGTTATGTCAGCATTCAGAGCTGTCTGCTCTATGCACCCCAACTTTGGAAGATGTAATGAATGGAGAAAATTATCTAATGCTAAGGGGTTAGAACAACCCTTTGATTTGTATAGTTTTTCATAAAATTCTTTAAATCAATCATTGATTTCACTGGGATTTGTTAGAATAACACCATTCTTGTTCTTGATTTTATGAATTGCTCTTGTGGCTCGTAGCCCCCTCAACTGGCGGGAAAGCAATTTGTCTGGTTTATCCCCAAGTTCAAACTTTTGCTTTTGCTCAACTTTCAACAGCATATTATTAACTTGATTCGAAAGAATAATATTGCAATTTAAGTGCTGTAATTACATTGAGCACATCTGAGTCTGCAGAATCTCTATAAGCATCCTCCAGCCGAGTGAGACAATTATCAATTCAGAAAGTCTTCAGAAAAGGAACTCTAACTTAGTAAATACTTGTCTCACAAATATGAGATATAGGTCTAAAGAAACATTGTATTGTCAGGTTTTAAATAATGTAAATCAAATTGAAAACAAATATTCTGTGTTTATGTAATCTGTTTGAAAATGGAGAGATGTCAGTCGTTCACGAGCATCTAATTATCTTCTCATTACCCGCTAATGCATCACGCCCACGGAGCGTGGGTTCTTTTGAGATTCAAATCTGACGCGATCCAGAGTTAACGCCCACATCGACTCAAACACATCAACTCAAATAAACAGACAAACATTTTGCATCGTTTTGAGACGTGGTGAGGAATAATCCTGGTATATTATTTTACCTCAGAAAAAGCGTTTATTTCTAAGATCAACAGATCCAGGCGAGGATTGTGAGGTAAGTTTATTCTGTTAGTGTCTGTGAATATTAAACGCAAAAGACCGTTGAAATATGAATCCTGTTGCAACATAAAATGTCATAGACAAGATTTATTTGGCTTGTTTTGGCCAGATTATGAAGTGTTTAGGCTTTAGTGTTATTAGCAAATGTCTGCTCAGATGCTATAAATATAGTACGGAAATGATTTTGACCACTTCATTAAGTTTTGTTTTGTAGAAAGCATTTATTTAAAGTGAATTTATTTTTGTCTTGTTTTTAGTCTAAATATCTAAAAATTCTTAAATCAAGATGCATTTAGTAGATATGTAAAATGACATAAGATATTTTTTCTTGTTTTGTTGAAAATAAAATTAAAATTAAGTGAGTTTTTGCTTAAGCAAAATTATCTGTCAATGGGGAAGAAAAATAATCTTGTTAGGGCCCAAGCCCTGAAAGGGCGAAGGCCCTATTGTTCTTCTAAGGATTATTAGGGCCCAAGCCCTGAAAGGGCGAAGGCCCTATTGTTCTTCTAAGGATTATTAGGGCCCAAGCCCTGAAAGGGCGAAGGCCCTATTGTTCTTCTAAGGATTATTAGGGCCCAAGCCCTGAAAAGGCGAAAGGCCTATTGTTCTTCTAAGGATTATTATTATTAGGGCCCAAGCCTGAAAGGCGAAGGCCCTATTGTTCTTCTAAGGAATTATTATTATTGGGCCCAAGCCTGAAAGGCGAAGGCCCTATTGTTCTTCTAAGGATTGTTCAAGCCTGAAAGGGCGAAGGCCCTATTGTTCTTTATTATTATTATTAAGGCCCAAGCCCTGAAAGGGCGAAGGCCCTATTGTTCTTCTAAGGATTATTAGGGCCCAAGCCTGAAAGGGCGAAGGCCCTATTGTTCTTCTAAGGATTATTAGGGCCCAAGCCTGAAAGGGCGAAGGCCCTATTGTTCTTCTAAGGATTATTATTGGGCCCCAAGCCCTGAAAGGGCGAAGGCCCTATTGTTCTTCTAAGGATTATTATTGTAGGGCCCAAGCCTGAAAGGGCGAAGGCCCTATTGTTCTTCTAAGGATTATTATTATTATTGGGGCCCAAGCCTGAAAGGCGAAGGCCCTATTGTTCTTCTAAGGATTATTAGGGCCCAAGCCTGAAAGGGCGAAGGCCCTATTGTTCTTCTAAGGATTATTAGGGCCCAAGCCCTGAAAGGGCGAAGGCCCTATTGTTCTTCTAAGGATTATTATTATTATTAGGGCCCAAGCCCTGAAAGGGCGAAGGCCCTATTGTTCTTCTAAGGATTATTAGGGCCCAAGCCCTGAAAGGGCGAAGGCCCTATTGTTCTTCTAAGGATTATTATTATTATTATTATTATTATTATTAGGGCCCAAGCCCTGAAAGGAGAAGGCCCTATTGTTCTTCTAAGGATTATTATTATTATTATTATTATTATTATTATTCTTTCGCCTTTTTGCCCTTTTTGGGGCCCTTAACATGCTCGAAAACTCTTGAAACTTTGCACACTCGTCGGAATGCGCGGCCATCAGGGTTTGGGCTGGGTTTGGTACCCGGGCGTGGCAGGGGGGCTCGACAGCGCCCCCTTGAAAAAAATAAATGCATGTATTAGTATGAAACTCGGTACACATATAGAGCTCATCGGGCCGAACAACATCCGCGCTCTAAGTTATGAGTCAGCTCAACAGGAAGTGAGCTATTATGGGTCGTTTTAAAACGCATACTGTGGAATTTGAAATACTCCTCCTAGGCCGATTAACCCGATCAGCACCAAACTCGGTCAGCATGAAGTCAAGGCATTGAGGATGCTAAATTGCGAACGGATTTTTGATATCTCGAACGGTTTGGCCGTGGCAGGAGACGAATTTATGGCGAGAAATGGGAAACAGGAAGTGTGTTATAACTTCTGCATACATTGACCGATTTGGATGAAACTTCAGCTGTGTGTTCGTTGTAAGAGGCCGATCACATGGATATGACTTTTGTGAGTCAAAGTTATAGCGCCACCAACTGGCAGCAGGAAGTGTGTCACTTTCAAAAATGCTTTGAATCACCGTCTTATTTTCACCCGATTTACTTCAAACTTCATCAGTATAATGTCAAAACATGGCAGATATAGACATATGAATGGATTCCTGATATTTTAAATACTGTTGCCGTGGCAACGTGTCAAAGTTGAATAATCTTTTAGGGTGTTTTTGAGACGCTTAGCATGCTTGAAATGGCATGAAACTCAACACACATCAGTGATGCCTTCCAGTAGATATGGCCAAAGTCTTAGAAACGGGCGTGGTGGAGGGGCTCAGTAGCGCCACCTTTTGACAAAAGTGGGGGGGTTTTATCTACAGTCACCAAACTCTGTCTATTTATTGTTCTCATCAAGCCAGACATCTTTCTAATTTACAGTCATTAGCTCCGACCAACAGGAAGTCAGATATTTTGGTTTGAATTGGGAATTTTGGATAAATCAGGCTCTGAGTTATTATAAACTATTCGTAGGAGATGCATGGAATCGACACCAAACTCGGTCAACATGAAACAAAGACACTGAAGATGCTATAGTGCGACGATTATAGGATATCTCAAACGGTGCTGCTATGGCGAGGATTAAATGAAGGACAAAAAAGGGAAACAGAAAATGTCTAATTTCTTGTAAAATCATTGTTTGATTTAAATTAAATTAAGATTGTATGTTCGGTAATTGAACCTGGGTGAATTTAAAATGAATGTACTATTTTTCAGATCAATATATTTATTTTATTTAATATATTTAATCTGAATCTTATTTTGTCTGCCCTCCCTTCATTGTCCAATAGATGCCACTGTTCTCTTAGTTATTATGAAAAAAAACCCCTCTTTGTCTCTACCTCTGGCTCTGCGTGTGTGTGTGTGTGTGTGTGTGTGTGTGTGTGTGTGTGTGTGTGTGTGTGTGTGGAGGGGGGGATAGGTGGCTGACAGCTAAAGCATGCCTCTCTGTCTATGCCTCTGGCTCTTTCTCTCTCTGTGTGTGTGTGTGTGTGTGTGTGTGTGTGTGTGTGTGTGTGTGTGAGTCCAGTAGATGGCACTGTTGTCTAAGTTATGAAGCACAAAAAAACTATTTTTCTCTACTGGCTCTGGCTGTGTGTGTGTGTGTGTGTATGTGTGTGTGTGTGGGGGATGGGTGGCTGACAGCTAAAGCATGCCTCTCTGTCTTTGCATTCTCTTTCTGTGTGTGTGTGTGTGTGTGTGTGTGTGTGTGTGTGTGTGTGTGTGTGTGTGTGTGTGTGGAGGGGGGATGGGTGGCTGACAGCTAAAGCATGCCTCTTTGTCTATGCCTCTGCCTCTGGCTCTTTCTCTCTGTGTGTGTGTGTGTGTGTGTGTGTGTGTGTGTGTGTGTGTGTGTGTGTGTGTGTGTGTGTGTGTGTGTGTGTGGTGGGGGGATGGGTGGCTGACAGCTAAAGCATGCTAATCTATCTCTGCATTCTCTTTGTACGTGTGCGTGCGTGCGTGCGTAAGGGGGATGGGTGCACCTTCAGTATTCTGAATGTCATTCTGAACTCGATTTGAAGAGCACTGCAATATAGTTTTATATGATTAGTTTCATAATTATGTTAATAAAAGTATAAAAAGACCTTTAGATAAATACTTGACTTAAGGACTTTAAAAAATGTAAGCTGCAAAAGATAACTTTGCACTCATTTCAAAGGGACCTATGACATCATCTGACATGAAATTCATCTAAATTGAATTGATCTCATAGATGTTGTGGTTTGTGGTCATAGCAGCACCGACTGCTGCAGTTAATGAGGTGGATTCAAATGACTTTGACAGTCATTTTATTAAAACATTATTTTCACTACAAAAGAAAAAAATAAATAAACAACTTGCTTAATGTACTTTACGTAATGATGACTGATCTTAAGATATTTTAACGTATAATATGTGTTGTGCGTACCCATGTTTACACGTACGTAACAATAGAGTTTAGATGCGTTTCATATCATAGGCTATCACAAATAACTATCACTTTAGTGTGACAAAAAACAAACAAAAAAAAAACTATACGAATACCTTGAATTAAATACTGGCCTTCTGGACTTACGAATTTTTGAGCTGCAAAAGATAACTTTGCAAATATTTGATATCTATATTTCAATGACATCATGGGTGTGGCTTGTGGTCATAGTGGCACCAGCTGCTGCGGTAAATGTGGCATATTTAAAATATTTGTAACAAAATATTCTCCTGTT
The DNA here is from genome assembly GCA_018749465.1 of Paracanthobrama guichenoti. Taxonomy (NCBI): domain Eukaryota; kingdom Metazoa; phylum Chordata; class Actinopteri; order Cypriniformes; family Gobionidae; genus Paracanthobrama; species Paracanthobrama guichenoti. The sequence continues at coordinate 26,119,695 of CM031943.1, forward strand.
TAAATGCATATTGCCTGTCGTGCACAGTTTCCCTGAAGCCACTGGGGTTGCTGTATAAAATGTAACAAATTATTATTACCAATCCCAATCTGCATTCTGACTTGTGATAAAAGTTAAACTTTCATATATTTTAGATTCATTGCACACCAACTGAAACATTTCAGGTCTTTTATTGCTTTAATACTGATGATTTTGGCATACAGCTCATGAAAACCCAAAATTCCAAAAATCTCAAAAAATTAGCATATCATGAAAAGGTTCTCTAAACGAGCTAATAACCTAATTATCTGAATCAACTAATTAACTCTAAACACCTGCAAAAGATTCCTGAGGCTTTTACAAACTCCCAGCCTGGTTCATTACTCAAAACCGCAATCATGGGTAAGACTGCCGACCTGACTGCTGTCCAGAAGGCCATCATTGACACCCTCAAGCGAGAGGGTAAGACACAGAAAGAAATTTCTGAACGAATAGGCTGTTCCCAGAGTGCTGTATCAAGGCACCTCAGTGGGAAGTCTGTGGGAAGGAAAAAGTGTGGCAAAAAACGCTGCACAACGAGAAGAGGTGACCGGACCCTGAGGAAGATTGTGGAGAAGGACCGATTCCAGACCTTGGGGGACCTGCGGAAGCAGTGGACTGAGTCTGGAGTAGAAACATCCAGAGCCACCGTGCACAGGCGTGTGCAGGAAATGGGCTACAGGTGCCGCATTCCCCAGGTCAAGCCACTTTTGAACCAGAAACAGCGGCAGAAGCGCCTGACTGGGCTACAGAGAAGCAGCACTGGACTGTTGCTCAGTGGTCCAAAGTACTTTTTTCGGATGAAAGCAAATTTTGCATGTCATTCGGAAATCAAGGTGCCAGAGTCTGGAGGAAGACTGAGGAGAAGGAAATGCCAAAATGCCTGAAGTCCAGTGTCAAGTACCCACAGTCAGTGATGGTCTGGGGTGCCATGTCAGCTGCTGGTGTTGGTCCACTGTGTTTTATCAAGGGCAGGGTCAATGCAGCTAGCTATCAGGAGATTTGAGCACTTCATGCTTCCATCTGCTGAAAAGCTTTATGGAGATGAAGATTTCGTTTTTCAGCACGACCTGGCACCTGCTCACAGTGCCAAAACCACTGGTAAATGGTTTACTGACCATGGTATTACTGTGCTCAATTGGCCTGCCAACTCTCCTGACCTGAACCCCATAGAGAATCTGTGGGATATTGTGAAGAGAAAGTTGAGAGACGCAAGACTCAACGCTCTGGCCGCTTAAGGCCGCTATCGAAGCATCCTGGGCCTCCATAACACCTCAGCAGTGCCACAGGCTGATTGCCTCCATGCCACGCCGCATTGAAGCAGTCATTTCTGCAAAAGGATTCCCGACCAAGTATTGAGTGCATAACTGAACATAATTATTTGAAGGTTGACTTTTTTTGTATAAAAAACACTTTTCTTTTATTGGTCGGATAAAATATGCTAATTTTTTGAGATTTTTGGTTTTCATGAGCTGTATGCCAAAATCATCAGTATTAAAACAATAAAAGACCTGAAATATTTCAGTTGGTGTACAATGAAGCTAAAATATATGAAAAGTTTAATTTTTATCATTACGTTATGGAAAATAATGAACTTTTATCACAATATGCTAATTTTTTGAGAAGGACCTGTGTGTGTGTGTGTGTGTGTGTGTGTGTGTATATATGTATATATATATATATATATATATATATATATATATATATATAAAACATTTTTTTTTTTTTATAGATTAAATTAATTTAATAATTGATGATCTTTACAATGGATCTGAATCAACACTGAACTGATTTCAGCTGAACAACAGCCGAAATGCATATTTTTTCCTGTTATCACTGTAAAGCTGCTTTGAAACCATCTGTATTGTATAAAGCACTATATAAATAAAGGTTTCTTAAATGTACAGTGAGACATAACAAAGGTGACAAGAAGATATTTGTATTAACTACTGAAGATCTGGAATTGTAGCAACCCCACAACGTAGTAAAAATGAGTCAAATAAAAGATCCTGTACAACATTGGTTTTCAATCCTGGTCCTGGTGACCCACCACTCTGCACATTTTGTGTTTTCTTTATCTGACACACAGATCTCTCACCTAATGTGCTGATGATCTAAATCAGGTATGTTAAATAATAGACATATAAAATGTGCAAATGCGTTGTATTTCCAGGATCAGGATTGAAAACCACTGCTGTCATTTAAAAATCTCATAGCATTTTCATCCATCTAAAACATTTGTAAAGCATTAAAAAAAAAAAAAAAAAAAAAAAAAAAAAAAAAAAAAAGTTACAATTTAACATTACATTTTGAACAAAATTTAATTAAGACATTTCAAAACAAAATTATATCTTCAGTGCATTTTACTAAATGTTAACTCTCTTACCTACTGGTGCAGGCTGTGCTGTCAGTTGGCTGGAAGAACTTGGAGGAGCTTATTTTTTTGAACTGGGCTTGTTCGTTTGGGTACAGTAGGATCAGTGGAAGAGTAAAGTCAAATGTGATCCTCAAACCATCCACCATTTCTTTACAGAGCTCCTCACTGTCATGGGAGAACAAATAAAGCCCACTTAGCTTCAAGATCTGAGTAATTTCTGTAAAATTTCAAGTCGACTTCAAATGGCATCTCTTCACATAAAGATTAGAAATATAAATGTATTCATTTAGATAGAACGAGAGGCCGTACTGTACTGTGAAAACAGTAACAAGTGAGGGGATTTGTCAAGACATGAATCGCTTCAGTAAACCGCAACAGAATGCTCCCCACGCTAGGGACATGTCCAGCAACTACTGAATTCAGGGTTTGTACACATTTACATTCATGCATTTGGCAGACGCTTTTATCCAAAGCGACTTACATTGCATTCAGGGTACACATTTTTACATTTTGTCAGTTCTCAGCTTTCCCTGGGAATCGAACCCATGACCTTGGCGTTGCTAGCGCCACGCTCTTATTGTTTGAGCTACAGGAAAGTACATTTCTACCAATACATTTCCATGACTTTTCAGACAAATATTCATGACACAATGTTTCATGAAATGTCTGTATTCAGGTAAAATAAGAATAAAAATCCATGTTCAAATTTCAAATCACAGCTAATCACAACTAATTAATGGGTAACAATTTGCTTATTAGCATGCATATTACTAGGATATTGGCTGTTTATTAATAAAGCACATATTAATGCCTTATTCTGCATGAACTTATTCTACATCCCTTAATCCTACCCAGTACCTAAACTTAAACATTACAAAAATACCTTGCCAACTATTAATAAGCAGTAAATTAGGAGTTTGATGCAAAAGTAGTTAGTGAATATGTGTTTCCCATACTAAAGTGTTACAAACTATGTGGTTTAAACCCTTTAAAAGGCAAAGATCACTGACGACCCCAGATTATTGTTGTTCAACATTCACTGCACGTTAAAACATTACACTCTTACTTGATCTGGGGCCCGTTCTTCGTACATGGATTACTCAATTATCTTGACAATTTGACATGATCCAGGATTGTTAGGTTCATCGAAGATTATGCTGGAGTTGCTGTCATAGCAACAGGTCTTATTTCATGTAAACAGGAATAGATTGCATCTTTTTAAGCGGGGTGATACTTAAAATCTGTCCCAGCCAATGATATTTAAATTAACATTTAGTCATTTATCAGGCGCTTTTATCCAAAGCAACTTACAAATGAGAGCAATAGAAGCAACTAAAACCAGTCAAGGGCAACAATATTTAAGTGCTGTAACAAGTCTCAGTTAATCTAGCACAGAACACAGGACAGAACAATTTTTTTTTTTTTTGTGATAAGTGCTATTCTTTATATTTTCTTACAAGAGTGCCCCAATTAATTAAAATAGCCTAATAATAATTATTAGCATTTAAAAATTAATTACCAAATATTACAATGTTGTGTATCATAATATAGACACAGCCAGTTTTACTCATTAAGAGATTTATTCGTAAGGAAATAATTACCTAATAACTTTAATGGAGTCTTACACACATGATGTACAGTTAGTGTGAGTTGTGCGTTAATTTGAATTTGTTATTTATGGGAGTGGCTTGATGCAGCGCAGGAGATGCAGTAAAAAATGCTGTAAAGTGCCATTAGAAAAATTCTCTTGACCCTTAAGAATCTTTAATTAATGCTCTCACTCAACAAATCTGCTTCACAGGTAAAATTAAATGAATTGCTAATTACAACATTGAAATACAAATGTAAAGCCTGTACACACAGGCCTACTAGAAATCGTGAAATAAAGGAAATAATTGGGAATCATGTAACAAACAATACATTTAATTTATCTATTATAACTTATGTCGTTTTGGTCACTTGGCTGTTTCCTTATAAATGTCCAGAAATTCGTGTTTTTCGTCAGGTGTGTGATGCTCTTTTTAAATATGCTGTCATCACGTTTATGTCTTTCCGCCAGCCAATCACTGCATTGCTGATCATGGTTTTAGAGTATTGATATCGGTCCTTTCCAATGAACAAAAGAATGCTCAGTAAATTCAGACAAATTAATTCACATATTTTAATAAAATCCACAAATTTGTTTGAAGAACCAAATTAGCCAGAGATCAGTTATGATTAGAAGATTTGGCATCTGTCAAATTATCTCCAATGTATTAAGCGAGTTATGAAGAATGGACACCAGGATAAACTGAGTATCATTAGAAAGATTTAAAGGGATAGTTTACCCAAAAATTAAACAGAAACAGCCATTCACTGCCATTATAAAAGCTTGGAAGAGCCAGTACATTTTTAATATAACTCCGATTGTATTCGTCAAAAATAAGAATGTCATATACACTTAGGATGATTATTTAATCCAGTGATTAAATAATGGGCTAATTTAAATTTTGGGTTTACTATCCATTTAAGACTACAGCTTCAATATTTGTCCATTGATAAAACTAGGTTGCAGTGGAAATTATGTCAGGAGTGCAAAATATTCAATTTGTAATTTTTTATATTTTGAATATAATAAATATACGATCACCTAAAGGATTATTAGGAACACCATGGAAATTTGTGGGATGCACATCCAGGGCACGAAGCTCCCGTTCCACTACATCCCAAAGATGCTCTGTTGGGTGACTGTGGGGGCCATTTTAGTACAGTGAACTCATTGTCATGTTCAAAAAACCAATTTGAAATGATTCAAGCTTTGTGACATGGTGCATTATCCTGCTGGAAGTAGCCATCAGAGAATGGGTACATGGTGGTCATAAAGGGATGGACATGGTCAGAAACAATGCTCAGGTAGGCCGTGGCATTTAAACAATGCTCAATTGGCACTAAGGGGCCTAAAGTGTGCCAAGAAAACATCCCCCACACCATTACACCACCACCACCAGCCTGCACAGTGGTAACAAGGCATGATGGATCCATGTTCTCATTCTGTTTACGCCAAATTCTGACTCTACCATCTGAATCTGAAACCGAACCAAACAGAAACCGAGACTCATCAGACCAGGCAACATTTTTCCAGTCTTCAACTGTGCAATTTTGGTGAGCTCGTGCAAATTGTAACCTCTTTTTCCTATTTGTAGTGGAGATGAGTGGTACCCGGTGGGGTCTTCTGCTGTTGTAGCCCATCCACCTCAAGGTTGTGCGTGTTGTGGCTTCACAAATGCTTTGCTGCATACCTCAGTTGTAACGAGTGGTTATTTCAGTCAAAGTTGCTCTTCTATCAGCTTGAATCAGTCGGCCCATTCTTCTCTGACCCCTAGCATCAACAAGGCATTTTCGCCCACAGGACTGCCGCATACTGGATGTTTTTCCCTTTTCACACCATTCTTTGTAAACCCTAGAAATGGTTGTGCGTGAAAATCCCAGTAACTGAGAAGATTGTGAAATACTCAGACCGGCCCATCTGGCACCAACAACCATGCCATGCTCAAATTTGCTTAAATCACCTTTCTTTCCCATTCTGACATTCAGTTTGGAGTTCAGGAGATTGTCTTGACCAGGACCACACCCCTAAATGCATTGAAGCAACTGCCATGTGATTGGTTGATTAGATAATTGCATTAATGAGAAATTGAACAGGTGTTCCTAATAATCCTTTAGGTGAGTGTAAATTCAGTCACATCTGCTCCGGTTTATTTGTGTTCACATAGATGGACTAGACAGAGTCCGTTAGGGTTCTTAGTCCAAAAGTGTGCATATTTGGAGAAATATTGATTCTCGCGTTTATAATTTCTATTCATTTCCCACTGAATTATGCAACCTGAAGAGCTGAAAGATGCGTTCAGAGCGTGCTCTGTCTCTCCTGCTCCAGATTTTGCATGAGTTATGACTTGAGCGCTCATTCTATCTAGAGCTGTCAATCATCTAATGTGACCATAATTCCTGCCTTTCTGGATGTGTCCTGTACACTTCCTTGTTCTGAGCTCTGTGAAAAACAAACCCAAAGAAACATTTCAACATAAAACAAGAAGCTAATAAACAATCTGACCAAATAAATTTTTTTTTTTATTGCTGCAAACAGCAATACAAGGCCAAGCCCCTGAAGGGGCTGGAAGCGCAATGCAGTGTAGGAAGAGCAAAACTGAATGTACATGAAAAACAGCTGGAAAAACAGAAATTCAGATGAAAACGAACACAGAAAAAACACATTTCTAATCCTACAGGAAGAAAGACTAGTACAACACAACCTGGACAATAAAGGAACTTAAATGATAACATTACACGCAATATTATAATATCTGACCAAATCATTTTTTAAACATTTGTTTTTATTATAACTCCATTATAAATATTTTATTATAATATTCAATGGTCGTATAAATTATTTTATATATCTCCATATTAATAACAGTCTGAGTAATTCTGAGTCTCAAGTGTTGGCTTTCTAAATACATCTTGCTATGTGTCTAGTCAGAATGACTTATGAGCTGCAACCTTTTTATTTTGGGTATGTCATTCATACCCCACTTACAAGTAAGTGCAGTAAGGGGTTAATACAAAATAAACGCTGACATACCAGTAAGACAGTTAGATAAAATACTGGTCTGACCCTCAGAACTCCACTGTGTAGCAATGGATTAACATACATCAATGGGAGGCAACAATGTTAATAAAATAAGTTAATAAAATTGTCCAATAACACTGATAGTAACTTTACAAGGTGGCAGGGCAAGAGACAAAGATGATAGAAAAGATGATTTTAAAACAGCTTTGCCAATCTCATTGGATAACCATCAATCATCAACAAGAAAACATCCATATTTGAATTCCCCCAAAAAACAGTTGTAGCAAACAAAAAAACAGCAAGATCTAAATCGACATGAATGGCCCGTTCAGAGCGTAAGCAAGAAAAACTCACTGTTCAGAGCGTCAAGCTAGTCTACAGTCTAGTAGGCTTGCTGCCATAGTCGGTGTTGCTGGAGTTACCAGTTACATCACTTGCCTGCCGTGGGATCGCCCCACCGTCGTTTAGATTTTTTTTACAGTAGTTTACAGTAGTTAAATCAATTAGTTCAGATAGAGTACAGTTACAATTAAAAACTGAAAGTGCAGCATGAGCCGAACGAGAGTCGCAGCACAGACCAGCAGCAGGAGTCTTTGGAAGATTTGGTTTCAATGCGAAACACCCGATTTAAGTGAGTTTGTCATTGTAATGTTTTGTTGTGTTTTTCATTAAGAATAACAACAAACCCACCATTCAAGCAACTGCCGCCCCCAAATTTGCAAAGTGGCATTTTACGCCCCACAAAGTAAAATGCACACAGCCATTCATAACGGTGCATGTCCACTGGCGGGGAGCAGAGTGAGCGTTTCAGGTCTTTCCTATGGAAGCTCAATTTCCAAAGGAATTCATAGAAAACACTATCTGCTCCGCACCGTTATGAACACCACATCGTGTGAAAGAAATTTTTCTTGCTTGCGCCAACTGAAAACACAACAAGAAACACCATGAAACAAGACTCTTGGCCATTAAGTTCAGTAAGATACTGAACATTGAACATTCATGTGGATTTGGATAAAACAGTGATCCACTGCAGGGATATGAAGATTAGTTAGGTGCTTACTCATTTCAAAAACAACTTGTTTAACACAAAATACTTCTCAAGAGTTTTATTTGTCACATACACAGTTATATACAGAATATACAACCAGCAGTGAAATGTAAAAGGTGTTGGAGATGATTTAAGATGATCTAAAATAATCTATAAATTCTTAAAAAATATAGATGAGAATGAACTCAAAATAAACTAAGTTGCCTCTCCAGGGTGCTGGAGAAGGCATTTGACTGTGTTCCTCGTAGTGTCCTGTGGAGGGTGCTCTGGGAGTATGGGGTTCGGGGCCCCCTACTTGGGGCTGCTCGGTCCTTGTATGACCAGAGCAGGAGTTTGGTCCGCATTGCGGGCAGTAAGTCAGACTTGTTCCCAGTGCATGCTGGACTCCGGCAGGGCTGCCCTGTCGTCACCGGTTTGGTTCATAATTTTTATGGACAGAACTTCTAAGCGCAGCCAAGGGCCGGAGAGTGTCCGGTTTGGGGACCACGTGATTTTGTAGCTACTTTTGGCGGATGATGTTGTCGTGTTGGCCTCCTCAGTCTAGGACCTTCAGTGTGCATTGGGACGGTTTGCAGCCTAGTGTGAAGCGGCTGGGATGAGAATCAGCACTTCCAAGTCCGAGGCCATGGTTCACAGTTGGAAAAGGGTGGCTTGCCTGCTTCAGGTGGGTGGGGAGTTTCTGCCTCAAGTGGAGGAGTTCAAGTATCTTGGGGTCTTGTTCATGAGTGAGGGAAGGATGGAATGGGAGATTGACAGACGGATCGGTGCAGCTTCTGCAATAATGCGGTCGATGTACCGGTCTGTCGTGATGAAGAAGGAGCTGAGCTGTAAGGCGAAGCTCTCGATTTAACGGTCGATCTACGTTCCTACTCTCACCTATGGTCATGAGCTGTGGGTCATGACCGAAAGGACAAGATCCCAGATACAGGCAGCCGAAATGAGCTTTCTCCACAGGGTGGCTGAGCGCTCCCTTAGAGATAGGGTAAGAAGCTCAGTCACTCGGGAGGAGCTCAGAGTAGAGCCATTGCTCCTCCACATCGAGATGAACCAGCTGAGGTGGCTCGGGCATCTATTTCGGATGCCTCCCAGGGAGGTGTTCGGGGCACGTCTCACCGGGAGGAGACCTAGGACATGCTGGAGAGATTATGTTTCCCGGCTGGCCTGGGAACGCCTCGATGTTCCCCCGGAAGAGCTGGAGGAAGTGTCTAGGGAGAGGGAAGTCTAGGCGTCTCTGCTTAGACTGTTGCCCCCGTGAACCGGCCACGGATAAGCGGAATATGATGGATGGATGGATGGATGGATGGATGAACCGAAGTTCAGATGAAAATGAACACAGAATCAACAAAAACACTCATTTCTAATCCTAGAGGAAGAAAGACTAGAACAACACAACCCGGATAATAAAGGAATTTACAAACCCGATTCCAAAAAAGTTGGGACACTACACAAATTGTGAATAAAAAAGGAATGCAATAATTTACAAACCTTGTAAACTTATATTTTATTCACAATAGAATATAGATAACATATCAAATGTTGAAAGTGAGACATTTTGAAATGTCATGCCAAATATTGTCTCATTTTGGATTTCATGAGAGCTACACATTCCAAAAAAGTTGGGACAGGTAGCAATAAGAGGCCGGAAAAGTTAAATGTACATATAACTGAAGTTATATGTATTTAACTTTCAGAATAAGATCAGAGAAGATTTCAGAATTAGAGACACGCATCCAGACTTTATTTGAGAGTAGTGAGAATGTAACAGCTTTAGACACTGCTCTGGATGCGACTAGCTTAGTGAACGTTGTACATTGTTCGGTTCCGGCTGTAGAGCCCGTGCAGCAGGGCACTTGGGTGACGGTCAGACGGCATAGTCGCGGATCAAAAAAACACTCTTCCGTTCGATTAGAACATCAAACAGGTTCTCCCCACTCAGTGACGCACCCACTGAGAATCCTGTTAAAAGTGCCCTAGTTATTGGTGATTCTATTACACGGGCGTGAAAATGGAGACACCAGCCACCATAGTCACATGTTTACCGGGAGCCAGAGCACCTGACATCAAAGCAAATTTAAAAGTGCTGGCTAAAGCTAATCGTAAATTCTCTAAGATTATTATTCACGTCGGCACTAACGATGTTCGACTTCGCCAGTCGGAGATCACCAAAATTAACATTAAAGAGGTGTGTGAACTTGCAAAGTCACGATGGCAGATGCAGTTTTTGTTCTGGTCCGCTCCTGTTAAAAGGAGTGATGAGATACTTAGCAGACTATCATCACTCAATGGCTGGTTGTCTAAGTGGTGTCCATAAAATAACATAGGGTTCATAGACAATTGGAAAAGCTTTTTGGGGCAGACCTGACCTGTTGAAGAGAGGGACGGCATCCATCCTTCTTGGAGTGGTGCTGCTCTTCTCTCTAGTAATTTGGCATATAGTCTTAAAGCTAAACCTTGACTAACTGGGGCCCAGGTCAGGAAGCAGATGGACTGGCTTACCCGACCGTCTGCTAGCTGTCTCCCGTTACAGAAGTCAGATAAATCCCAACACATAGAGACTCTTTCACCTAGATATTATCACATAGAGACTGTGTCTGTTCCCCGAATTAGTAAATACAAAAAAATCATCAAGACCATTCAACAGTAAAAACTTAATTGATGTCCAACGAATAAACAGCAGATATAATACTGATAAATCAAATGATAAAGCTCGGGTTGCTGAATATTCGATCCCTTTCCCCAAAAGCGCTACAGATAATAATCTAGATGTGCTGTGTTTGACAGAAACCTGGCTAAAACCTGACGACTACATTACTTTAAATGAGTCCACCCCACAAGATTATTGTTATAAACATGAGCTGCGTCTGAAAGGTAAAGGGGGAGGGGTTGCTGTAATTTATAATAATATCTTCAGTATTACTCAGAAGTCTAGTTTCAAATATAATTATTTTTAAGTTTTGATGCTTTATGTAGCGTTATGTAGTGTATTAGCCCGATTCTGTCAACACTGCACTGGTTCCCTATTAAACATCGTATAAATTTTAAAATCTTGCTTATTACTTACAAAGCACTAAATGGTTTAGCTTCCCCAGTACTTGAGCAAACTCTTAACGCATTATACTCCATCACGTCTATTGCGGTCTCAAAACTCTGGCCAGTTGATAATACCTAGAATATCAAAATCAACTGCAGGCGGTCGATCCTTTTCCTATTTAGCACCTAAACTCTGGAACCGTCTTCCTAGCATTGTTTGGGAAGCAGACACACTGTCAGTTTAAATCTAGACTAAAAACGCATGGCTTACAGATAAAACATTATCAATCTCAATTATTCAAATCAGTTAAATGATTGTTAGGCTGCATTAACTAGGTCAGCCGGAATCAGGAAAACTTCCCATAACACCTGATGTACTCGTTACATCGTAAGAAGAATGGCATCTACGCTAATGTTAGTCTCTGTTTATCCCGAGGTTTACTGCAGTCAGCCGAATCCGGGCCGTATCCAGATCAGATGGTGGACCTGCGCCTGGACATGACCAACGCATCCCTGAAATGTCTGCAGAGAGCGTGTCAAATAAACACCCCCCCGTAAATGCAGCATCGCCACAACATCCTCATTAAACCCGTCTCCGGCGTGACGACTCCAATCTTTCAAATAATCTTACGAATATCTATTTACCTAATTTGACTTAAGACCTGCAATGTTGCCAGAATTATAATCATATACTATTTGTTCGTCGGCCAGAGGAGAACTGGCACCCCGACTGAGCCTGGTTTCTCCCAAAGTTTTTTTTCTCCGTTCTGACCCTGAAAGAGTTTTGGTTCCTTGTCACTGTTGCCTCTGGCTTTTGGCTTGCTCAGTTGGGGACACCTAAATTTAATCTATATTACCGATCTGCCCGCATTGACACTATATGATACTTGAAATTAGCTGGATAACATCACCGTTTCACCAGAACAACTGTACAAATTCTGTTGCATTATTTTCCTGTTAATAATGTGAAGCTGCTTTGAATCAATTGGACTTGTTATAAGCGCTATATAAATAAAGGTTACTTGACTTGACTAGAAGACAAGATGGGCAGAGCATCACCAATTCCCCCAATGCTGTGATGAAAAATAGTGGAACAATATCAGAAAGGAGTTTCTCAGAGAAAAATTGCAAAGAGTTTGAAGTTATCATCATCTACAGTGCATAATATCATCCAAAGATTCAGAGACTCTGGAACAGTCTGAGTAAAGGTCAAGGTCCGGAAAACCATACTGGATGCCTGTGATCGTCGGGCCCTTAGACGGCACTGCATCACATACAGGAATGCTACTGTAAGGAAAATCACAACATGGGCTTAGGAATACTTCCAGAAAACATTGTCGGTGAACACAATCCACCGTGCCGTTCACCATTGCCTGCTAAAACTCTATAGGTCAAAAAAGAAGCCATATCTAAACATGATCCAGAAGCGCAGGCATTTTCTCTGGGCCAAGGCTCATTTAAAATGGACTGTGGCAAAGTGGAAAACTGTTCTGTGGTCAGACAAATCAAAATTTGAAGTTCTTTTCGGAAAACTGGGACGCCATGCCATCCGGACTAAAGAGGATAAGTACAATCCAAGTTGTTATCAGCGCTCCGTTCAGAAGCCTGCATCTCTGATGGTATGGGGTTGCATGAGTGCGTGTGGCATGGGCAGCTTACACATCTGGAAAGGCACCATCTAAGTATATCTAAGTTCTAGAACAACATCTGCTCCCATCCAGACGTCGTCTCTTTCAGGGAAGACCTTGCATTTTCCAACATGACAATGCCAGACCACGTACTGCATCAATTGCAACATCATGGCTGCGTAGGAGGAGGATCCGGGTACTGAAATGGCCAGCTTGCAGCCCAGATCTTTCACCCATCGAAAACATTTGGCGCATCATAAAGAGGAAGATGCGACAAAGAAGACCTAAGACAGTTGAGCAACTAGAAGCCTGTATTAGACAAGAATGGGACAACATTCCTATTCCTAAACTTGAGCAACTTGTCTCCTCAGTCCCCAGACGTTTGCAGACTGTTATAAAAAGAAAAGGGGATGCCACACATTGGTAAACATGGCCTTGTCCCAACTTTTTTGAAATGTGTTGATGCCACGAAATTTAAAATCAACTTATTTTTCCCTTAAAATGCTACATTTTCTCAGTTTAAACATTTGATATGTCATCTATGTTGTATTCTGAATAAAATATTGAAATTTGAAACTTCCACATCATTGCATTCTGTTTTTATTCACAGTTTGTACAGTGTCCCAACTTTTTTGGAATCAGGTTTGTAAATGACACAACATTACACACAATTTTATAATGTTGTCCCACATGGGGCTTGAATCCACAGAGTCTGGGCCAGGAGCCTGTCAAAAATCTCAATGTGCCACTGGGAAGACATGTTCACAGATGTCGAAGTTGCATAGTTCAAGTGAGAATCAACTCAAGATGAAGATTTAGTATATAAATGCACCACGTTATATTTAATACATTCAGATTAGGTCAGTCTCAGAAACACAACATCTAGAACAGTACCTCTTGCGGTCTGGGCATGTGCCACAAGATCCAAACCTTTCAGGTTGTGGGTTCGAATCCTGTGGGGCACATTCCCAGACCACAAGAGGTACTGTAATGCAAAAATACTTTGGTTGTAATTGCAGTTTAAGTGCTTTCATGTAATTGCAGTGTAAGTGCTTTCATGCAGCTTTTGTGCCATTTTTGCAGTGCAAAATGGTTTTTGGAAAGAATGGCAACTGGCTAGCATGCTAAGCTAACGAACATAAGACAACAAACACAGGCAAGGTCACATTCGGAGACGAATATCTCAAGAAAAGTAGTGGATATCAAAAAGTGTTCAGTCATTTCTGTGCAGCCCGTTCCAAAGATAATCTGAGCCAATTTTGGAAAAAAATTAGGAGTAGCAGCAAAAAAAGGTTTTCATTTGCTTCAGTATGGGAAAAATTAATACAGGGAAATTAATAGAAAATGACAAATGAGATATCATTGAAATTGGCATAAATCAAGGAACATAATGACAGAGAAATCTAACTTTGAACGATGTTATAAGCATTTCTGAAAAATAAAACCTTATATCTCTGGAACACTAGGTGGCACTGTGTTCAAACTTCTCAGGAACCTTCAGGACATGCTGTTAATAATCCCTACCAAATGTTGTGACAATACACTATATTGCCAAAAGTTTTGGGACGCCTACCTTTACATGCACATTAAATTGAATGACATCCCATTCTTAATCCGTAGGGTTTACTATGGAGTTGGCCAGTTGGCCTGTTGGCTATAACAGCTTCAACTCTTCTGGGAAAGCTTTCCACAAGGATTAGGAGTTTATGGGAATTTTAGCTATAACAACTAACTCTTCTGGTAAAGCTTTCCACAAGGATTAGGAGTTTATGGGAATTTGTGACCATTCTTCTAGAAGCACATTTGCGAGGTCAGGCACTGATGTTGGACGAGAAGGCCTGGCTTGCAGTCTCCACTCTAATTAATCCCAAATGTGTTCTATTGGGTTGAGGTCAGGACTTGTGCAGGCCAGTCAAGTTCCTCCACACTAAACTTGTACTCACTAAAGCTCAATCATGTCTTTTTGGACCTTGCTTTGTGCACTGGTCCGCAGTCATGTTGGAACAGGAAGGGGCCATACCCAAACTGTTCTCACAAAGATGGGAGTGTGAAATGGTCCAAAATGTTATGGTATGCTGAAGCATTAAGAATTCCTTTCACTAGAACTAAGGGCCCAACCCCTGAAAAACAACCCCTCACCATAATACCCTCTCCACCAAACTTTACACTTGGCACAATGCAGTCAGGCAAGTACCATTCTCCTGGCAACCGCCAAACCCAGACTTGTCCATCGGATTGCCAGACAGAGAAGCGTGATTCGTCACTCTAGAGAACACGTCTCCACTGAGTCCAGTGGCGGCATGCTTTACACTACTGCATCCGACGTGATGCCTTTGTTGATGTAAGGCTTGGATGCAGCTGCTCGGCCATGGAAACCCATTCCACAAAGCTCTCTATGCACTGTTCTTGAGCTAATCTGAAGGCCACACACAGTTTAGAGGTCTGTATCTATTGACTCTGTATAAAGCTGTCAACTTCTGTGCACAGTGCGCTTCACATGTGCTGTCCGCTGAATCGTTGATTTTGGTCAATAATCAGTTTGAAATGCTAAGAATCAAATTAATTGTGATTCAATATCGATTCAGTACTTTAAAATATATAAATATTAAATTACTACATGCGCTAATTAATGGATACGTTCTGCACCATCATTCATGCCCTCACAGCTCTTATTCACAGATACGTGCTGCACTCTTTACCGCCTTTCACTGGATTGCGCTTATAGTCCATAGCTCTCATTGTCATGTTTCTGAGCAGCTCACGTTGGATCTCTCCTCAGCAGATGACAGCTCTCTATCGAGACAGCAATAGTCCTGAGTCAAACCACTCAAGCTATTGATAAATCTGCCAAGTCATTGCTTGGTCAGTACTGTTGAAATAAAACGCTTTCATTGCGTGGAAACGTCACCGTTATTTCTATAAGATAAAATACTGAAGTTTTACAGAAATGGGTCATACCATTGACATTAATACCTGAGCAACTGAAGTAAAACCCCACTTATTCAAGGACGCACCTACTAAATGGATGGAGCAAACACAAAATGCACAGTTCCAATGAATGATAAATTAAATTTAACTTAATGTCATTAAACTGAATGTATGTATGTACTGAAGGAAACTGCTGAAATAACTACAACATTAACAACATTGAAATACGGGCACGCAGTTGATCCATCAATCAGATGCGCATTAAAGTTGCGTTCGTTAGTCACCCGGTGCATTTTCTTTCAGAATCATCATAAGGAAAATGGCTTTTCTTACTATTCCCTGAAGAAAAGTTAGTTTAGGATTAGTTGGGAAACTGCATGATATTCTTGGGTAGTCTCTCCATGGAAACATTGAAAAATGTTCCTGGGACAGTTTTAATAAGGTTGTTTAGCCATTAAAACTATCATACACAATAGTTAACATGAACTAACAATACTTTTAAAGCCTTCTTAGGTTTTGGCTTATGTAAATTTCTACAAATGCCAATTTTCATAGGCTATTAAAATAAAGTTATGTAGCATCTTTAAGAACATGAACTAACATTAACAATGGACAAATGTAATTTTTTGCCCCCACTCTCTGAAAGCCGCTGTGTAATTCGCACCCTCTGGTGAAGTGTGCAAAATGTCAGATGTAAAAAAAAAAAAAAAAGACTATGTAATTGTTGATTTGCAACTCAGCCTAAACAGCTATTTTGGGGACTGGCTGGATAAAAGGCATTGAGTAGCGAGCCAGATCAGCGTCAACCCTCGTTGCTGATTTGTATCATCTTCTAACTTTGTTCATTTGTGTCCTCATACTAATTTTCACATATATACAGGCAGTACTTTCTCTGTTAGGTGAAGTGATCGCCACCCTTTGTATTTTTTGTTTTAGTAAATGTAGTTTATTTAAAATGCCAAATTTTGGTTTTGTATCTACATTTTCTTTTTGGTAGACTGTTTAGAGGATGTGGGCTATCAGTTATGGGAATCGTTTGGTTTTGATCCTTCCTTTGTTTTGGCAACATCCGTTTTCATTGTTGCACAGCGGCTTTCTGTCTGCCGGTTTTGTAGCGCCATCCTATTTTCTAGCTTTCCTGCTGTTTATTTTGCTTAATATAATTTAAATCACAAAATATCTGATATTATCTAATATTGTCTGTGCTAGCACAACACGCTAGCATTTTGCTAGCCTTTTAACCTGCCACCTGTGTTTAGCATCTTCTACAAGCCCATCAAACAACTGTGGTCAGTTGGAACAGTCAACAAACACAGTGTGTCATGTCATCTTCTCCTGTTATTGTCACTTGCACTGCCTGTCATATGTATAGCATAGCCTTCTCTGTCAGCGAAGAGGGCTTCACATGTGATAAATGCAGGGAGATAGTCAGGGCAACGGAGAATATTTCAGAACTAGAGAGACGCATCCAAACTTTAAATTGAGGATAGTAAGAATGCAAGGGCTTTAGATACCACTCTGGATTTGACTAACTTAGTGAACCCTGTACATTGTTCGGTTCCAGCTACAGAGCCCGTACAACAAGGAAACTGGGTGACTGAGACGGCATAGTCCCGGGACAAAACACTGCTGTTCTGTTCCAATTAGAACATCAAACAGGTTCTCTCCACTCAGTGATGCACCCACTGAGAATCCTGTTGAAATTGCCCTAGTTATTGGTGATTCTGTTACAAACCCGATTCCAAAAAAGTTGGGACACTGTACAAATTGAATGCAATAATTTACAAATCTCATAAACTTATGTTATCTATATTCTATTGTGAATAAAATATATAAAATGTTGAAAGTGAGACATTTTGAAATGTCATGTCAAATATCGGCTCATTTTGGATTTCATGAGAGCTACACATTCCAAAAAAGTTGGGACAGGTAGCAATAAGAGGCCAGAAAAGTTCAAATGTACATATAAGGAACAGCTGGAGGACCAATTTGCAACTTATTAGGTCAATTGGCAACGTGATTGGGTCACATCATAAAGAGGAAGATGCGACAAAGAAAGTTGAGCAACTAGAAGCCTGTATTAGACAAGAATGGGACAACATTCCTATTCCTAAACTTGAACAACTTGTCTCCTCAGTCCCCAGACGTTTGCAGACTGTTATAAAAAGAAGAGGGGATGCCACACAGTGGTAAACCTGGCCTTGTCCCGACTTTGAGATGCGTTGATGCCATGAAATTTTAAATCTTAACTTAAATCTTAACTTATTTTCCCTTAAAATGATACATTTTCTCAGTTTAAACATTTGATATGTCATCTATGTTGTATTCTGAATAAAATATTGAAATTTGAAACTTCCACATCATTGCATTCCTTTTGTTTTTTTGTTTTTTTTTTTTTTTTCCACAATTTGTACAGTGTCCCAACTTTTTTGGAATCAGGTTTGTACACGGAGCGTGAAAAAAGAGACACCAGTCACCATAGTCACGTTTAAGGGGAGCCAGAGCGGCTGACATCAAAACAAATTTAAAAGTGCTGGCTAATGCTAGTCGTAAATTCTCTACGATTATTATTCACGTTGGCACAAATGATGTTCAACTTCGTCAGTTGGAGAGGTTAAAGAGGTGAAGAAAACATTAAGTCAATTTTATTTATATAGCACATTTAAACATAGCAGAACTATCCAAAGTGCTGAACCGAGTAAAGAAAAATAAAATCAAAACGATAAAAACAAGAATAAGATACAATAGAAACAAAGTGAAAACCAGACCAAACCAACAGTCAGACAGAAGTATAATAATATTAAAATGCCAGGGAAAATAGACAGGTTTTCAATTTTGACTTAAAAATAGTAATGGAAGGTGCAAGGCAGATGTCCAGAGGCAATTGGTTCCAGAGACGGGGCAGCAACAGAAAAAGCTCTATCTCCCTTAGTTTTTAGATGAGAGCAAGGGATGGATAAAAGAGCCCTGTCTGAAGATCTCAATTCTGGACGACAACTGAGGAGTCAGAAGATTTTTAAGATAACGAAGAGCTTGATCATTAAGAGCTTTAAAAACAAACAACAAGAGTTTAAACTGAATTCTAAAACGGATTGGGAGCCAATGAAGCGAGGCCAAAATTGAGGTGACATGATAAAATGTCTTTGTCCCAGTCAGCAGCCTTGTAGCTGCATTTTGCACCATCTGGAGGTGTGTAAGTGAAGACGGAGGAAGACCCAGATACAATGAATTACAGTAGTCCAAGCGCGAGGTAATAAAACCATAAATAACCTTCTCCTTCAAGACTTGGAATGACAAAAAAAATGTTTAAGTTTGGAAATGATCCACAGTTGATAAAAACTATTCTTAACAACGGAATTAATTTGTTTGGTTAAACATAATTCTGAATCTAAGATAACACCAAGGTTCCTAACCTGGGTGGAAACTGAGGGGAAATGATTACCCAACTCCTTAACATTACTCCTTAATTTTGGGGCCAAAAACAATTGTTTCAGTTTTTATCATCATGAAGTTAGGGCTAAACAATTTTGGAAAATAATCTAATTGCGATATTTTTTTACCAATAATGTGATTGCGATTTAATATGCAATTATTTTTTAAGCTCTTTTACTTCTGTATTATTCAACAAAGATGAGCAATAAATCATGTATAGTAATGGTGGGAATCTTTAGGCACCTCACGATCTGATTCCAAAACAATTCTTGAACTTTTTTCTTATTAATTAATCTTATTAATAAAACTTAAAATCTTGTTTTTAATTTTTTCTATTATAAAGTACTTTTTAAAATAATTACACATTTAATTAAAAACAATTGCATGTTAAGAATTTTAAATATATAAGCTAATATAGCTTCAAAACATAAAAGCTAGTAAATAAAAAGACAAAAAACATATTATAAGTAATGAACAAACAGTAAAAGCATTCTCGCTCTTTTGGGTGGACAGAAGGTCATTTTACCTGACTAGGTACAGAAAGCAAAGGCACTGAAGTAGTAGGCACTGACATAGGTTTTTGATCCTTTGATACAAAAACATTTTTATGAGTGAGCACAAGCTCATCTGCTAAAACTGCAGCCGCAGACAAAGAGGACACTTTCTGTTCATTTAATTAAACTACATTACGCTCAGGCAAGCAGTTCTTAAACTCTTCCAACAGAAGGAGTTCTTGGAGAGAATTGTAATCAATAGCTTTGGTAGCAGCACACCACTTATCAAAGAGAATTCCTTTCTCTCTGGCAAACTCAACGAATGTCTGACTATTTGCCTTCCTAGAACTCCTAAATTTTTGCCTGTATGCCTCAGGAACAAGCTCATAGGCACGTAAAACTGCTGTTTTCACCAAATCATATTGCAGGCTATCCTCTAATGATAGAGTTGACACTACTTCTTGAGCCTTTCCTGTCAATTTGCATTGGAGTAAGAGAGACCATACTTCCTTTGGCCAATGGAAGGAAGTCGCAATGCGCTCAAAAGCACTAAAATAAGAGTCGACTTCAGTCTCTCGAAAAGGCGGAACTAAAGTAATGCATTTACTCACATCTAATGAAGTAGCAGGTTGGTCTGAGGATGATACTTTAGAACTGATTGATCCTTGCGCCCGTGCAGATTCCAGTTCCAATTTACGCAAACGAACAGCTGTATCAGCCTCAATTTCCAACCTGCGCACTTCTAAACGAAGCTCCATTTCAGCCTTACGAGCCTGGGCTCTGTCCTGAGCCTCGATCTGGAGACGTGCCAAATGGACCTTTAGTCTGGCATCTCCTCTGGATGGAGACAAACCAGAGGAGACTGGAGAAAAAGGGTCAAAACCTGGTAAGGTAGCTGGAGTCTTAGCCTCAACAGCTATCTTAGGTCCACCAAGATCTGCATGCAATACATCTGATCCACCTTCAGACACATCCCTACTTACCCTCACAGCATCAGATTCAGAACTATCAGCACCATATCGCACTGGTCCTTTTAAGATCTGCAGCTCCACCAATCTTTCCAAAATTATCTGCTTTAACCGCTCCTTCACTAGACTTCCTGATACAACAATACCAAAGTGATCTGCAACAGCTCTTAAATCCACCTTACGGCATTTATCAAGTTGCGCAACACTAGGGTTGTCAACAAACTGGTTTATATCAAACGACGCCATAATACTACTCAGATTCCGTTCAGTCTATTTTCAAAGATTTCAAAAATAGTACTGACATACTGGGCCCCTGATGGAGTTTTGGTTCCTTGCCACAGTCGCCTTTGGTTTTTGGCTTGCTCAGTTGGGGACACTAAATTTTCAACTATATTACTGACCTGCCCGCATTGATACTATATGATAATTGAAATTAGTTGGATGACATCACTGTTTTCTCCAGAGCGCCTGTACAGCCGAATCAAATTCTGTTGTAATATTTTCCTGCTTAACACTGTGAAGCTGCTTTGAAACAATCTGCATTGTAAAAAGCGCTATATAATAGACCGATAAGAACAGACAGACAGAGAGATAGACAGATAGATAGATAGATAGATTCCATGGCCAAAGGTGTATAAAATCAAGCACCTAGGCATGCAGACTGGAGCTCAGTGAATTCAAGCATGGTACCATGATAGGTTGCCACCTGTGCAATAAGTCCAATCATGAAACTTCCTCACTACTAAATATTCTACGGTCAACTGGTTAGTGGTATTATAACAAAGTGGGAACAGCAGCAACTCAGCCACGTAAAAATCACAGAGGGTCAGCACATCCTGAGAAGTCGCCAACTTTCTGCAGTGTACAGACCTCCAAACTTTGTGTGGCCTTCAGATTAGCGATGTTACGTTCGTGAACGAATCGTTCTTTTTTGAACAAATCTTTTAGGTGAACAAATCATTCTCCTTGACTCATATTTCTTGTTCACTGAAAATCCCTTCCTACAGAAAAGCACGGCGCTATTAGCGGTGCATGCGCATCTCAGTGCACCGGGTAGATCTGTGCTGTGGACTGTTTCATTCCGTCAAAGAATGACTAAACCTCATGGGAGGTGATGGAGCATGTGATTTGTTGAACGTAGTAAACAAATACGCCCTTCATTGACTGAGTTGCTTTCGAGTCTGAACGAGATTACTGAACAAAATTACTGAACTGGTAGATCTCGTTCGCGAATGAAAAGAACTAGTTGTAACGATAATGATAATGATGGCGAACAGATAGAGCTCGGCTTGTGTAGTTTGGCATATTTGCAGCAAAGAAAGAAATGTACACTTTACCATTGTAATGAAAACAGTGTAACTTTTTTGTCAAGTGTAATTTGTCTTTATATGTAACAAAGACAAATTAACATTGTTATTTTTACTTGGTTTGAGCTGTGAGGGGGCATCTCTGAAAACTGTAAAACAAAACAAAAATATGACAGTATTGTTTAGGTCTCATTTGAGTCACGTCAGCAAATAGCATTCCAGTTCGGGCTGTGAAGGGGCATGCAATTTGTTGGATCTATTGAATGAGCACGCTCATCACTGCCCGAGTCGCTGTTTTGAGTCTGAAGGAGAGAGAGAGAGATCTTGTCATTCGTGAATGAAATGACCAAACTGGTACATCTCGTTCGTGAATCAAATGAATGAGAGTGTACCAGGTGGGTTGGTCATTTAGCATGCGAGTCAATCTCATTTAGCAATCAGCAGAAAGCAGATGCAAAGCGCAGTTATAGGTACTGTGTACGCTTGTTTTTATATTCATATTTAAAATACAGAACATAACTCCACGTTTAACATAATCCCAGATTTATGAATGTGTAAATGTCTGACCAAATAATTAAAATGTTAATTATGCAAGAAAGCCTTGTGCTTTGGTCATCTGAACCACTTATTTAGACTTATTTTATTCATTTGAGATTAGGCACACATTTTAATAAAGCCAAACATTTTTTTTTTTTTAAACAAGTAAATGCGTTCGTTGACTTAAGACATAACACAAAAGACACGTCGCCTCTGTCGCCTTTGGCTTTTGGCTTGCTTAGTTGGGGACACTACACTAAATATTCAACTATATTACTGATCTGCCCACATTAACATTATATGATAATTGAACTAAGCTGGATGACATCACTCTCAGTTTTCTCCAGAGCCATGCAAAAAAACACGTAAACGTCATAAGTTGACTTCAGACAAGTTCATGACACCTTTAAGTATCACAATAATGTTGAATCGTGGGGCCTCTGGCGATTCCCACCCCTAGTATTTATGTAAAATGAAGAAATGGTCACTGAACAAATCATTTTGGTAAAACTGAAAATGAACAAATCTCTTGAAAGAATCCATTTCCACCACTACTTCAGATTAGCTCAAGAACAGTGAGTAGAGAGCTTCATGGAATGGGTTTCCATGGCCGAGCAGCTGCAGCCAAGCCTTACATCACCAAGTGCAATGCAAAGCGTCAGATGCAGTGGTATAAAGCACGCCGTCACTGGACTCTGTTCTGTCCAGACGTGTTCTCTGGAGTGATGAATCAAGCTTCTCTGTCTGGTAATCCGATGGCCAAGTCTGGGTTTGGTGGTTGCCAGGAGAATGGTACTTGCCTAACTGCACTGTGCCAAGTGTAAAGTTTGGTGGAGGGGCGATTATAGTGTGAAGTTGCTTTTCAGAGGTTGGGCTTGGCCCCTTAGTTCCAGTGAAAGGAACTCTTAATGCTTCAGCATACCAAGACATTTTGGACAATTTCATGCTCCCAGCTTTGTGGGAACAGTTTGGGGATAGCCCCTTCCTGTTCCAACATGACTGCACACCAGTGCACAAAGCAAGGTCCATAAAGACATAGATAAGTGAGTTTGGTGTGGAGGAACTTGACTGGCCTGCACAGAGTTTTGACCTCAATCCGATAGGGGTTACACAGACTAGTCGACTAATCTACTTTAATGCTCTGCCATGAAGCTTTAAGCTTGACATCGATTAGACGCTGGCGTATAGAGGGCACAACAGGTTAAGCCATTTCCTGACACGCACACTCTGTTTCCACCAGTTAAAATGACAAATAAATGTCAATAAAATTTTTAAAAAAAAATCAAAGAGCTCTCCACAAGATATCTTTGATTATGCCATCTGGATGCTCAAAATTGATCTGAAGAATGCACATTTAAACAGCTTATTCTACACGCAAGTTAATTACCGTTCTAAACTAATTCGTGCTGCATTGTAACGCACGCACACACATAACTCGCACATCACGAGGAGATCGCACACAGAATCATTCAGTAGTGCAGAAATATATTGTCAACACCGTTTCTGTGATTTATCAATAAAATAGCTTAGAAACTAAAAAGTTCTAGCATACATTTCTTGATAACTAAAACTCACAGCTTCACTATTAGTAGAGAGATGCTGCCAGGTATAATTAATTCACACGCAATCACTCTCTCTTTCACTAATGCATTTATCTGACCTTACAAATGTGCTTCTAGAAGAATGGTCAAAAATGTGACATGAGAAAGAGTCTGGAGATGCTGTAGGGAATGTTATGCTACGTGCAACATCATCCAGCATAACCAGTTTGGCGGTGGGACAGTAATGGTCTGGGATGGAATATCTTTGAAGGGTCGCACAGACCTCCACGTGCGAGCCAATGATTCCCTTACTGCTGTTAGATACCGAGATGAAATCCTAAGACCCATTGTCAGACCTTATGATGGTGTAGTGCGCCCTGTCTTCCTCATGGTGCATGATAATGCCCGCCCTAATGTGGCTAGAGTGTGTAGGCAATTTTTAGATGACAAAAGCACTGATGCAATTGACTGGCCCTCACGTTCCCCAGACCTGAATGCAATTGAGAACCTCTGGGTCATTATGTATAAGAGCATCTGATAGGAATTTATTTTTTTTATTTTTTTAAACAACATCAAGCATTTTTCAAGGACTATATTCAAAATTCTAGCACATTTTAAACGCTGAAAACATAACAGGTATAATCAAGCATTTTCAAAACTCTGAACAAATCCTGTAAAACACTTGTCTTATGTAGGGTTGTGGGAAAGCTGGAACCTATCCCAGTGTCTCAGGCTAAAAGCAGGGAGCCGAAGCCCTGGATAGACGGCCAATGTACCATTATGTATATGACAAATTTAACATAACAAAAAAAAATGCCTACAACTTACTTCCTCTCAGGTGGCATATAGTGTAGACTCATATTAGTCTGCGTGGAGCTCTGAGGGTGCCGATAGCGCTCATTAGCTGAGAAAGCTGCATTTAGGGTGAAGTGTTTTACATAGGACTCCAGAATGTTTACTACATTCATCAGGCATGGAAGCTTCACCAGCTGTTGTCAATGAAACAAAATAAAATATTTTTTGTTAACATTAGACAATGCCCTTAAAAGGAGACTAATTATGCAATCAAGAAACCAAAGTAAATCTGAACATATTGGTAGACCAAGTGATGTTTGTTTCCATTTTAATCATCTTAATTTAGAATTGAGACATTAAATTAAGTTCTTGTCCGCATTAAATCATGCTCTTTTATGTACGTGTTACCGGAGGAGTAACACATGCATACCTTCTTTCTTTTGTTGATATAGTAACAGTCATCCTCCAGCTTCTTCTTGAGAACATCAGGGATGTCAATGTTTATAGTGATGCTCTTGTCTTCACTCTCTCCCTTTTGGTCTGCGGCTCTTGCTCTTCCCTCTGTGTAAAAGCATAGTATCAAGGTTAAAACAGCATGTGTAATTCCATGTTCCAAGTCATGCAAATTCAGATTACAAATAATAAAATGTTGTAGCGTCTGGACCAATCAGACAAACAATTATTCATTATATTTAATTACAAACCCCATTCCAAAAAAGTTGGGACACTGTACAAATTGTGAATAAAAACAGAATGCAATGATGTGGAAGTTTCAAATTTAAATATTTTATTCAGAATACAACATAGATGACATATCAAATGATTAAACTGAGAAAATGTATCATTTTAAGGGAAAAATAAGTTGATTTTAAATTATGGCATCAACACATCTCAAAAAAGTTGGCACAAGGCCATGTTTACCACTGTGTGGCATCCCCTCTTCTTTTTATAAGAGTCTGCAAATGTCTGGGGACTGAGGAGACAAGTTGCTCAAGTTTAGGAATAGGAATGTTGTCCCATTCTTGTCTAATACAGGCTTCTAGTTGCTCAACTGTCTTAGGTCTTCTTTGTCGCATCTTCCTCTTTATGATGCGGCAAATGTTTTCTATGGTTGAAAGATCTGGACTGCAGGCTGGCAGTCCAGATCTTTTTTTTTTTTATAAATATATGTAACGACTGAGACAAATCAGACAATTATTATTTATTCATTATATTTAATGAATGATCCAGCAAACTTACTCTCCCAACAAAGTTTGTATAGTATTTTGTTTTATGCATAGCTTATGGAGCAAACTACTAGCTCATGTAACCTCATATACGTTGTGTCTCCTATCAAATTAATGCTCATTTCATGACTTACACTTTCGTGTATGTTACTTCCTCATAGGAGGCAGTGTGTGTTTGTTGTATTAATTGGAGTATAAATGGGCACAAACCAGTTTGATCATGCTTGAAACAAAGAGCCATAAAATCTCCAGAGGAATTTCCCGTTTGGAAATCCCAACAATCACATTGGTCTACCTCAGGAGGGTGTGACTGCTCTCAGACCTTTAAAAGAGACCGATCCACCTCTCTCTCTCTCTCTCTCTCTCTCTCTCTCTCTCTCTCTCTCTCTCTCTCTCTCTCTCTCTCTCTCTCTCTCTCTCTCTCTCTCTCTCTCTCTCTCTCTCTCTCTCTCTCTCTCTCTCTCTCTCTCTCTCTCTCTCTCTCTCTCTCTCTCTCTCTCTCTCTCTCTCTCTCTCTCTCTCAAAATGACGAGTCATCTTCTCTGTCTATCACCCGGCCAGCAGGCCAGGCCTACACACACAGAACCATGTCACCTGATGCCAGCAGGCCCAACATCTCATGCCGTGTCCAACTTCCTCAACCTCAACAGAGTCGAAATACCCACGCAAGCTCATAATTTCTTCTTCAAATCGATGCAGAAGAAATTGACCACCACCTCAATGCCATCGGATCAAACCTTCAAAACCTTCTCCTGTGATTTCACCTTGGACGGTCTTCTACAGCTCGGGCTAAATGCAAGTAACGTACAAATTTCAAATCGCTGTAGTTAGTAAAACTGTAAACCCCTTTGTTCAGACATATGAGCTTGTAGTCACTGATAGTTCCTTCCAGGTTTTAGGCTCTTTACATAACTTCATCCATCTGTTCTGACCTGGCTCTTCCAACCACTTTAACTTTGTCTCTTGCCATATAGATGTTTTGTGTATGTATGTTGTATGTCTGTTTAATCTTGTCTGTGATTTAGTTATTAAAGTTATATATTGTGCACAATATATGTTTGGTTCGGACTCCGTGCCTGCAAACAAATTGTCACTTAAATGATCGATCTTGTTATTCAATCTTGTTATGCGCTCGAAGCGCTTATGTAAATACAAAAGGAAGAATTATTTTTCTGTAGCCATGAAAAATATAACTTTCCTTAGAATGAATTAATAATCAATAGTGAGCGTTCACAGGATGAACGAATTGATTCATTGTCAAAAATGTCAGTATCAGGCAGTATTCTCTCAATGTGGACTGACCGTGATTGTGCTGCATCTCTATGGAGAAGCCATTGTAAGCTGCCATGTTGGCCCACAGTCGTTCTGAGATACATGAAACAAATTTTTTAAAAAAATTGAAAATTTGTGTCCGTGTGAACACAAATCAAACTATACATTTCGTGACTATGGCATGAACTGCCTTGAGATTGGGCTGAAATATTAGGCAGAGACTTCTGTGTTATCTTAAACGCGTTATTCATTATATTTGTTGTATTTCTATATGATGATGAATAGTATGATAGGATGATATAATATGATACAATAAAAATACATGGCAACACGTACAAGTTTCAGTAGCAATCAAACCCCCCAAATTCTGTGTTGGGCACACTGGCAAAACCGGTTAATCTTAAAATACACTGAATGCCTTGTGAATGAAAGGTTAGAAAAGATCAACGTTAACACACACAAACAAAAACTAGCCCCTTCTTTAAAATAGCTGTAGTGTACATTTACTCCTGTTAAAATAATATTACCATCACAAATAAATCTGTAGTTAGGTCACATGCATGACCACTTTCAAAAAATAAAAGCTTTGACGTTACCATTTTGTTGTATTTTTGTGTTCATTGGATTAAACTAAAACCTTTTGATTTTTATTTATTTTATGTTTTGCTGGGAAAA
Organism: Paracanthobrama guichenoti; assembly: GCA_018749465.1. Lineage (NCBI taxonomy): Eukaryota > Metazoa > Chordata > Actinopteri > Cypriniformes > Gobionidae > Paracanthobrama > Paracanthobrama guichenoti. Next base: position 26,147,577 of record CM031943.1, read on the forward strand.
TAAATATTGACAGAGGCTTCTAAGAAAAGCAAAATATACTTAAATATTACAGATAAAAAAAAACTTATAGGGAACGAGTACTGTGTCGAAGATGCTACGGGAAATTTCCATTTTCCTTTTTCCACTGAAAGCTTATAAAATCATGCAGTGCTTACTGCACAGCCATAGCCATGGAGAGGCTTCTCGTGTGCTATTGGCTGGCCAGTGGGAACTGCATGAACCAAAGGCAGAGTGGCGTAACCGCGCAAACCAATCGGTGCTGAGCCCGCGAAGCGGAGAGCAGAACCTGCCAGAATGGGCGGGGCATCTGCCTATATAAAACGCTCACATTGCCATATTCTCCGGTTTAACGACTGAAGTGACGATCGCCAAACGTGATCATCATAGCACGGCCATCTTATGCAGTATTCGTTTCCTTCTCTCAGGGAACCGAGGTTACATTAGGTAACCGAGTACGTTCCCTTTCGAACAGTCAGTCATACTGTGTCGAAGACGCTATGGGAACGTATAAAATCCTGCCGTGCTTATGATAGCACAACAATATGTACTTCCTCATGCTAGAGCGCTGAAAGAAGGGCCCCAGACCAGAGTTATTACACATCTAGATACATTCCTTTGCAAACTGGGCTCACCGAGGCCACTTATACACTGAAGGAATAGAACCAACACTGGAGCGTTAGGATTTAAGGCTCCAAATGTGACTTAGCGAGGAGTGTGCTCGTAGAGGCCGTCTAACCTCTTTATTCATACACCAAGGATTTGTGCCTGCAGAGCAGGGACCTCCAAGTTATAAACATATATTTCGCTCTACATATATCATCGATGGAAACTCCACTGGATCATGCCCAGGAAGAGGCCATGCCTCTGGTGAAGTGCGCTTCGAGACTTCTACACTAAGTGCATGTCACGTGACTTAGGTGATCGCTCAAGTTGCATGATGGAAAGACAAAGAGAGTCACTTTCCCCATTTAGCCAGGTAGGCTCAGTGCCTGAGAAAAACACGTCGTCCCGATTTAGTATCTGCAGTCAGATAAGTTGAAAGGCTATATCTACATCATTTTCGTAACTCCTTACGAAATAAAACGTCTCTCTCACCTTAGAAAACAAACTTTAAATGTCCTGTCAGCCGTTATACAGTGCTCATAGCGCACACACTTCAACTGCACGCGCAAACGCTGTGACGCGCGCTGTATATCACTTAATATAAGCGCAAGAAAAACTATGATCATGCAACGTAATCATGAAATAAAAGTAAAGTATCAATAAATCCCATAACTGGTGCGCCGTGTGTGAGCTGGGAAGGATTTCCATAACCCCAAAATGGCACTTTATTTTCACTTTGTTATTTTGTATATTTTTAAATTAGTTTTATTTTTATATTTTTTTTTATAAAATATTAATATTTATTAATTAGCCACCAAACGTAACTTGTTTAAAACTTAAACAAGACTGTCTGAAGTGGGAGGACCGCTCAACATATATCCTGAGTGCCCTGACTGGGCAGAGCAGGTGCGATTGTCTCTCATCCTCCCCAGAGGGGAGGGCAGAGAGGCTAACCACTTGTGCTCTAAACGGTGATGAAAGCACTTTAGGCACATACCCATGTCTTGGTTTGAGGATGACCTTGGAGTCCCCTGGACCAAACTCCAGACAGGAAGCATTCACAGAGAGCGCTTGTATGTCGCCCACGCGTTTAACTGATGTCAGTGCTAGCAGCAGGGCAGTTTTAAACATGAGTAGTTTTAAATCGGCCGTCTGTAACGGCTCAAAAGGAGGCTCTTTGAGTGCTCATAGGACCACAGAGAGCTCCCTGGGTGGGTTTAGCCTTCTGCCTCCCTTTAAGAAACGCACTATCATGTCGTGTTTTCCTACTGACTGGCCAGCTATCGTTGTGTGGAAAACGGCGATAGCTGCCATGTAGACTGAGTGTGGACAGGTTGTTTCTTCCCGCGTCCAACAGCTCTTGCAAAAAGATGAGTATCTGTGATACGTCGCATGATAATGGATCCTGGCTTCTGGTTGAACACCAATCAGAAAACACAGACCATTTAAGAGCGTAAAGCAGTCTTCACTCATGGTGTTTAGGACATTCGCTGGGAAGTCACTGAGCGCCCTTTGAGTGGCCAAATGAGCAGTGTCCACAGCTTGGGGTGGGGGTGCCAACTCGTCCCGTTCGCTTGAGAGAGGAGGTCCTTCCCTCAGTGGAATGGGCCATGGGGCTGCTGCCCGCCCAGGCGGTTTATGTGGGAAACCACTGTTATGTTGTCCGTACGGACCAAGACCTGATGCCCGAAAGACGAGGAAGGAAGGTCTTGAGGGCTAGCAAAACCGCCAGCATTTCCAGGCAGTTTATGTTCAACCGTGCCTCCACGCTCAACCATGAGCCGAAGGCCGGTTTGCCCTTGCACAGAGCGCACCAACCCGTGTTGGAGGCGTCCGTGGTAGGACTGTATGCTGGTAAACTTGCTTTCCAGGCCTCAGCCCGGTTGCACAGGGGTTTTATAGTGTTGAGTGGCGGCACCCTGCACAGCTCAGCACCACTCGACACTATAAAACCCCTGTGTGAAACCCCTATAAAAAGACCCTTGTGTGGTACGGAAGAGAAGTAATGCTCTTTTGCTGATTATTTATATTTTTTATTGGTTTAGCTATGACAGCGGTCGAGCGTAAGGGAGTGCGCATTAGCGCGGGCCGCTGCTTCTACTCACAACATACACAACAACATTGTCTCTCACGACCGGAACTGTAACGGGCCGCTGGAAGAGAAACTTTGAGCTTTTTGGAGGGCGGTCCGGTACTCGTGGGACCTAACTCTCCTCTCTTCCTGCTTGGTGGCTCAGGACTGCTTCCTCTGTTCAGGTTCCAGCGTAATCTTAGGCCAGGGACCCTGACGTTTAGGGTTTGGGAAGCACTTCATCTGCCTAGGACGTTGTCTCTGCTCAGGCGGTGGGCGGGGCTTTGGTAGCGTAAAGGGCCAGGTCCGTGGCGCTTCTGAGATCGCAGAAAGCCTCCTGATCCATTCCAGACTCGTCCAAGGCGTGGGGGAGTTTCACTTGGAACACTTGCAGGACCACCATTGAGTGGAGGGCGGAGCCTGTTTGGCCGGCGTAAGCCCTGCCCGCTAAGGCCAAAGTCGTTCTGCAGGATTTTGACGGGTGCGAAACCTTAGGCTTCCAGCCGAGTGAAGTGGGCAGACAGAGGTGCACGGCCACAGCTTTGAGCAGGGGAAGTTTTTCATATCCCTTCTCATCAGCGGAAGGGAGCGCGTGCAAGGTGGATGGTCGGAGGCGCGCAGAGTAGGGCGCGCGCCACGACTTGGTGAGTTCGTCATGAACTTCGGGGAAGAATGGTGCGGCACGCTACCAAGGGGCCTGTTGGCACCCTAGCAGGAACCATTCATCCAGACTCAGGCTCAGTCCAGGCCGAGCTCACAGACAGCTTTAGTGAGGACGCGGCTAAGTTCGACATCAACACCAGCCTTGGAGTCGCTCCGTCGCTGAGTTGTAGAAGGGGTAGGGTCCTCAATGGAGCCTGACCAATCCTCTGCATCTGAAGCTGCCAATGACACAGAGTCATCATGCTGCTTTTGCGTGTCATCATCATCGTCAGTCACGCCGAATGAAACCTGTCCCTCGGCGTCGAGCGGAGGGTACAGCTCTGCTCGAGCGAACATCACCGGGAGATGTCGCGATGAGGCGAAGGTAAGTCACGCGGACACTGGGACGTCGTGAGCTTGCTTGCCTCAGCATACTCAACCCGCTGGCTCAGTCACTTTTTCCACCGAGGCTCGGACGGGAAAGGGAACGGAAAAGCAAGCGGGGAGAGGAGATGGGCATGCTCTTGCAGTGAGAGCAGCCCGACCCGGTGAGCGCTGCATCCACGTGGGCCTGGTCCAGACAGAGTAAACACTCACCATGGCCGTCCTCGGAGCTGCACATGCCACAGAGGTGGCTCAACATTAAATGTTGTTTAAGCTCTTTTAGAGAGGATATTTTTGAAAAGGATACACCTGGAGTGCCGGAGAGCGCAGGGGAGAAGGTGCGACAGCTCACGGGACTGCTAACGCACTATATATCAGCTTTCCTGTAGCTCAAACAATAAGAGCATGGCGCTAGCAACGCCAAGGTCATGGGTTCGATTCCCAGGGAAAGCAAGAACTGACAAAATGTAAAAAATGTGTACCTTGAATGCAATGCAAGTCGCTTTGGATTGTATATTCACTGCCATACAAGATACAATATCAGGCCGCTGACTCAGGCCAGGCTGGCTAACTCGCCGTTCCGCTGCAGGCTCGCTGTTCTCGGTGCAGATGAAGCTTTCTCAGAGTGGAGGATTAACAAGGTGAGTGAATAAAATTAACAAGCTGAAGGAATAAAAACTGAGAATATGGCAATGCGAGCGTCTTATATAGGCAGATATATATACAGAGCGTGGGCCCATTCTGGCGGGTTCTGCGCTCAGCTTTGCGAGCTCAGCACCGATTGGTTCGCGCAGTTACGCCGCTCTGCCATTGGTTCATACGGTTCCCACTGGCCAGCCAATAGCGGATGAGAAGCCTCTCCATGGCTATGCTGTCCCTGTCCCTATGCTGTCCCTCCATGGCTATGCTGTCCCTCGGCTGTCCCTCAGTAGGCTGTCCCTACTGACCGTTCGAAAGGGAACTAAAGAAAACGTGTTGAGAAAATGATCACTGTTGATTCAAAGATCTAGGACAGGAACCCGAGACATTCAGTTTGCTTTCATTAGTTTACAAAATCTGAATATATTTTTTAAATTTATGAATTATGTCTTGCTTTTATCTGTATAACCATAAATTACAGAGTAAGATTTTACTCTTGGAAGGAAAAAAAAAAAATCCAGTGGCCATGCTGCCGCATCATGCATGCAGACACAAAATATTCTTGAATTGCTAACTGCAGCTTGTCTGGCTATCACCAGACCAAGCTCAATCTTTTAAGATTGAACATTAGTCTGGGGAGTCTGCTCTATATTTTCTACTGCACAAGAGGTATGATAAACAGGCATAGTTCAAATGACTCTGGTTGAAGGTCTATCCAATTGCGTACAATCAGACCAACGATCCGGGTGACATACTTTGCAGAGCGACACGAAAACTCCAGGCAGGAAACGTGTCAACAATAGTGTTGGTTTGTAACATTGATCAGCGGTTTGCAGAAGCAGCAATGGCATCGAGCAATTTTTGCAGGTTGTGCAAAAAAAAAAAAAAAAAAAAAAAACATTCAAGATTCAAGAGTTTTATTTGTCACATATACAGTTATATACAGAATATACAACCGGCAGTGAAATGTAAACAGGTCCGCTCCATGGACAGTGCAAATTCACAGTTAAAAACACAAGGAGGAAATTATAATAGAAATAGAATAAAAAAGTACTAATATATATAGGGAGAGAAAAAAAAAAAAAAAAATATATATATATATATATATATATATATTCTCCTATATATATAGGGAGAAGCTCCTCCTGAGTCTCTCAGTTTTGGCCATCAGGCTTCGGAAGTGCTTACCAGATGGCAGCAGCGTGAAATGAGGGTTTGCAGGGTAATTAGAGTCCTTGATGATTTTAGTAGCTCTACCTTTGCAGCGTTTGGTGTAGACGTCCTGCAGAGACGGGAGAGCTGACCCTGAGATACGCTCGGATAAGCGCACGACTCTTTGCAGGGCTTTGCGGTCATGACTGGTGCTGTTCCCATACCACGCTGTGATGCACTGAGTTAATACACTTTCTATCGCCCCTAAATAGAAAGTTTTCAGGATAGCTGGTGAAACCCTGAATTTCCTCAGCTGGCGCAGGTGGTACAGTCTTTGCCTGGCTTTTTTCACCTGTGTCTGAATGTGAGCAGTCCAGGTCAGGTCCTCGGAGAGGTTTACACCCAGGTACTTGAAGCTGCTCACTCTCTCTACTGGTGACCCGCTGATCATGAGAGGGGAGTATGTCCATTGCTGTCTCTTCCTGAAGTCCACAATCATTTCTTTGGTCTTGCCAACATTCAGAGAGAGACAGTTGTCCTGGCACCATGATGTTAGATGCTCCACCTTGTCCAAGTATGCCGTCTCGTTGTTGGAAATGAGGCCCAGGACAACAGTATCATCAGCAAATTTGATGATAGAGGTGGAGCTGTGTGTGAACAAACAGTCATGCGTGTTGAAGTTGAAGTTGAAGTTTATTCGTCATTACACATGTACAAGTACAGTATAACGAAATGAAGTTTGGAGCAAGCCTCCGGGCCGCAGCCGATTATTCAGGCGCCGCCCTACGCTCTCCAGAAATACAAGAATGCAATTTAGCAAGCATTACATAGCAAACACAACAAAACATAAACATAAACATAAACATGACACAGTACACGTGGTCACGTGGTGGGATTTTTTGTATGGAGTGGGAGAGGAGATAGATAACAGACAGGCAGATGGATGGAGGGGGGAGGGAATGAGGTCGGGTATGTATGGTGCGAGTGAGTCTGAGATTGTGTTGTGTGAGAATGTTAGCCATAACTTCAGATGTTTTCGAGTTCAGTTCTATGGTTTGTCCTTGAAGGGAGATAAGGCAGTGCACAGGGGAAGATAGCAGACCAAGCTGTCAGGCTGAAATCCCAACCGAGAGATAAGGACAAGTGAGGTTTGTTGGGCTAGTTGATTAGGTCAGGCAAATACAATTTATTATTTTTTAATCCATTTGATGATCTTCGGTAATTTGTCCGGATCATAATCAATCAATCAGATCTGGTCCTCAGCATTCGCGTCCGGTCTGTGCAGTTTCCCTAGACATTACGTCCAGCCTCATGGCCAGACCGGTTACAGTCCGTAAAAGTTCACCGATCTGACCCCCGATAGAGCCCACTCTACCCTGCGTATCCGCAGTCCGGACTGCGTTATTACGGTTCAGTTCCTCAATTCCTATCACTTTCTGATCTAATTCCTTCAGACGGTCACACACAGCCCGAAGCATTCTTTAATTTCCACAGACAGCGGCTGGGTGAATTTGCTTGCAGCTGTCTTACCAATCTTCCGATAGGTCAGGGCAATCCCAAAGCCAAAGAATAGGAACCCCGCCATCAATAATCCAATCATGTATAAATCTTCCGCATCCTCCACAGACAGAGCCTCCAGGCACAGGACTTGCCAGTTGTTCCATGCGTCCCTCACGTACCCTGCGGCAAAGGTCCCGTCCGGGCAGGTGGGTTCTCCCGGGGCACCCTTCCTTAGTGAGAAAATCTTGTCGATTGCGCTGATTGACCAGTTAATCAATTCCATTTCAGTATTTTCAGGAGTCCAGCAAAGCAGCAGTCAGAGAAGAGAAGAGACGAAACACTAGACAAAACAAAACAGCGCGAGAGCCAGCAGGGAGCAGAGAGAAAAACACGTCTGCACGGATAGAAGGACAGATGAGGAAAAAGTAGAGAGAGTAGAGCAGGGGACTCAGGACACAGCCCTTTGGAGCTCCCACACTCAGGGTGATGGAGGAGGTGGACTGGCCTATTCTCACCACCTGAGGCCTGCCAGTGAGGAAGTCCTCAATCCAGTGGCAGAGAGAAGGATTCAGGCCGAGATCCAGGAGTTTGGAGGTTAGCTTGATGCGAACTATGGTGTTAAAGGCTGAGCTATAGTCAATAAATAGCAGCCTTACGTAGTTCCCACTTTTGCTGTCGATGTGAGTGAGGGAGGAGTGGAGGACATGAGAGATGGCATCTTCAGTCGATCTATTGGGACGATAGGCAAACTGAAGAGGGTCCAAAGTGTCAGGAATGAAGGCGCAAATGGTGTTTTTAATGAGTCTCTCAAAGACCTTCATGACTATAGATGTGAGAGCCACTGGACAGTGGACAGTGGACACTGGCGGATTTTTTGAAGGAGGTGGGGACCACAGATGTAGCGAGGGACTCATTAAAGATAGATGTAAACAACCCAGCGAGCTGATCAGCACAGGACCGCAGAACACGGCCTGAAATACCATCCGGCCCAGCAGCTTTCCTGACGTCCACACGCTTGAGTGCCCTCCGAACGTCATCCTCCGAGACAGAGATCACGTGGTTGTTGCTGCTCTGAGTAATTCCCTCTGACTCGCCACTTGGCGGAGTCGCGTTGCCGCGGTTACAGTCAAAGCGAGCGTAGAAAGAGTTTAACTCATTCACAAGCAACGGATCAGCGCTCACCTCTGCAGAGGATTTAGATCCAAAAGAGCAGATGGACCTCAGACCCTGCCACATGCGCCGCGAGTCGTTGAGTTGGAAATGAGACTCCACTCGATCCTTATAACGGAGCTTTGTGGCTTTAACTGCGCGTCGGAGAGCGTAGCAGGACGCTCTGTATTCAGTCATGTTCCCCGATAGGAGACCGGCGTTGTAAGCGGCAGTGCGTGAGTTCACTGCAGCGTGGATTGAATGGTCCACCCACGGTTTCTGATTTGAGAAGGACGTTATTGTTATTGTTTGCGTGGCTTGCTCTGTAAGCGTGTTGATGAAGCAAAGCGCCACATCCGTGAGTCACTTACGTCAGCTGAACTCACTCGGTACATGTCCCAGTCAACATCATCCAGAGCTGCCTGTAGCGTGGTCTCTGATGGGGGGACCAACGCTTAACTTCCCGCCTCACCGGGGGTTCCTGAACGAGCCTTTGTTTGTATTCAGGTGTGAGGAAAATGGCGGCATGATCCGATTTGCCAAAAGCTGGAAGTGACCGTGCTTTATAGGCGTTCTTAAACGGAGAGTAGCAATGATCCAGTGTGTTTGCTCCTGGTGTAGGACAGGAGACATGCTGGTGAAAGTTTGGCAAGACTTTCTTTAGGTTTGCTTTGTTAAAAATCGCCCGCGACAATGAAAGCAGCATCGGGGTGTTTGTTTATGACGCCGCTGGCAACATCATGAAGGCCAGATAAAGCCAGCCCTGTGTCTGCCTGTGGTGGAATGTAAACAGCGGTCGCAACGACCGCAGAAAACTCCCTCGGCAGATGATTGTTAAATGTTCCAGATGAGGCGAGCAGGACCGCGAGAGAATGGTGATGTTCCTGGGGTCGCACCATTTCTTGTTGATCATGAAGCATACTCCACCGCCCTTGGATTTACCGGCCTCGGCTGTTCTGTCCAGAACAGAGAAGTTCTCCGACGGCGTCACAGCTGTGTCCGGGACCGCGGGCGTGAGCCATGTTTCGGACAAACAAAAGATGTTACAGTCACTCTGTGATAACTGACATAAGTTGTCCCGCTGAAAACTTATCCTGGCTCTAAGATCGTCCATCTTATTTTCCAAGGATTGAACATTTGCTAGCAGAATGCTCGGGAGGGGAGGGCTGAATGCCCTTTTCCTCTGTCTGTTGCGGATCCCCGCTCGTTTCCCAAGGGGTTTCTTGTTTCTTTTCTTTGTCGGCTCTGTCCATTGTTCAACTCGGGGTTCCGAAGGATCTCAGATGGCCACAGAGGATCGGCGAAAGTGTCCTGAAACAGTCCAGTGTAGAGGTAACCAATGTCCAAAAAAGTTTTGCTGTCATAGCAGATCAATGCAGCTGATAAGTTTGTAAAAGTTGAGAGTAAAAGAAAGTAAAATAGTAAATAAAAGCACAGTCTTCGCGGAGCGACCTGAACGGCGACCGAACACGGCGGCGCCATTTTGGAACCTAACATCAAGCCTACTCAAGCGATTTGTTTGCAAAACTAAAGTAGCCATTGAGCATCATCGGGAGGTTAAAAGGAATTGGATTGACGGTCGTGCGAGAGACGGTTAAATCAGATAATGCTGTTGTTTCTCTATTTTCTTTAAACAGAAGCAGGATAGAAAATTATACAGGTTTCCAGCCTAAACGCTGGATGAATGAGATGTCGACCCAGAACGAGCTATAGGACTGTGCAAGCATTAGGGGTGTTGATGGACTCGACCTACTCCATCTGTGTTTGATCATCGTTCTGAATCTGATCTGGATGTAGTCTTTGACCAAAAACGTGATTTTCTCAGCTTTTTGTTCAAAATGTTTTTATGAAACGTACCCATATTTAAGTGTTGATAAAAAAGGAATGCATGAAGCTAGAATAAAACTTCTAGCTTCTAACTTCTACCATTCTTTTGATATATTGCATGCTTAGATATTCATACAACAAAATATTCTATGGGCCATTACATTTTTGTGAAAATGATCAAAAACCCTGGTGGTGGCTGGCAACTTTTTAAAAACACTGGCGGGTAGAGTTAATATCATGTTAGCTAATGTTCTTCATGTATTGTGTTAGTTTCGCAATTATAATGTTTGGAGCTACACAAAAACATAACATTTGTTAGTTAATAACAGGGCTTCACAGTTCTTGAATTTCAGACACAGTATTCAAGGACTGGAAAGTATGTGAAAACAAACATTGGTCTTTGAAAGTGCTTGAATTAAACAAATCTGCTGCCATTGTTGTTTAGACGAATGGCAAAGATCGACCATCACGACCCCTATTTTTAGCAGTGTTATAAATGTTAATTGGTGGATCTATAAGAAGCTATGTGCATTCAAATAATGTAGAATAATAAAGGTATCTAGGATATTATATATAATCATATTTTAAATAAATGTATAATAATTTATCATTTGGACTCATCCCTGTTCTTAAACATTCTTTAAATGCAGTAATGTGATATTCATAATTTTATAAAACATTTTTTATAAAACGATTGCAAAACAGGATGACTGACTTTGACCGCTCGAAAAATGGCAGACGGCTAACATATCTACTACTTATGGTTGTAGCTGCTAGTGATTTGTTGCACTGTGGCCGCTGTGAACAATGCATGACAGCATCTGCTCCCCTTATGCTCCGCATATGTGTAGCAGTGTTTCAGTCGGTCCTCAAAAGGGTGAACAACAACAAACGCCTACAAGCACACAGAAGAACTACACGTGGGAGATGGCGACAAGTTCAGCTCCTCCCATACTCGTTGACAAGAAAGGTGCTAAGAGTAGAATATGGAAGCATTTTGCATTCAAGGCCGATGACCATGGCATTATTTTTGAGGCTCTTAAGCCAGTATGCAAACGATGACATCATGCATTTCAAACCAAGGGAGGTAACACCTCAAATTTGGCAAAGCACCTAAAAAGACTTAAAAACACCATTTGCGCCTTCATTCCTGGCACTTTGGACCCTCTTCAGTTTGCCTATCGTCCCAATAGATCGACTGAAGATGCCATCTCTCATGTCCTCCACTCCCCCCTCACTCACATCGACAGCAAAAGTGGGAACTACGTAAGGCTGCTATTTATTGACTATAGCTCAGCCTTTAACACCATAGTTCCCACCAAGCTAACCTCCAAACTCCTGGATCTCGGCCTGAATCCTTCTCTCTGCCACTGGATTGAGGACTTTCTCACTGGCAGGCCTCAGGTGGTGAGAATAGGCCAGTCCACCTCCTCCTCCATCACACTGAGTGTGGGAGCTCCACAGGGCTGTGTCCTGAGTCCCCTGCTCTACTCTCTCTACACGCATGACTGTTTGTCCACACACAGCTCCACCTCTATCATCAAATTTGCTGATGATACTGTTGACCTGGGCCTCATTTCCAACAACGAGACGGCATACTTGGACGAGGTGGAGCATCTAACATCATGGTGCCAGGACAACGGTCTCTCTCTGAATGTTGGCAAGACCAAAGAAATGATTGTGGACTTCAGGAAGAGACAGCAACGGACATACTCCCCCCCCCCTCATGATCAGCGGGTCACCAGTAGAGAGAGTGAGCAGCTTCAAGTACCTGGGAGTAAACATCTCCGAGGACCTGACCTGGACTGCTCACATTCAGACACAGGTGAAAAAAGCCAGGCAAAGACTGTACCACCTTCGCCAGCTGAGGAAATTCAGGGTTTCACCAGCTATCCTGAAAACTTTCTATTTAGGGGCGATAGAAAGTGTTTTAACTCAGTGCATCACAGCGTGGTATGGGAACAGCACCAGTCATGACCGCAAAGCCCTGCAAAGAGTCGTGCGCTTAGCCGAGCGTATCTCAGGGTCAGCTCTCCGTCTCTGCAGGACGTCTACACCAAACGCTGCAAAGGTAGAGCTACCAAGATCATCAAGGACTCTAATCACCCTGCAAACCCTCATTTCACGCTGCTGCCATCTGGTAAGCGCTTCCCAAGCCTGATGGCCAAAACTGAGAGACTCAGGAGGAGCTTCTTCCCCAGGCCATCAGACTCCTGAACTTAACGTCACGTGACTTCACTTCAGGATAAACATCGATACACTGTCATTGCACTGCACTTTCTGTTCTCGTTGTTACTGTGTAACAACCTGTTTGCACATTATACTCTTTATACATTTGTTAACCACATATAAGTCTACAGTTTACTCACTGCACAGTCTACTTCAATTATTTTATTCCACTTTATCCTTATTTTTTACTTTTTTTTTTTTGACTCTTGATATATATTTATATATATATATATATATATATATATATTAGTACTTTTTTTAATCCTATTTCTATATAATTTCCTCCTTGTGTTTTTAACTGTGAATTTGCACTGTCCATGGAGCGGACCTGTTTACATTTCACTGCCGGTTGTATATTCTGTATATAACTGTGTATGTGACAAATAAAACTCTTGAATCTTGAACAGGCATCTCTGTCTTTTCAAAGAGTATCAAGTCATATTAACATTATATACAAAAGAAGGCTACTTTTAAATGAGCTATAAATATGGTTGTGTGAGATTTAAATGAAAGTATGCAGCTCTGAAAGCACGAGCATGATCACGCACACACAAAGTTGCTGACACAGCTTGTTCATTTGTTGTGCATCCATCCGCGGTTTATCCTTATTAATATTATAAGCTAATGTTACTGGTTTAAAAAAAATTGTTTATGTTAATGGTTTAAAAAAAATATTTTCGTCCTGCCGGTATTGCAGTGAATCTATACTAACTCAAATTCAGAATTCAGACAGAGTATAGGACTGCGCGCGCGTGTGTGTGTGTGTGTGTGAGTGAGAGTGAGAGAGACATATCAGGACACAAATGTGTATAATGACATGGGTATGACATAGGTATTACGGAGAGGGTGCATGGGGGGGTGAGTTAAAATGTGCAGTTTCCTGTGATGGGTAGGTTTAGGGGTAGTGTAGGGGGATAGAAAATACGGTTTGTACGGTATAAAAACCATTACGCCTATGGAATGTCCCCACAATTCACAAAAACAAATGTGTGTGCGCGTTAGTGCAACTTAGTACCTGTAACCGGTTTCATTAGTCAGTCATTGTCAGACAGTATGTTTGATAACTAAAAATCAAAATTTGTTTTTTTTTTTAACCAGTATCAGCCAGAGGAGGATGTCCACTAGGAGATGCAGCAGCAAAGTCCTCAAACATTAACACAGCCAGCATTAACAGAAGCTTTTCAAAAGGCACAAAAATATGAAAAAAAAAACCCCTCAAACGAAGCAAAGAAACAGGATAGGGCAGTTTCTGAATTTATATGCATGGATAAAATTCCTGTCTTCACTGTAGAAAAACAAGGATTTCAGGAAATGCTTCAGCAGTTCAACCCCAGATACCAGTTACCAAGCAGAAATTATTTAATATGTATACAGAGATTCCCAAAATATACACTGAGATGCTCTGAAATGATGTCTCTGGGTTCAAATAATTTTTTTTTTTTTATGCCTGTACAACGGATCTGTGGACAAGCAGAGCTGCAGACACATTCATGTCCATTACCATGCAGTACATAACCAAGTCCTGGGAGATGCACTCCTAGTGCTTGGGCTGTAGTGGCCTGAACACTGAGCACACAGGGAAGAGTTTGAAGGAGGCCTTTGAAGAGAAAATATAGGAAGAACGGAAATTGGACCTTTCTAGAATGGCAGGCATCACAACAATGCATCCAATAATGAAAAAAAAAAAAAAAAAAAAAAAAAAAAAAAAAAAGGGGCATTCAAAAGATCATTACAAATGGATTCCATGTTTTGGTCACAATTTACACCTTGCAGTAAATAAAACTGTTACTATAGACAGGGTATCTGTCGAGGCTTCGCAAAACAGTATCTGACACAACTTGTTCATTTGTTGTGCATCCGTCCGCGGTTTATACTTATTAACTATTAAGCTAATGTTACTGGTTTAAATAATTGTTGTTCATGTTAATGGTTTTTAAAAAATATTTTCAGCCTGCCGGTATTTCATTGAATTTATACTAACTCAAATTCAGACAGAGTATAGGACTGTGTGTGTGTGTGTGTGTGTGTGTGTGTGTGTGTGTGTGTGTGTGTGTGTGTGTGTGTGTGTGTGTGTGTGTGTGTGTGTGAGAGACATATCAGGACACAAATGTGTATAATGACATGGGTATGACTTAGGTATTATGGAGAGGGTGACTTATGAGGACATTACCCATGTCCCCATTTGAAAAATGAGCTCTATTATTCAAATCAGTTAAATTATTGTTAGGCTGCATTAGCTGGGTCAGCCGGAACCGGGAGGAGTTTTGGTTCCTTGCCACCGTTGCCTTTGGCTTTTGGCTTGCTCAGTTGGGGACACCTACATTTCAACTATATGACCGATCTGCCCACATTGACACTATATGATAATTGAAATTAGCTGGATAACATCACCGTTTTCACCAGAGTGGCTGTACAGCCGAATCAAATTCTGTTGCATTATTTTCCTGTTAACACGGTGAAGCTGCTTTAAAACAATTTGACTTGTAAAAAGTGCTATATAAATAAAGGTGATTTGATTTTGATTTGATACATTCACTAAAATCACCAAAGCTCTCACGCCAGCTCAACAAAAAACAAACAGACCTCTCACACCCAGAACATAAACTCATACATGATTAACCAACCCGCTGGAATTCAACGTATGATATGGTTTAAAGTTTTTTTAGAGCAGCAAAAAAAGAGATGCTGACAAAGACCGAAAGAGATGGCACCTGATGCCTAAAAATACTGACATTACAAATTTAAAGACTTTAAAAGTCCTTGGACCACTGAGTCCTTTTAAAGATGCACTCAGTGGTGAGAAACACAACCCTCTCGTCGGTCTTACCACTGATGTGGAAGACACTGTCCTCTCTTGATGATGAAGACAGTGATTCTGTACTTGCTAGGGAAATGAAAGGGTCAATGAAAGGTTCTCAGGTAACATTATGATGATGAGGAATTAAAGCTACTTTTTGAACACTGAGACAAAGTGACAGTTTAAATGGAGAGTTTCTGGAATACAGCAAAGTGCCAGAACTCAGTGCTGAGAAGGATCCACTCTCCTGGTGGAAAACTAATGGGAGCAGCACATTACCTCTATCATCAGAGTTTGCCAGAAGGTATCTTTGCATTGCTGCATCAAGCTGTGCTTCTGAGCGAGTATTCAGTACTTCAAGGATCTTGAGTCATTTCAGTCCAAATGACCCAAGATAACATAGTAGGTCTGTCAAATATAAATTTGAATTTCGAATATTCGTTGAATTAAAAATTAACAAAAACCGTGCATTGGAATTTTTGGTAGATGCGCGTGTAACCCTGTTAATTTTGCCCTAATAAAGTCCTGAAATGACCTTTACTGCAAACACTTCAAACTAGAGTAACGTGCGATATCTAATTCGCCACTAGGTGGCAGTGCACAATGAAACGTTCTTTTTCTGCTGTTTTCGGGCATTCACGTTGCCTTAAAAAAAAGCCTGGAAAAACGGGAGCCAAAGCAGAAGTATATATTAAAATTGAAATTGATTTAAAAAACGAAATATATCCTCGAGGTTGAACTACATTGAAAATTAGACGACACCTGTTGTAAAACAAAGTTATATCGGTGAGTGAAAACTATAATTTTGTGTTGATTAGCTTGAAGCTAAAATGGTGAAATGACTAAAAAGGGTTACATTTCAATGTTACAGTGGATTAAAAAAAAAACAGTCTGGCCATCTACAATAGCAGTGGATGTTACCCCACAGGTACATTTTGTTGTATATTCTAATTTTGGTATAATGAAAAAATGCATTTTGAAAGGAAATAATTCTGTGTCAGTCAAGTATGTCAGTTTGAGTTACTATGTTATACTGTTATATTGTACTGTTTGTCCAATTCCATTTCATTGATTTTAATTTTAAGTTGTATTATTGAACATATGGACTTTTAAATGATGAAAAAAGGACATTTAGTTGAACATTAGTTAATTTTCTGCACATATTTGTGTAGCCTTTTTTATTTTATTTTTTTTATTTTTTTTGAGGGTTCTTCTGGTCCCGGATCCCTGGTGTCCTTTACACCGAAACTGGATTCCTCTCTGTTTGCCCTGGTGCCTGGTTCCCTGGTCCACTGCCTCAACTACCAGCGCTGCAACGATTCCATTGGGTGGTTTGATATGGACGCTAAGTATTGAAGGGGTGGACAGTTAAAATATTTGAGTGCACTCAAGGGTAACTAATTTTTCTTTGAAAGAAGATTTTTTTTTTTTTTTTGTTTCATGAGATCTCAAAAGTTGTGGCTGATTTGTTGACAATCAAATGGTATTAATGCTGTGTGTACTGAACTAAATATTGAATTTTGAATAAGAAAATAAGAAAAATAATTTGAATAAGAACTACATTCAACCCTTAATCTATTGTCCTGTGCTTCCTTTGGAGTGGAATCTATGAGTCTTTTGAGCATACGAGTAGTACATAGCCAACCTCCTCATTGAATCTAGATTTAGATAACTCCTATAATAGGTTCTTAGCCTGCCTATAAGCAGAACTACCACCGTAGGGTTACACGCGAGACATGACGACGTAACTGACGCGGTTTGTTTATCCAGTACAGTGCGGTGTGGCTGTATTGTTAATTTGAAAAAAGGCATTAAAAAAAATAAAGAGTGAGGACTCGAAGTCGGAGAGAAAAATGGGCAACCTGTTCGACGGCGTATACAGTCAGACACAGAGCAGTGCAGAAGGCGGCAATCAGGGCTTTGGAGCATGAGATAGATATAAATGAAAGAGAAGATACACTACCTAATGACAAAAATCCTCTCAGTTGATGGCAAAAATCATGCGGTATATATGTATCCACATTTTGCGCAGCTGGCAAAGACATACTTGACAATACCTCAGCAAAAACGCTCAGTCAAGTTGACTGTTTGGTGTTTTGACAAACAATATGTAGATGTTTAGTGAGTGGAAATGGATTGTCGGTTTGCCATTTTGTGTTCACATTACTGATTCACTTGCAGTTTTAATGCACTTTTGTTACCTAATTTTCCTTAAAATATAATTTCATTAATGAGCATGTATTTAATAACAATTGTTTGAAAAGTTAATGCACTTTAAAATAATGTAATTTCAATAAAAGATGCGATGCTTGATTTGGTTTACATTTGCTTGTTGCGCCCTCTTGTGGGCATATGAGACAATACAGTACCTTTTCCCTCTAACATTAAGTATTGCCTTTAGAATTCGAATATAATTCGAATTTTGCTAATATTTAAGAAAGAATTTCGAATTTAGCTTTTCAGCCATTTTGACAGCCCTATAACATACAGTGGGGATTGAAAGTTTGGGCACACCAGGTAAAAATTTGTATTAATGTGCATAAAGAAGCCAAGAAAAGATGGAAAGATGGATCTCCAAAAGGCATCAAATTACAGATTAGACATTCTTAAAATCAGATTTTATTTCCATCATTTACACTTTCAAAATAACAGAAAAAAAAAAAAAAAAAAAAAGGCGTCTGCAAAAGTTTGGGCACCCTGCAGAGTTAATAACTTGTACTGCCCCCTTTGGAAAGCTGAGACCTTACAGTGTCATGGATTGTTCTCGGTCATCGTCTGGAAAGACCGGACTCATCTGACTTTGCCCCAACAATCGGCACCATGGGTTCTTCTAAGCAGTTGTCTAGAAAACTGAAACTGAAAATAGTTGATGCTCACAAAGCAGGAGAAGGCTATAAGAAGATAGCAAAGCGTTATCAGATGCCAGTATCCTCTGTTCAGAATGTAATTAAGAAATGGCAGTCATCAGGAACAGTGGAAGTTAAAGCAAGATCTGGAAAACCAAGAAAAATATCAGACAGAACAGCTCGCAAGATTGTGAGAAAAGCAAGTCAAAACCCACGTTTGACTGCACAATCCCTCCAGAAAGATCTGGCAGATACTGGAGTTGTGGTACACTATTCCACTATAAAGAGATACTTATACAAATATGGTCTTCATGGAAGAGTCATCAGAAGAAAACCTCTTCTACGTCCTCACCACAAAAATCAGCGTTTGAAGTTTGCAAATGAACATATAGACAAGCCTGATGCATTTTGGAAACAAGTTCTGTGGACCGATGAGGTTAAAATAGAACTTTTTGGCCGGAATGAGCAAAGGTACGTTTGGAGAAGAAAGTGCACAGAATTTAATGAAAAGAACCTCTGTCCAACTGTTAAGCATGGGGGTGGACCAATCATGCTTTGGGGTTGTATTGCAGCCAGTGGCACAGGGAACATTTCACGACTAGAAGGAAAAATGGATTCAATAAAATTTCAGCAAATTTTGGACGCTAACTTGATGCCATCTGTGAAAAAGCTGAAGTTAAAGAGAGGATGGCTTCTACAAATGGATAACGATCCTAAACTCACCTCAAAATCCACGGTGGATTACATCAAGAAGTGTAAACTGAAGGTTTTGCCATGGCCTTCACAATCTCCTAACCTCAACATAATTGAAAATCTATGGATAGACCTTAAAAGAGCAGTATGTGACAGACAGCCCAGAAATCTCAAAGAACTGAGAGACTTTTGTAAGGAAGAATGGGCGAAGATACCTCAAACAAGAATTTAAAGACTCTTGGCTGGCTACATAGTTTGATGATGCCACGTTTAAGCACAGAATCTTGGGACATGTGGTCTTGACCTCACAGCTGGAAAAGAATCGGGATAGGACTCGGGGCAGAAATCATGTTCATGGATGCGATTATTAAGGTTACTGTAGTATGAAGCAGAGCAGGACAGAGTGTTGTGGGAGCTGAGCAAGACCAGTGGAGCGATTGTTAAGACGAATGCAACATACGCCTCGCGAGCAGCGGGTCTTTTATTATGCTACAGTTGCCAGCGCCATGAAAAGAAAAACGGAAATGAGTATGAGGTAACGCAACTGTTTATCATATTATATACTATTAGTATTAGATCATATTACTTGAGTGTGTTGAAAATGATGTTATGACGTCACTCTGCGTTCGATCGGCGGCTGCTATGACATTGCACACTCCAGTAAGAGTAAAGCGATTCTGCAAAATAAAACCGGAAACCGATGGTAACGCAGATATGACGCAATTGACAGGCGACTCCCTTACACATCCGGGTTCCTTGGTTAAAATAGCAATTTTCTCATGATTTACAAATAGTTGGAAACATTTGGGATATTGTAAGCACTGAATTGAACAAAATGTATAACACTGGCCTAGTGGTTTTTGGATATTTTACAGGAAAAAAAATGTAAATAGTGCACCTTTAATAGTTGAAGCCTAGCCAGTGGTATACATATTTATATATGAATACCATACCAACAGAAAATGTTCTATTTTGAAAAAAAAAAAAAAAAAAAACATTTCACAGCTTCATCGGAATGATATGAAACTTGGTGACTTTTATGGCACTAGGTATGTGAACAAAAAAAAATTAGGGCATGATTCGAGCATTCTATTGGTTGTAAAAATAAAATAAAATAAAAAAACACTACCTTTGTTGCTCTTCGGTCAAAAAAGACCAACCATAGGAAATAAATGGGAAATCGGCAAAAACACAAAAATTTACCACATTTTTGTGTACAATCTACAAATCGGCCAAAATGCGGCCAAAAAAAAAAAAAAAAAAAAAAAAAAAAAACATGAAAGAACATGTGAAATCCATTCAATAATTCAGTCATAATGCAGGAAAGACTCACAAAAGTGAAGGGGTGACACTAAAACTTTGACTGATATTCTCACACACAGACACACAGGCTTGATCCTTTACATCTTTCTGAGCATTTTTAAAAACAAAATACATAATTTATTATGTTATTATTTTAATTTAAGTGTTATAATTGAATTTTTTTTTTTTTTTTTTTTTTTTTTACAAATTCTGAATACAAAAGAACAAAATTCTTTCTTGCTTTCCCTTTATAACACAATAATTAGGTTTGACTCAATGCAAAAACTAACAATTTAAAATCACTATTTCTAACAAAAAAACAAAAACAAACAAACAAAAAAAAAAAAAAAAAAAAAAAGGCCTAGTCTATTTTAATCTTAAATACTGCAATAATTTAAAATCAATGCATATATATTTTTACATACTTTTCAAATGGCAAAAATAGACCATAATTATTGCATAAATATTAAAAAATACCATCAAATCATCTCAAAATAAAAAAATATTACTGATGAAAAATAAATTACATTGGTTTTACTGGGATGGAGGAGGTTTAATTTTTAGGTGTCCGGTCACTTCTGAGGAACCCCAAATGAGGAGCACCATAGGGTTAAATTTAATTAATTAATTTAATGTCAGATGATGTCAAATGTCAATTTCAAATGAGTGCAGAAAACCGTCCAAATGCTGATGTTGTATTATCCTAATACTTCTCATGTGTTTTTGACATTGTTTGTTCACCAATCTTATGCACCAAAAAGCGTGCTTTCATTTCAATATGGTTTATGATTTATCATCCAAAAAAAAAAAAAATAAAAGTTAATTACAAAATTAATAAACAGATCCAAAAAAAAAAACAAACAAAAATTCACAGAAACTGCAACAATGATATTAATATCAGTGTCAGGTAAGAGTAAAATGTGCGTCTAAATTTTATGGGAGTTTATTATAAACAGCCACTTTTATAAAATCATGTGAAATTTACCTTTTTAATAAATTATAATCAGTAAATAATTAATTGAACCCTTAAAGAACGAGACCGCGGCTAAAAATAACTATCGTTCTAAAATGTTTAATAACTTTTAAACCGCTAAGCCAATCTGTATGCTGTATGCACCATAAAGAGGATAATCTCAGCTTTTCAGAAGCATCACATTTCTCGTGATTTATTATTCAGAGGCTCCATGGTAAGCATGGATGCATCATCAAAATCTGCAGCAATGATCCGTCAAGGTTGTGGGTTGCTCTCCTGAGCCAAAAAGAAATGACTGTTGAACATTAGCCCCACCCACCTTTATACCTGTATCGTGTTTTTATTTCTTTTAGTTCTTCTTATACCATTTAAACGCACAGTTACCTGACAAATATGTTTAAAGTTAGCCCTGGAGTTAGGCCAGGAAGATTTGTCTGCAAGTGCACGGTTTAAGCGCACAGTTACCTGACAAATATGTTTAAAGTTAGCCCTGGAGTTAAGCCAGGAAGATTTGTCTGCAAGGGTACCATTTAACGCACAGTTAAACAAATATAAATAGTAAAATTGTAAACCTGACTCTCCATTTTCTTCCACTCCAGATAGGGGTGATTCATATATAATAACAAATTTATATTATTATATTATAAAATATAATATTAATATTTTAATTCCATTTCTGTGTAAAGCACTATGAATTGCCACCGTGTATGAAATGTGCTATATAAATAAACTTGCCTTGCCTAATATTGCGTTTATTTTGTTTATGTCTATATTTAACTGATTTATCGGTAACACTTTACAATAAGGTTGTATTAGTTAACATGAATTAACAACACCTCTGTTCAGCATTAGTTAATCTTTGTTAATGTTAACTAACACATATATTAATGCATCCATTCACGTTAACTGTGCAATTAGTTAACATTAGCTAATGCATTCGTTAACATGAACAGTGCCTGTAGCTTTACTGCTTTTGTAAGGTTATCTTACTGTACATATTTACATAAGTTTACATAGCAGTTGACACGCACTAAGGATGAACATTTCTAACTCACCATCTCACTCTAAAGGTAGAAATGCTGTTGTGTACCTTATCAACATTATTAAACAAAGCATGTATTAATGGTTTTGAGAACCTTATTATCAAGTGTACACTATTTCAACATTAACTGATGTGTTAACATTTGTAGAGTTCATTCCAAAGCAGTAAATAATAATAATAAATGCTTTGTTAATGGAAAGTCATGTTCATAAAAAGGCTAGAAATGTTAGGAACAAATGTTGAGTTGAAATAGTGTACACTTTACAATAAGGGTCACAAAATGTAAGTAATGATAGTAAAGTGCGTATAAACAACCTATCCGTTGATGTTCAGATGGTTTCCACTTTAGAATTATGCTTACCAACAGCCTAAAATCAATGGCTTATTAAATAATGTTGATACGGTACACAAAAGCATTTTTACCTTAGAGTGAGATGGTGAGTTAGAAATGTTCATCCTTAGAGTGTCAACGGCTATGTAAACTAATGTAAATATGTACAGTAAGAAAAAAAAAAAGCTACAGGCACTGTTCATGGTTAGTTAATATTAACGAATCCATTAACTAACTGCACTGTTAACGTGAATAGATGCATTAATATGTATTAGTTATCATTAACAAAAAGATTAATGCTGAACAGAGGTTTTGTTCATGGTTAACTAATGCATTAACTAATACAACCTTATTTTAAAGTGCTACCGATTGATCTCATAGTATGCATTTGGTTAAGAATTAACGCGGTATAAAGCACACGGTGATCATCTTCAACGCATGCAGCTCAAACAGCAATGCAGCTTGATATTCTGATCTGGTATGCAAATTTTGGTGTACCTGAGCTGGCAGCTCATTGGTCTGACTATGCCCATCAGCTGTGAGCACTCCTAGAGGCGACATTATTGGCTGAATTATTGGATGAGCTTATGAGGTTTCCTTGCATGAAGTTCTTTGGCTAGGTCCTCTCAGGGAACTGAGGTTAAGTCAGGTAACCGGAGACATTTTTTATGTTGTTTATATGTGAACCAAAGACTCAAATGCGGTTTGAAATTGCCGGTGTTTCTTGTGTCT
Organism: Paracanthobrama guichenoti; assembly: GCA_018749465.1. NCBI lineage: Eukaryota > Metazoa > Chordata > Actinopteri > Cypriniformes > Gobionidae > Paracanthobrama > Paracanthobrama guichenoti. The sequence continues at coordinate 26,170,489 of CM031943.1, forward strand.
CAAACTACCTTGTAACCAATCACTTCAACATGCGGGTGGGCTTTAGCATCATTAACTATGCTACGAAGCAGGGAAGTCAGGTTATCGCTGTATATTTTTCTGTTGATATGAGTGTACATTTAGCAATATAGCGGATGAATTATGTATATGATGTATATTATGGTTTGTGCAACATTATCAACACATTATTAGCGGTTTTATAACTTAGTGAAGCAAAAGGCTAATCATGTTAATTACCATTATGTGTCTGACATTGTAAAGAGCAATACCATTGTGCAGCGTTTCCTACAGTACAGTTGGCTGAGTGGATCTCTGATCTGGTGTGAGTGAGTGGTGGCGGGTCTAATTTGCATATTCATTGAATTAATTCATTATTTATAATCTTTTATTTAACGCAGGGGTTCTTTGGTCTCTTTAGACCGAAAAGTTTTACATAATCGTAGCTTCATCAGAATGGGAAACTGGGTGAAACTTGGTGACTTTTATAGTACTTGGTATATGAACAAAAACATTGGGGCAGGATTTGAAAAGGCTAAGTGGTCATAAAAAAAAAAAAAAAAAAAATAGTCACAATCAGGGTCTTTGTGGTCAAAAGTGACCTCCATAGGAAATTAATGTGAAATTGGCAAAAAACAGATTTTTTGTGTGTACAATCACAATATATATATATATATATATATATATATATATAAAAAAAAAAAAAAAAAAAAAAGCACAACAGTGAAGGGGTGAATTTCTAAAACATCAAAAGTGCAAAACAGACTAACACACACACACACATATATATATACACATACACATATATATATATATATATAATAACAAACAAACAAACAAACAAACAAACATGTACACGCACAAAAGCACATTTTGGGAAATATAAAAATCAATCATTCATCAACAAATGTAAGAAGAAAAAAAAAGCAAACAGCAATGAAAGCATGAGACTGTAAGCCATCAAGATTGCAAAATAGACACACACACAAATATGAGACTGATGAGACCATAACAGAGAAAACTGAAAATGTGAAATAAAATTGTAACATATCCAAAATGCAAAAGTCACACACTGTGTCTTTCACACTTTTTCAAAAGTGCTTGCCAAGGGATGTAAAAACAAGCATAATTTGCACAGTGAAATCATGACACAGTTATGATCTGTGACGTGCAACAAACACTAATATTATTTATGTACAGTTAGTATGTAAATAACATGCACATAATATGTAAATATAGTTAGGATAATATTTAAAACACTTATTTGATATATTTTTCTCTATTTTTCATTTACGGTTTTCTAATTATTATACTTTTGCTGTTATTTTAGTTTTGTTCATAATTGCTGTTGCCTTTTGAAGATGAGTTACTGTTCATTGAATTGTACAAAAAAATAGATTTAATGAAACTGTTTATTAGAAAAGGTTTATAAAAAAATGTTATGACAAAATGCTTTCCATTTGTTTTCTTTATAACGCAATGTTCAGGTTTGACTGTATTTGCTGAATAAAATGTGCAAAAACAACTAGGAATTCCCAAGCCTTTCTATAGAGAGCTGTACATCAATCAAGTGGTTAACTATGGTATTGCATGATATTAATGCTCACTGTTCTCACTAGATGGCACAAATCTGACTTCATAAATTGGATTTAAAAGGCCTAGTCTCCATTTTTACCTGAAATACAGCATTAATTGAAAAATAATGAAAATTATAGTTTTTTTTATTATTATTTTCAATGGGGAAAATGGATCATAATTATTGCATAAATATTAATTATTACCATAAAATTCTCAAAATACAAAAGAAAAAATATTACTGAACAAAAATGTATTACATTGATTTTACTGAATATTTGATTTCAGGGGTCCAGGGTTAAGCTGTGATTAAATTATATATAGAAAGCGATCAAAACAAATCCACCCTTTGTAATCGCTGGAGCTGTCAATCAAACAGTGCAAGTTTATCAATGACTGAGTTCTGCACTCGTGCCAAACTCCTGTTATAATCAACAAATCTTTTTTTTTTTTTTTTTACACTGTGTTTGCACTGTTAGTTATGATGAAAGCATTCATTAGTGTGCAGAAATCATGTTGCACTGAAGAGATGTCTGTGTCTGTCAACGTGTCCGTGATCAGCTACAATGCTCAGCGCTGCAACCTTTCATGCCATGATCTAAATATGTCATAGATCTAAATATAATGCTATAAATCAACACTTCACAATTAGTTAACCTTGAGAGGTGTAATAGTAAAAATGTGCTAAAGTTTGCTAGACAGTTAAACAAGTAATACATAGCCATTTCATATACAAAGATGTTAGTAAATCACAGCAGTCTCACAGCAGACATGCCCCTTTCAAACAGAGCGTTCAGATCAGAGGGCTAAAATCAGAGTATGAAAAATGCCTTTTATTTATAAATTATGAAAAAAATTTTAATGTAAAAATTATACCAACATTACAAGTGCACCACAGGAAACATTATAAAACAATGCAGTTCATGACCCCTTTAAGTATTGCGAGTAATACGAGTATCCCTCTTATAGATCTAGAACAAATCTACCAAACCATATGACTTAAGCCACATGGAACTTTCCGGGTAAAAAAGTGTCTGATCCCGAGGTAGTACTTTTTCAAAGTTCAGGAACAGGTCATTTCAGTGAAAACGTAGCTTTAGAAAAGCCATGAAAAATTTGTTTTATGAGTTTGAGCTATTACCTTCGGGTTGGAGATTTAGGATGGCAGTGTTTTTTTGTTTTTTATTAAGGAGAAAATGCTTAAATGAAAGATAGTGTTTTTTGTAGAGTTAACTGAGCAGGTCTCAGTGACAATGAGTGAGGGAGGATTGTTTTGTAATTGATTTTGCAATTTTTATACTGTGATTTTCATATTTATGTACATTGTTTTTTGTGTGATAGCATTTTCAAACTCATTGACACAAATTTTCCCCACTGGGATAATAAAAGACACTACACTACACCACACGTTAACCCTAGGTAAATTATGAGCAGTGTAAAATGTAGCAAGATAACACAAGAGTCCATTTACCGAGGGTTTAGAATGCCCCAGTGTTAATTATTTAACATGTGAAAAGCCATAGAGACACTTACTTAAAGGAACAAGCCGACTTTTTGGGATTTTAGCTTATTCACTGTATCCCCCAGAGTTAGATATTCCATACATACCATTTTTATCTCCGTGTCTGCCATAACTCTGTCGGACACACCCACCGCTAGCCTAGCTTAGCACAAAGACTGGAGGTAAACTGCTTCATCTAGCCTACTGCTCAATAAGTGACAAAACGCCGACATTTTTCTATTTACATGTTGTGATGTGTATAGTTGCATCGTGTACTAAGACCGACGGAAAATGAAAAGTTGCAATTTTCTAGACCGATATGGCTAAGAACTACACTCTCATTCCTGCGTAATAATCAAGGAACTTTGCTGCCATACCATGGATGCAGCAGACGCAATGATATTATGCAGCACCTGAAAATAGGCTAACTTCCATCAACATAACCAACGTGACAACCTGCTTACACAGAGAGCATGCTGGGGACTATTTTCAGGTGCTGCGTAATATCATTGTGCCGCTGCACCCACTGTACGGCAGCAAAGTTCCTTGATTATTACATAGGAATGAGAGTATAGTGCATATCAGTTAAGAAAACTGCAACTTTTCATTTTCTGTCGGTCTTAGTACACAATGTAACTATACACATCACAACATGTAATTAGGGGTAGGCTAGATGGAGCCGTTTACCTGCAGTCTTTGTGCTAAGCTAGGCTAGCGGTGGGTGCGTCAGACAGAGTTAATGCACGCACGGAGATGAGAATGGCATGTATGGACTTATCTAACTCTGAGGAATACGGTGAATAAGCTAAAGTCCCAAAAAGTCGGCGTGTTCCTTTAACCAATACATATAAATTGAATGTATATGGTTAAATAATGGATTTGTGTGGTGTGATGGAATTCAGGACCAGTAGTCTATAATATACTTAAATTATGCAATCTCTTACCATATTGTTTAAATCCTCAGATGAGTCACTCTCACTTTTTAAAGACGCCTGGTCTGAATCGTCTTCATCACTATCATCAGATGGTGAGATCAAAGCTGTAAAACATATCAAAAAGGGAGAACAGGGTGAAAACACAGAATAGAGTTTTGGTTAGCATTTACATTTAACAAAATCTTTTGTTTGCATGCAAGTGGGGGCTCAGGTAAACATTAAATACTCACAAGCATCATCACTCTTCTCCTTTTCCTCTTCAGTCAGGGACTTCAAGATTGGGTTAACACCTGGCAGACGACAACGTCGCTTCTTCCATCCCTTTTTCCTCCTGTGCAGGAAATAAAAATGTAAAAAATACAATATACTGATTTCGCTGCAACTAATTGGCTTCAAGCAGTCACACTATGATGAACTAGAACAGGCATCCTCAAAGAGCAGACTTGCCGTCCGGTTGGAACCAAGCCAGGGTCCGAAACCAGACCAGTGAGATAAAATGACAATGAGACAAAACTGTAACACCATTTTACCATTTCTACAGTTTAGAGTGAGCCGCGTGTGAAAACAACGAAGCAGTTCACACCACAAGCGCTGAGGGTCGTTTATAGTAATGATCTTTCAGTACTATATCCTCTAATATTTTTATCTAGAGCCAAAAGCAAAAAATGAGAGATTAAGAGCTGCAGACGACACGGTTATTTTAACTGTAGCAGAAACATGGTAAAATATATACTTTCACTAAAACACTGCAGAAAACAAAAATGCAGCAAATACAAATATTTTTATTTGTTTTATCTATCATATTAATAGACCATTCAAATAAAGTTAACAATAAAGGTGCTCTAAGCGATGTCACAAGTTTTTTAGGCCAAAACATTTTAATCACATACAGCAAACATCTCCTCGCTATCCGATAGCTGCCTGTCCCCTGAACACACTGTAAAAAAAAAACGCGGTCTCTGTAGCCGCCACAAGCTCCAAAAACGGCAACAAAAACAAACTGGTGCAGTCTGGACTCTGAAACATAATAAACAGTGCTCCAGCCAATAGCCAACAAGAATGATTTCCATCCCCAAATCATTCTTGTCGGCTATTGGATGGAGTACTGTTTGTTATGCTTCGTTGTCCAGACTGCCCATGTTTGTTTTGGTTGCAGTTTGTGCCACTTAAATTTCAACTATATTACTCATCTGCCCACATTGACACTATATGATAATTGAAAACAGCTGGATAACGTCACGTTTTCACCAGTGTGGCTGTACAGCCGAAGCAAATTCGGTTGCATTGCTTTCCTGTTAACACTGTGAAGTTGCTTTGAAACAATTGGCATTGTAAAAAGCGCTATATAAATAAAGGTGACTTGACTCTGTTTCAAGGTGAACAAAAGTCTCATGGAGTTAGAAAAGGGTGTTCATTTTTGGATGAACTAGCCCTTTAAGGCTAGTAGATATCTAAACAAAAAATATCTAATAAACTAAAATGTTCATTTTCATTTTATGCGGTCTTTAAAGCCAGATCTTCGTTGTACCATCAATGGTAGTATACCCGATTTTATTTGCTATTATTATTCATAAAGAAAGTCAATAATTACCATTAGCAGACAAAAACATTTTACACAACTGAACAATCTGACCAAACAGCGTCTCATTGAAACTCACATGCGAGCCAAAGCTTTGCGTGCCAGTTTACGTTGTAATTTGCGATTATTTTCAGAATCTCTGAGCACATGATCCTCTGCAGCCCAGCGATCCCAACTGCAAAACAGTAAAACAACAAATGCTTCAGCAAACGGATTCGCCGCATTGAACGTGGCTAACATTAGCGGTTTCAGTTCATTTAACGTTACTTGTATATATCATTGTACCGCTAAAATGTCAAATACTTACAATAATGTTAAAACCCTAAAAAAAAAAAAAAAAAAAAAAAAAAAAAAAAAAAATGTACCGCTGAAATATAAAATAATTATACACGAATGTTAAAAGTCTAAAATGCGGCCTCTTCTTACCTTCTGTTCCAACCACTGAAATGAATCAGATACTTTGGGACCCTTTTTCCTTGTCATCTTTTACTGTTGCTATGTCAACAACCTGAAATGCAAAACGCAAATGTAAGAATCCCACGATAGAATGTGTGGAATTTATTTTATATATTATATATATATATATATATATATATATATATATATATATATATATATATATATATATATATATATATATATATATATATATATATATATATATATATATATACATATATACACATACACACACACATTTATATATAACATTTACTGGCTAGTGAGGATTCATCCTCTGCCCTTCCCCCAGTCTGCCACCGCAGCAGTCTGTGCGGCGCATAATATTGACGTCACAACTGTTGCTAAGTTGGCTGAGTTTAATTGTGTGCACGCAATTTTATTTCAGTTTATATTAGGGGTTACTAGCATAACGTAGATACTTTAAATTTATTGATGCAATTCATTTTACTGAAATGTTTTGCTTCATCGGGCATGATGAGGCGAATGGAGAGGCCTCGGATAGGGCAGATGCAGCGCTAGCTACTTCTGCGAGCTAACGTGCTATAACTTTTCCTGTTTCTTAACCACGCAACGCCATGGACTTTTAATAATATAAATCCGTTAAACGCACACTATGATGGATTTGATATGTTTACATGTTATTAAAGTTGATTATATTGGTGATCCTTAGAAACTATAATTGCAATCCGCTCCCGTTGCACGACTGTGCCGAAAAATGTATTTGAGGAAATGTGAAAAAAGGAAAAGAAGAATATCCATACATGCGTGAAGGAAAACCTTTACTGTCTGCAACACACCAAAACGACAAATGTGTACCAACATGATCTTACTGTATATTTACCTTTGCATCGTAGAGCACCTTGGCCTTGGATGGGTCAGGTTCAAAACAGAGAACTTTTTCTCCTTTATGGAATTTAAATTTCATTCCCCAAGAGTTCATTTGTTCATCGTGGCGAACAAGAGTAGACTCTGAAGCCCCGCTCCTTAACCCGTTGCATACCTTGTTGAGGAAGATAGAGAGAGCTGTGCGCAAGAAGGAAAAAAAATGACGTTTATTTATGTTCACGCTCAGCTGGGAAGTCCCTACTTAAAAGTTCGGAAATATGTAATTATGACCAGATGTGCGTGAAATGGTGATTTTGGGCATAATAAAATAGATTGGCTAGACAATTTAATATTTTTCTCTGTTTTTAAAAAAAATTCCAGACAAAGATTTAAAGAATTGGCATTGCAACGCATGAAAAGCAAACAAAATATGCTTTACCTGCTGCTTCAAGTGCACATTAATTCACATGTCTGTGAATCTCGTACCTCCAATTCGGAGGTCCGTTATTATGACGTCACGCATTTAAGTTGTAAACATGACTCAGAAGTAGCCTAAAATTTTATTGTGAACTAATATCTAAATTCAAAATGATGAAAAACTTTCAGTTTTATTGCTTATTGACTAACAACTGGTGTAAACAGGGAAAGGAGTGATCATTCATTAGGCCTACACAATTCACTACAGGCTCGTTCAATATTCCCTAACATATAAATTATAGGCTATTGTATATGTCTATATTAAAAAATTAGTGTTTTGGAAATTATAATTACGATATTGCCTATTGCGGTGTGCCTTTCAAGTGGAGCATGCATTGGTAGCCTATAATAAAAAGTCTACTCACAGCTATTAAAATCGCAGCTTAGATTTGAATCTAAGTAAAATCATGTCAGATATTTTTCCACCTTTTTCAGAATCAGAAAGACCTTTATTGCCAAGTATGTTTACACACACAAGGAATTTGTCTTGGTAACATGAACTTCCAGTGCAGAAGGAAAGTACAGACATACATAGGAATTACACAATAAAAATTAAATATAACACAATAATAATATTATAAAGAAAATCCCAAATTTAGTATCTCAGAAAATTTGAATATTACTTAAGACCTATACAAAGAAAGGATTTTTAGAAATCTTGGCCAACTGAAAAGTATGAACATGAAAGTATGAGCATGTACAGCGCTCAATACTTAGTTGGGGCTCCTTTTGCCTGAATTACTGCAGCAATGGCATGGAGTAAGGATGAATACGTGGTATGGAGTCGATCAGTCTGTGGCACTGCTCAGGTGTTATGAGAGCCCAGGTTGCTCTGATAGTGGCCTTCAGCTCTTCTGCATTGTTGGGTCTGGCATATCGCATCTTCCTCTTCACAATACCCCATAGATTTTCTATGGGGTTAAGGTCAGGCGAGTTTGCTGGCTAATTAAGAACAGGGATACCATGGTCCTTGAACCAGGTAGTGGTTGCTTTGGCACTGTGTGCAGGTTGTAAAAGTCCTGTTGTAAAATGAAATCTGCATCTCTATAAATTTGATCAGCAGCAGGAATCATGAAGTGCTCTAAAACTTCCTGGTATACGGCTGCGTTGACCTTGGACCTCAGAAAACACAGTGGACCAACACCAGCAGATGACATGGCACCCCAAATCATCACTGACTGTGGAAACTTTACACTGGACCTCAAGCAACGTGGACTGTGTGCCTCTCCTCTCTTCCTCCAGACTCTGAGACCCTGATTTCCAAAAGAAATTTAAATTTTTTTACTTTCATCAGAGAACATAACTTTGGAGCACTCAGCAGCAGTCCAGTCCTTTTCATCTTTAGCCCAGCCGAGACGCTTCTGACGCTGTCTGTTGTTCAAGAGTGGCTTGACACAAGGAATGCGACAGCTGAAACCCATGTCTTGCATACGTCTGTGCGTAGTGGTTCTTGAAGCACTGACTCCAGTCCACTCTTTGTGAATCTCCCCCACATTTTTTAATGGGCTTTGTTTCACAATCCTCTCCAGGGTGCGGTTATCCCTATTGCTTGTACACTTTTTCTACCACATCTTTTCCTTCCCTTCGCCTCTCTATTAATGTGCTTGGACACAGCGCTATGTGAACAGCCAGCCTCTTTTGCAATGACCTTTTGTGTCTTGCCCTCCTTGTGCAAGGTGTCAATGGTCATCTTTTGGACAACTGTCAAGACAGCAGTCTTCCCCATGATTGTGTAGCCTACAGAACTAGACTGAGACCATTTAAAGGCCTTTGCAGGTGTTTTGAGTTCATTAACTGATTAGAGTGTGGCACCAGGTGTCTTCAGTGTTCAACCTTTTCACAATATTCTAATTTTCTGAGATACTGAATTTGGGATTTTCCTTAGTTGTCAGTTATAATCATCAAAATTAAAAGAAATAAACATTTGAAATATATCAATCTTTGTGTAATGAATGAATATAATAATCAAGTTTCACTTTTTGAATGGAATTAGTGAGATAAATCATCTTTTGATGATATTCTAATTATATGACCAGCACCTGTATTACACAGTAATAGAAATATAGAAAGAATGTACAGATATGTTGTTTACAGTTTAAAGTATTATTTACAGATGTACAATTTTGAGATGTTTTGTAAAAATGGACAGTTATGTATGAGAGTTTTAACTGTTCAGACTGAATATAGCCTGAGTGCTCTGTGCTCTGTAGCGCCGGCCAGAGGGCAACAGTCCAAAGAGAAAGTAGACTGGATGTGTGGGGTCCAAAGTGAGTTTCTTAGCCCTTTTTCTCACTCTGGTGTAAAGATCCTGGAGGTTGGGCAGGGGAAAACCAATAATCTTCTCACCCGTCCTGACTCCTGACTGTATGTTGTAGTCTCCTGATGTCTGATTTGGTCTGAACTGCCTGAACCAAACCAGACATTTATAAATGAGCACAGGACAGACTCAATGACAACGGAGTAGAACTGTTTTAGCAGCTCCTTCCTAAGCTGACAAAGGACTCCCACTTCAGGTCTGGTGAGACAGGTCTGGTGAGATAGGAGGGGGCCCTGGGCTTGAGTTTATGTTTGGGCCCTACCTACACTACAAATATCATTATGGAGTAGCAATTACACAAAAATCTAAATATCATTACAATAAAATGCAGGATGTGTTCTCTTAGTTGAGAAAAGATAAAAACTTTTGACAAAGCCATCGAGCTGGCGGAGGACCAAATAGTGGCATGCCCAGGGGTTGGCGCACCCCTGCCGGCGGCTTCTCTCTCTCTCCCCTCTCCCTCTTATGCTTCCCTGTCTCCCTGTAGGCCGGTTCCAGCTCCCCGGACGAGGGGAGGGTTCCAGTCCAGAGGTCCGCCCCGAGGATGGTTCGAGGAACTCCAGGGCAGAGTCTCGGGCTCACGGGTGCCCTCTAGGGGCAGGGAGCCAACCTGGTTCCCACCAGCCTCCGGTCCCATTTTCCCTTTCTCTCCATGCTAATCTCTTTATCCACTTCCTGCCACTGGGGCGGCGGGGAAGTCTGGGCAGTGTGGGGACCTGGGTCACTTTATAGATCATTGTCTGATCGGTATCTATGTGCGGATGTCTCTTGGGAAAAGAAGGGGCGGGGAGACTGAGCCGGGACCATCGGGTACTGTTGCAGAGAAACAGAGTGGTGTAGAGAGGCTGATCCTCACTGACTGCAATGATTTTCCTCTGGAACAGTCCCAGGATGAGCTTAAAAATGCGTTTGCCCAGGTCCGATCGATTGGCGGACAGGTTCTTCATCCTGAGCAACCGCTCTCTTATCCTTATTTTGCCATATTAAAAGATAGGTTGTATCAAGTGACCCAGGACACTCAGTCAAAACAAGATACAACCCAGTTGTTAGTACTGAAAAGCCATCGGGAAATGCTTTTCCAGGCAGCTCATTCTAATCCTATGCCCGGTCATTTGGGTCAAGTAGCCACACGGAATCATTTAATGGTCCGGATTTTTTGGCCGGGCATTCACGAAAACGTGCACAAGTGGTTCGCATCTTGTCGTGAATGTCAAAAGCGCCATTGCGCCCTCTACCGCTTATGCAGGTCCCCTTTGAGAGAACTGGCATGGAGCTCATCGGACCATTGGAGCGATCCGCACGGGGCCATCGTTTTGCATTGGTCCTGGTGGACTATGCAACACAATACCCCGAAGCAATTGCCCTCCGTACCATTTCCGCAAAGAGTGTTGCAGAGGCATTGTTTAGTTTAATCTTCCGGGTGGGGATCCCGAAAGAGATCCTCACTGATCAAGGCACAGCGTTTATGTCACGTACATTACGCAAACTTTACGGATTATTGGGCATTAAATCGATCTACACCAGCACGTTAAAAACAATGATCCGAAAGTTCGTACAGGAAGACACCAAAAATTGGGATAAATGGTTGGAACCCCTATTGTTCGCTGTATGTGAGGTCCCGCAAGCCTCCACCGGGTTTTCCCATTTGAGCTTCTCTATGGACGTCAGCCCCGTGGGGTGTTGGATGTTTTCAGAGAAGTTTGGGAGGATGGACCATCACAAGGCAAAAACGAAATTCAGTATGTCATGGACCTGAAAACCAAACTCCACATATTGGGGTGGCTATCAATGGAGAATTTGTTACAGGCTCAAGACAAACAATGCCGGCTATACAATAGGGGAACAAAACTGCATGAATTTTCACAGGGAGATAAAGTGCTTGTATTACTCCCAACTTCTAGCTCAAAGTTGCTCGCCAAGTGGCAAGGGCCCTTTGTGGTCAAACGGCGAATAGGAGATCTCGATTATGAGGTGATTTGATTGGATAGGAGCGGGGCACATCAAATATACCACCTTAACCTCCTTAAAAAATGGAGTGAGGTAGAGTCAGTGATGTTGACAACGGCAGTGAGTGGGGAGGAGGATCTCAGGCCAGAAGTGAACACAAAAGGTACATCCCTCACTCTGGCCTCAGGGGGAGATCATCTCTTGCCGTTGCAGCTCATTGACATAGCCCAGTTGCAGGACATTTTTTCAGATGTGTTCTCGTCCGTACCCGGTCGAACAGACCTCATTCAGGACCATATTGAGATAGAGCCGGGGGTGGTGGTTCGCAGTCGGCCATATAGGTTACCAGAACACAAAAGAAAGTGGTTCAGGAAGAATTAGAGGCGATGCTAGACATGGGAGTAATAGAAGAATCCTACAGTGATTGGGCCAGACCGATAGTTTTAGTTCCTAAAATGGACAGCTCAGTCCAGTTCTGTGTGGATTATCACAAGGTGAACGCTGTGTCGAAATTCGACACATATCCAATGCCAAGGGTTGATGAGTTGGTCAATCGGCTAGGCACGGTTCACTTTTATTTGACACTTAATTTAACAAAGGGGTATTGGCAGATCCCCTTAATGCCTTTATCTAAAGAAAAAACAGCCTTTACGACGCCGTTTGGATTACACCAATTTGTTACACTTCCATTTGGGTTGTTTGGGGCTCCAGCCACATTTCAGCGTATCATGGATAAGATTCTTCAGGCGCATGCTGCATATGTGCGGGCCATCCTGAGGTCGCTGAGAATGTGGGGGTATGAGTCATTCAACAGTAAAAACTTAATTGATGTCCAACAAATAAACAACAGATATAATACAGATGAACAAATGATAAAGCTTGGGTTGCTGAATATTTGATCCCTTTCCCCAAAAGCACTTATTGTTAATGATATGATTACAGATAATAATCTAGATGTGCTGTGTTTGACAGAAACCTGGCTAAAACCTGACGACAACATTACTTTAAATGAGTCCACCCCACAAGATTATTGTTATAAATACGAGCCGTGTCTGAAAGGTAAAGGGGGAGGGGTTGCTGTAATTTATAATAATATCTTCAGTATTACTCAGAAGTCTAGTTTCAAATATAATTATTTTGAAGTTTTGGTGCTTTATGTAGCATTATGTAGTGTAATTGATAAATCCCGTTTGACATTTGTGCTGGCTACTGTATACAGGCCACCAGGGCACAATACAGACTTTATCAAAGAATTTGCTGACTTTCTATCAGAGTTAGTACTGGCTGCAGATAAAGTACTAATTGTTGGTGATTTTAATATCCATATAGATAATGAAAAAGACGCATTGGGATTAGCATTTAGAGACATTCTAAACTCTTTTGGAGTAAGGCAACACGTGTCAGGACCCACTCATCACCTTAATCATACTCTAGACCTAATATTGTCACATGGAATAAATGTTGATACCGTTGAAATTCTGCAGCAGAGCAACGACATCTCAGATCATTTCCTAGTATCATGTATACTTAATTTAGCTAAGGCTGCAAAGCCGTCCCCTCGCTTCAAATATGGCAGAACTATCACTGCCGCCACTAAAGATTGCTTTTAAATAATCTTCCTCATCAGTTTCATCTCCTCAGCATCCCAGATAGCCTAGAGGAACTTGATTTTGCAACAGAAACTACTGACTCTCTTTTTTCCAGCACTTTAGACACAGTTGCTCCCCGGCGCTTCAAGAAGATTAAAGAAAATTGTCCAACGCAGTGGTACAACGAGCACACCCAGGCCCTTAAAACAGCAGCCAGGAAAATGGAGTGCAGCTGGAAGAAAACAAAACTAGAGGTTTTTCGTAATTCATGGAAAGAGAGCATGATCGCATACAGAAAGGCCGTAAAAACTGCTAGATCTTGTAGCGTATGGACGGTGCTCATAAATGATCAACGGACCAATACTTTGATTATTTATAATGACTCAAGCAAGACCGGCGCCGTGAAGTCTACAGACTGACAGGTTAACGGTACTAAAAGGACACAAACCATGCTCGTGCAGCTCACCGCCACCACAGCCCCCACCTCACACATACCAAGGGACATCCGAACAAATTATATGACTTTTAACTCAGTTATTTGTGCTGTTCCCTGTATATATGCATGCTTTTTGTTATAACCATTTTAGATGTGTTTGATAGGTTAGAAACTTATAGCCAGTGAAGGCTGAAGGAAGAATGGCGTCAATCCTCGCCATTCCTTTAACTCTTGGGTTAAAACCCCCAAGTTTGGTCTCGAAATCTTTGTCTCGCAATTTGTAGGCCAGCTAGGCGGGTTGTGGGGTGCTATGATGCTATTTTGCTTTCTTTCATGCCAAAACCCCAAAGTCTGCATACCCAAAAAAACCCAAGTCTGCCCATTTGTGAGAGTCATAAAACATGTTAATGAGGCGAGACCCAAGACAAAGGGAGATTTCCCGCTTCTGAGTTCCTTCGCTCTGATTGGCTGTTCCGACCAAAGAGACGTGCCCCGTCGCGGCCTTTAAGAATGGGCCACAGACGGCTTCTTCTCTCTCTTGCGCCTCCTCTCTTGTCCTTCTTTCTTGCTCTTGCTCTCTTGTCTCTCTCTCCGGCTTCTTCTCTCTCTTCGCCATCCTTCAACGGATCTCATCACACAAAGGAACCAAAGTTGAATTTCCCGCGAACTCCAAGGAACCACCCGGCAAGATCGAAACACGGACCGGATCGCGGAATTCCCTTAAACACACGAGCTCACCACCAAGGAAACATATGCAAGTATCCATAAGCTGTCGTTATAAAGTTTTGAGCTTATACCAATAAGCTGGACTGACTCCTTGTTTATGCTCATAGGTTGTGTCGATAATATCACCGTTGCTCTGTCTCTCTCTCTCTCTCTTTCTCCCTCTCTCTCCTTCCTGCTTTCAGTTAATTTGTGTATGTTTGTTTATTGTTTGTTGATTTTATTAAAATATATATATTCACACGTGATTGCGCTTGGTTTGCTCATACATAGGTCACTTTTACGGTGAACCGACCCTGTTACAAATTAAAAGAAAGCTATTTCTCCTGGCCAGAGAAACGTTGTTTAAGAGTTATTAAAAGACAGATATTTTGGTGGACAATTATCCGTCCTTTGAACTCAATCCTAGAATTAAAGAAATTTCTAAAAGTTGAATTAAGCCCTAGATATTAATAATTGTTTTAATCCGTTTTAATCAATTGTTAATATCAAAATTCCCCTCTGTGCGGATCTGTGCATGTTTGATCGTAACACGATTAAACGCATGCATAAATCCCGCACCATTTCCCCTGGGGCTAGATATTCATTACAATCTGCTTATTTCTTGACTCTCTTAGAAGAAAACAAACACAACCCTAGGTATTTATTTGATACAGTGGCTAAGTTAACCAAACATAAAGCTTCTACTTCTGATGGTTGTAAACAGCACAGCAATAATGACTTTATGAACTTCTTTATGTGTAAGATCGATAATATTAGGAAGAAAATTATAACCATGCAACTGTCTACTACAGTATCACATCAGACAGAGCATTGTTTTGTCACTGAGAAAAAATTACATTCATTCACTGCTATAGGAGAGGAAGAATTGGCTAAACCCGTTAAATCATCTAAATCAACAACATGTATGCTCGACCCTATACCGACGAGGCTATTAAAAGAGATGCTACCAGAGGTCATAGATGCTCTTCTTAATATCATTAACTCATCTTTGTCATTAGGATATGTACCGAAAACTTTTAAGTTGGCTATTATCAAACCACAAACCACCAAACCACTAATAAAAAACCTCAACTTGATCCTACAGAATTAGTCAATTACAGGCCGATCTCAAATCTACCCTTTCTGTCAAAAATACTGGAAAAGGCAGTGTCTTCATAATTATGTTCCTTTTTAGAAAGAAATGGTATCTGTGAGGATTTCCAGTCAGGATTTAGACCGTATCATAGTACTGAGACTGCTCTCATCAGAGTTACAAATTATTTACTCTTATCATCCGATCGTGGTTGTATCTCTCTATTAGTGTTACTCAATCTTAGCACTGCATTCGATACTATCGACCACAACATTCTTTTGAATAGACTCAAAAATTATGTTGGCATGAGCAGAATTGCATTGGCATGGTTTAAATCATACTTATCTGACCATTATCAGTTTGTAGCAGTAAATGAAGAGATGTCACACCGATCACAAGTTCAGTATGGAGTACCGCAGGGCTCAGTGCGAGGACCGTTGCTCTTCACCCTGTACATGCTACCACTGGGAGATATCATTAGGAAGCATGGCATTAGTTTTCACTGTTATGCTGACGACACTCAGCTCTATATTTCCTCACGCCCTGACGAAACTTACCAATTCACAAGATTAACGGAATGCATAGCTGATATAAAACATTGGATGTCTAGTAATTTCCTGCAACTTAATTCAGAAAAAAATTTTTTTTTAATTATTGAACAAAAAAACTCTGCAAGTAGTAACCTAGAATACTGTCTAACACTCGATGGCTGCTCTGTCAAGTCCTCGTCGTCAGTTAGGAACCTGGGTGTGCTCTTTGATACCAATACTTCATTTGAAAGCCACGTTTCTAACATCTGTAAAACTGCATTCTACCATCTTAAAAATATATCTAAATTACGGCACATCCTTTCAATGCAAAATGCTGAACAGTTAACTCATGCGTTCATGACCTCAAGGCTAGATTACTGTAATGCTTTACTGGGTGGTTGCTCTGCTCGCTTAATAAACAAACTCCAGCTGGTCCAAAACGCAGCAGCTCGAGCTCTTACTAGAACAAGGAAGTATGACCATATTAGCCCGGTTCTGTCAACACTGCGCTGGCTCCCTATTAAACATCGTATAAATTTTAAAATCTTGCTTATTACTTACTAAATGGTTTAGCTCCCCAGTACTTGAGCGATCTCTTAATGGATTATACTCCATCACGTCTATTGCGGTCTCAAAACTCTGGCCAGTTGATAATACCTAGAATATCAAAATCAACTGCAGGTGGTCGATCCTTTTCCTATTTAACAGTCTTCCTAGCATTGTTCGGGAAGCACACACACTCTGTCAGTTTAAATCTAGACTAAAAACGCATCTCTTTACTATGGCTTACACATAAAACATTATCAATTTCTATTATTCAAATCAGTAAATGATTGTTAGGCTGCATTAACTAGGTCAGCCGGAACCGGGAACACTTCCCATAACACCTGATGTACTCGTTACATCATAAGAAGAATGGCATCTACACTAATGTTAGTCTCTCTGTTTATCCTGAGGTTTACTGCAGACAGCTGGATCCGGGCCGTATCCAGATCAGATGGTGGACCTGCGCCTGGACATGACCAATGCATCCCTGAAATGTCTACAGAGAGTGTGTCAAATAAACTCCCCCTGTAAATGCCGCATCGACACAACATCCTCATTAAACCCGTCTTCGGCGTGACGACTCCAATCTTTCGAATAATCTTACGAATATCTATTTACCTAATATGAATTAAGACCTGCAATGTTGCCAGAATTATAATCATACACTGTTTGTTCGTCGGCCAGAGGAGAACTGGCACCCCGACTGAGCCTGGTTTCTCCCAAGGTTTTTTTCCCTCTCCATTCTGACCCTGAAGGAGTTTTGGTTCCTTGCCACCGTTGCCTCTGGCTTGCTCAGTTGGGGAAACTTAAATTTCGGTCTGTGACACGAGCGAGAGAGAGAGAGAGAGAGAGAGAGAGAGAGAGAGAGGATGAGAAACACCTGTCTCTTGTTTCAGTGATTGGTGTGGAGAGACTGGTGCTGGAACACACACACAAACAAGCAAACAAACAAACAAACAAACAAAAAAAAGCTGGGAACAGGTGTAGAGAGGAACTGTCGAAAGTGAAACCGAAGAAAGTGATTGTGGAAACTGAGTTTATGATTTGTGCGATGTGCACGTTGTTTTGTTATTTGAGTGAAAGAGAAAATAAACCACTTCGAGTTCCCGAGAGCCGATCCCTTGTCTTCTTCCTTCCCATATCTACGAACTTTGCTACAATGGTATTGAAGGCAAAACTGAAGTCCACAAGTAAGATCCTTGCGTAAAGCCCGGGTATACTTCAATTTCCGCATCCGGATATGTCTCGCTCACAGTTGAGTCTGCACAACCACGGAAGGCAGCGTTGACAGCGTTCATTGGCAGGGTATGCAATTTTTTTTATAATCTACCAGACACTGGAGGGCAGCACTGAGTCGTGTAATCAACAGGACATTTGCTCTGCAGGATCGAAGAAAAGTAGTTGCTCAACCACTGCAACACAGTTCAGAAGAAACAACAATGCACAAACTTCACACAAACGCTCAAGTGTGTTTTTGAACTGCTCTTTCTGCACTCTTCCTCGATGACTGCACACTGTGCATAGTACTGTGCATATTGCCACCTAGTGGACTGTCTTCTGTCTCACCCCATCCGCAAACCCTCCTGATAACGAAAATTACGATATGCGGACAATGCGTGGACGGCCAAATTATACTTTGGGCTTAATGCTGCCTTCACATGCTATCGGAAGTTTCCTAATTCCAACTTTAGAAGTCGTGATTACGAGCTTGTTGCATTCAAGTGCTTTGTTGTTGGAAAGAACAGGAGAACTCATGGAGGACACCAGGTTTATTCTTGCCTATTAACTGGGAAAATCTTATTAAAACCAAAATTATATGTAGAGTCACATGCACTGACAACCAAACATGTATGATGCCCGATTCTGTAATTTTGGTCAAATGCAGGCAATTTTCATGTGTATAAAACATACAATAGCCTACACTTCAAATGATTACTCCTGTATAAATATACACTACATTAACAACAAGACGATCTAGCTGTTTTGGGATAAAAACTAATAAATCATATACCTGTCACAGCAGTAGTTCTCCCCGCCACCATGTTTAAAGTTTATGGCAGCCCAACTCAGGAATTTGGGTATCAAAATTATTTCCAAACTTCCCAGTGGTAAACATGACATCAGAGGGCGGAAACTCGTATTTACGATAATTCCGATCCAGGTCTGTCGAGATGTTTCAGGATGTAGTGCAGTCCCATGTTAACTGCATCATCCACAGACCTGTTTGCTCTAGGCAAACTGCAGGGGGTCCAGCAAGAGTCCAGTGATGTTCTTCAGGTTGGCCAGCACTCTCAAATGGCTTCATGACCACAGACATGAGAGCGACAGGTCTGTAGTCATTAAGTCTGGTGATTTGGGTTTTTTGGGGAGACAGGAATGAAGCATTTGAAACAGCTAGGAACTTCACACTGCTCCAGTGATCTGTTGAAGATCTGTGTGAAGATTGGAGCCAGTTGGTCAGTGCAGGCATTTAAAAAAGCAGGTGAACCGCCGCCTGGGTCTGAAGCTTCCCTAGTCTTCTGTTTTTTGAAGACCCGGCTCACAGATCTTAAGCGCAGGTTGAATGGCAGGAGGGGTTGTTGGTGTATGTGTGAAGTGAAGAATATGTTTTGTTCAAGTGAAGTGTGAACAAAAATCTTTTAGCTGGGTTCTTAGGGAAAAGGAAAGTTTTCCCATTGCATATATATTGTGTAATATGTCAATCCAATCATCAACTGTAGGTGGCTCTGGTTTTAACCATTTCTTTGTAATTACTTTTTACTGGCTGCCAGAACAATTAACATCAGTTTTTTATCTTTGTTATTCCACCCATCAAAATAAATATTAGCCAAATATAAAGATTGACAATTAAAAGAAATCATCGCCTCAAAAACAGCTTCCAAATTTCTTTTAATCTCTTGCCAAAACTGGGTTAATTTCTGACACTCCCAAAAAATATAATCTCCAACAGCTAGCACCCATCCCTTTGTATATTTTCTGTTGGCGTAATAAAAAAAACTAATAACATTCCTCCAACAAAATTCTCTCCACATGGCTGAGCTTGAAGATTTCCATTGTAGTTCACAAATTTTCATTTTTCAAAGTCTTCATCTGAGATATTCAGATATCCCTCCCTCCATTTGTCTTTAACATATAGTGTATTATCTGGCACTGCTTGGAGAAATCTTTCATATAATTTTGAAATAATCTTAGTATCACATGTTTGGTCATTTTTAGCTTCGTGTTTTCCCTGTGACCTAGTTTTGTTGTGTTCTGATTAGTTCATTATTCCCACCTGTTGTCTAGTTAATTATCCAATTAGACCCAGTGTTTAAGTACCCTTTGTTTCCTTCTACTCACTGGGTTAGTCTTCTTGTGTTCATGGATGTTTGGTTGCCTTCTACGTGGCCCCTGAGAAGACCTCCATTAAAGTGTGTTCGGGGACTTCTGGTTATGTTTCCTGCAGGGTAGTGTGTGACCAGCTCCCTTTAACTTTAAAGTTACATCTTTTCAAACCTCATTGTTTTAGATCTCTTCGGGTTTTTTTTTTTTTTTTTTTTTTTTTTTTTTTTTTTTTTTTAATAGTGTCTAGTGTTATAAACCCACACAGCATGTAATAGGGAAAGGGTAAACAAGTGGAAAAAGATCAAGAAGCCACTTTGTCACCTGGTGTTAGCGTTATGCTAGCTGAAATTAACGCCTTGCACAAGGAGCTCAGAGCCTCTTTGTCTGCAGACTTTGAAGCTTCGTTTGAGAGCTTGGATACCAAGTTAGACAACATTCACTGTACGGCCGCAGCTTGAGATCAGTGTATCGAATCCCTTGAGTCAGGGCTCATGGAAGTGGACCAACTTCTTGAGAATCTAGAGGCTGCTTGCTCTGGGCTCCAAAAGGATAACGAGTGGCTGCAGGCTAAAGTTTTGGCCTTAGAGGGGCGTAGCCGACAGCAGAATATTCACATCATGGGCCTACCTGAGTCCATTTCAATGGTCCACATCCAACAACCTTTTTCTCCCAACTTCTTGTTGAGGTTTTCAGCCATCAGATTCTGCCGTCACCGCCTGAGCTGGATAGAGCTTGGCGAATCCCTGCTCACAAGCCTGCCTCAGGCAAAAGACCACGTCTGGTGGTCCTGCGGTTCCATCGCTACCATGTGAAGGATTTGGTTCTCCGCAAGTCCCGTAAAAAAGGTGTCCTGACCTACCAAGGACACACAATTCATATCTTCGAGGACTACAGTCCTGATGTCCTGAAGCTACATAGTGAGTTAAAAGATGCCATTGTTGCAAAATTGGTCCTTCAGCTGTTCTTTATATTTACATTTAACTTTTCCAGCCTCTTATTGCTACCTGTCCCAACTTTTTTGGAATGTGTAGCTCTCATGAAATCCAAAATAAGCCTATATTTGGCATGACATTTCAAAATGTCTCTTTGTACAGTGTCCCAACTTTTTTGGAATCTGGTTTGTAAATTCATTTGGTAGGTTGAGCGACAATATGTGGGGAGAGCTTGCAATCGGGAAGTTTGCTGGTTAAAGTTTTGTCTGCTGTGGACCTTTTGTATCCACATTATGGTGGATACCCGGTTTTGGGTTTTTTATTTTATTTTATATAAAGCTTTACATTCTTTTTTTTTTTTTTTCCTTTAGTCATTTTCCTCCTTTTGCCTACACCTATAACTCAAAGGCTCAACCACTTTAAAAACGGTCAAAAGGGACCGGATAGGCTTACCACTCCTCTTTTTCTAGTAAGACACGGGGTGTGGCTATTCTTGTACATAGGTCTGTTCCATTTTCTGTGTCCGAGGTCATTTCCGATCCAAATGGACACTTTATTATTACAGGCCATATTAATTGAGTGTGTCTAGTGCTAGCGACTGTATATGGACCGAATTGGGACAATGATGTTTAAGAATTTTATTTTCCCTCCCTGATTTAAATTCTAGCCGACTTATTTTAGGTGGAGATTTTAATTGTTGTCTGAATCCTCTTTTAGATTGCTCACAAAGTGTCCCTATATGCAGATGACCTTTTGTTGTTTGTCTCTGACAATTCTATTCCTCCGGTGCTTGCGTTGTTGTCAGAGTTTGGTCAAACTTTGGGTTATAAATTAAATCTGACTAAAAGCGAACTAATGCCTCTTAATACTGCCTCCAAATTTCCCTTATCTTCTATGCCATTCAAGTCTTTGCATAACTTCAAATATTTTAATCCTGGACCTGGCCTGTAGATCTGTTTGCAATTTGGTGTTGGGGGAATTTCTCAGTTGAACTTGAGTTAGTGGGTCCCTAGACATGAAAAATCACAGAGGTGCTCATCTGCCATAGTGCCACGAATGACACTGTATGTAATGTAATGTAATGAATGTAATGGTCAAATCAAATATGGCCGCAGATGGATGATGTAAATCCAACTTCTATGTTTCTGAATGTATATACACATGTAATACCTCTATTTAGACTTATTATGGTATGTGAAATTAATTTCTGATATTATTGACCATATTTTTGACCTTTATAAGGGCATGGTCAAGGTCATTTTCCTATTCTGAAGACCTTGGCCATAACTTGGCCATTATTAGGAATAAAAACCAGATGCAAGAAGTCTAATTCTGCTAAATCTGACATTTAACATTCATTGCTAATATTGTTTTTAACCTTAAGGATCATCTTGTCATTGAAATGTCTCTTTTTTTTTTTTTTTTTTTTTTTTTTTTCAATGTCACTATAATTTTTTTTTTTTTTCACAATGATTTTTTTCTTTTATAGTCACGTAACAATTATATAAGTTTTATTTTTTTTTTTTTTAAAATCACAATGATTTGTTTAAAATTATATCATACCAAGACATGAAGAGAACAAAGTCTGATTTCTCTCAATTATAAACATGCCCTTTGAAGTTTTATTTTTGTTATAGTTAGTACAATGATATAAAATAAAACAACTGACATTTTGATGGCAGTGCCAAAGTGCTCCTGCCATCCAAAGTGCTCCCTTCCATCCATGTGAACCAGAAAAGCCCTGTTGGCTCTAGTCTTTCTTTGCACTGGTGCAAATAAAACTATGTAGCAATAAAACTGATATACATCATACCAAATTAACTTCCACTGGTGTAATTGCACCATATAGTCTGATTTCTCTCAAAGTGTACTGTATGTGTGCATGCATGTTAGTGGGATTGGTTTGTACAGGATGATGAAGTTTTCCATGGCAGAATATGGTGTATATAACATTCAGCAAACACAACAGCCACATCATGGCAGACTTGAGCAGACTTGGTGGTAAAAGGGCGGTTCAGACATTTTGATGGCAGGAGTGTGCCAAAGTGCCATCCTTCCATCCATGTTCTGTTAAGGCTCTAGTCTGACCTCTTTGGGGTCCTTGGTTGTTGCAAGCAAGTCAGGCAAATACTATTATTTTGAACCAGATGAAAGTCCGGATCCCCTCGATCTGGATGTAGCCTCTGATCCCACTACTTGTGGAAGGGAGAGCATCAATTCCAGCACTTCCCCACTGGTGTAGAGTTCCTTTCCTATCACCTGAAATCATCAAATGTCTTATCTGTTGTAGTTGACCTGGCAATCCCAAAGCCCAGACACACACCAAAGTGCTTCACTACCAATGCTCCCGTCGGGCATCTTGCTCTGAGAGAAAAGGTGTCTGCCTCTCCATTTCAGTAAGTTCCAGCAGAGCAAGTCAGAGAAGAGAAGAGGTAGACAAAACAAAAAGCCATAGCAGCATGTTCAGTCCCCACGTTGCTCATACAGTCATCTCCAGTCAGGATATGTGCTTTAATCACTGTCTTTGACAGTGACGCTCCAAGACGAGAGACTGCTTGATGGAGTGGAAGCATTCGCCACCTCTCACCAGTGCCATACTGCTGCCAGATCTCCTTCAGCCCAAGTTCTTGAAAGTATGGGCTGTAGTGGAGAAGCAATGCAAATGTGTCTGTGTCATTGGAGACTGGCAACTCTCTTGCACTGCTTCCCACAAACAGCCCACTCAACATGCACCAACAACCTGGCATCAGCCTCCTCAATCCAGGTCAAGGGATCTCTTTGCCACCAGCTGCCTTTGCTGGTAGCACCTCATCTTCAATGACAATAGAGCTGACAATGACAGTAGCATTGGCACTGGCTTGATTGCACACCATATCCCAAGCTAACAGTTTCTGCTTGTTCTCCTCAGATGCCCAGAACTTGTCAAGTTGCTGAGGGATGGGTGTGTGTCTGTTCATGCCAATGCTGTCGCTGCATGTTTTTTTTTTTTTTTGCCCATATAATCTTAACCTAAATATCTTAAGCTTATTTGGCTTGCTGTCTACTGATGAGGGGCTCGATGAAGCAGCTTCAACTCGAGTGCTGATATACCCCCACAGTGACTAAATGATTATGTAGTGCAAGGTACCTAAGATAAAAGGTAGAGTTTGGGCAGGTGGTGAGATGCTGGAACATCTGAGACTGAGGAGAGGTAAGCAGCTGTTTATATACTCTGGGTGTTGATTGGAAGATTATGGACTCACTCCTCCCTAAATTAAGTTTAGAACTTCATTTTGAGTCTGTACGCTGCATGCGCTCCCCTTATTTCAGGGACATCTCGACGTAAGAATCTAGTACAAGATGGATGAACTCTGGCTCTTGGCAGAGGGATGATGTTGTGCTGATGATGGCATTGATGACAGTACCTAAAGTAGGGAATTGTGCATCTTCTTCAACATGACGTCTACCACAACATGAGTGGCATAAGTAGACTCAGGACTCCATTTGGTGAGATCAAGTCGAGGCTCAATCTCACTGACAAGTTTTGACTTGTTGACATGAGCTGGAAGGTCACCATCAAATGGGAGATGCTGAAAGCACATCATGAGAAAGTATCTGCCGGATACTCATGCCCTGCTCCTTAGCAATGTCCATACTCATATGTGCGGCCATGTCTTTGGATGAGACTAACTTTTGCTCCTTTTTATACTGATTGTTGGTGTCTTCTGTGGTTGTTCGTTGAACTGAAGCAGTTTTCTCTTTGATACAGTTGTGCTCATTTTCTCGGAATTCTCAACTAACCTCTCCTGCAGTAGACATGCTTCCCTTTTTGGAGACAGTTGAGCAAGCGAGGAGCAACACCTCGGTCAACAGCCTGCTTGGTGAGCAGATTGTGCAGTGGAACAGGCACATTGACTGTCACTGAGTATGGATTCTGCTGCTTCTAGCACAAAGTCCAGCAGCTTTGAAACATTTTGGTTAAATGTAAGGTGGTGAGTGGTGCTCAATGCATGCTTGGAGATGGCGTTCTGTCTGTTTCAAGTGTGGTTGTTGGTGAGAAAGTTGAGGATATCAGTGAACATCCCAATCTCATGGAACAAGCTCAAATTCCGCTACAGCAGTTGCATTGTGCGTGGCTACATAGTGGCCTCCAAGACCCTTTGACACTCACTGAATGGTCTGCTCGACCAGCATGTCACCTCCCACAGCACAGAACCAACCTGGGTGATCCTGCACAACCCACTAGCCTATAGAAAAGAGTCGGTAAAGCTCAGGATGTGTAAAACTCTAGCTCCTTGGTTTGTTCAAGATACCATGAGCCATGACAAAAGTAGTTGCACATTCTGCAAAGATTGACATAGAATCCTCTATAGTAGCCACATGTAGGTTCCAGTTTCCTTCTCTTTCGGAGACTACAGCATTTTTGATGACAGACACCAATTCCAGCCAAACTTGAGCTGTGACTTTGCTTCACGCTCCTTCTCAAAAAATACAAGAAAAGTCAAACCTTGTCTTTTTTTTTTTTTTCTGTGAACTCTGTCCAGTGCTGTACAAATACACAGTATAAGGGCAGACTGTAAATTAGCTCTCATGTACATGTGTAATGCTCCCTGTTGCTCAATCGTGAGATGAACTTTAGGAACCTTGGAACTCTTTTGATACTCCTGGTAAAATACAAGAAAAGTTAAATCTTGCCCTCTTATTTTCTGTGAACTCAATACACCGTATAAGGGCAGACTGTAAATTTAGTTGTACATGCGAACTATGTCTTTTGAGAGTCTTCAGAATAGGAAAATGACTCAGGACATGGTCATTTCAAGGTCAAAATCACCCAATATGGTCATATCAATGGCAGAAATTCATTTTGCATACCATAATTAGTCAAAAGAGGTATTACATGTGTATAAACATTCAGAAACAAAGATGTTGGATTTTCATCATCCGATGGCGGCCATATTTGATTTGACCATTACGTCGTTTGTGGCACTATGGCGGATGAGCACCTCTGTGTTGCACTTTTTTTTTTTCTTCTGACAGTGTAGGTAGAATCAACTTTGTTCCCTAAAATCTTATATCTTTTTCAGTGTATCCCTATTTTTATCCCAAAGTCTTTTGTTGCACTAGATATACTAGAATGGCAAAACAGATTAAAAAAAGTATCCTGTAGAATCCAAGGCATTTGGGTGGTCCTTCCTAATTTTCTGTTCTATTATTGGGCTGCGAACATGCGGTCTATTCTACACTGGATTGATTCAAACAATTTGGACAGCCCCCCTGCTCTTCGTCCATCTGTGCACGCCATTGCCTTATTCAATGTAAGGTGGTTCATAGAGTTCATAGAGCACTGTTGGTCATGTGTTCATGGATGTTTGGTTGCTTTCTATGTGTTCCCCGAGAAGATTTCCTTTAAGTGTGTCCCTGTGTATATTCATTGTGTAGTCATTACTACAACCAGACCCGTTACACTTACAACATGATTCAGCATTATTTACTGAACACCTTTTAATGTTCCTGTTTCTGTGCTTTCTAATACTGGTCTGCTACTGTGCTTTCTAATACTGGTCTTTCCTGTAGCTCAAACAATAAGAGCATGGCGCTAGCAACACCAAGGTCATGGGTTTGATTCCCAGGGAAAGCAAGAACTGACAATATCTAAAAATACGTACCTTGAATGCAATGTAAGTCGCTTTGGATAAAAGCATCTGCCAAATGCATAAATGTAAATGTGATGTAAATTTTACAATCAATATAATGTCTTACTTGAAGGTATCTATAAAAATAATTTTGATTTAAGCCTTAAGTACCAGCAGATGGCAGCCTCGTCCCTCACTGTTTCCACAGACTGTTATTCCCAGTGTCGGTGAGGCAATTGTTAGATGGGAATATTCGAAAGATCGGAGTCATCACATGGGAGACGGTATATTGGGGATGTTGTGTCGAAGGCAAATTATTAAATGGGAATATTCGAAAAGATAGGAGTCATCACATCATGATTCATCCGGTCATCATTTACCCGGTCATTTAAATGCCGTTTGTTCTGTAAGTCTTTGTTTTGTTTTGCATGTTACGGTCAGCATTCCTGAGCAGTCTCAGTTGATAATTATTTCTCACTGTTGGATTTCTCATTCCCTGTGGACTTTATGTGTTTGGACTGGTAACATGTGCTTTGACCCTCTGCCTGGCATGGGCTATGACTTTTTTGAATATACTTGTAAATAAACTTGATCCTCACTCCTGCTGTATGCTGTCTTTACAACACCAAATCATTACAAAAGTCTTCATCATGGATCCAGCAGTTCAACTAGTCCATATGCGCCAAGGTAACATCACACATTCAGAATTTCCTGGTCATTGCAAATGCTTCTGAGTTACCAGACTGTGCTCTCATTGACTCTTTCTGTCATGGGATTAACCCTTATCTCAAAGACAAGTTAATTCATGAAGCTTCTCAAAGTTCTTTCTAAGACTTCCTGGATTATGCATTAAGCGAGTCCTCATTCACCGTGGGAGTAGCAGACAGGGATGCTTCACTTAAACAATTTTTGGGAGGGGACTATGTGAGACTTCGCCGAAATTGGCTTGGCCAAAATTTTCCATCTGTGTCCACTCTAATGCTGACAAACCCCAGTGCTTACAACCCTCACCAGCACAGTCATGTCTGAGTCTTTGTGGATCAAGATTGTCAATTCAAAGCCTCCTGTTAAGGACTAAACCTTTCAGTTTTCAGCTGTCATGGACACATCGACGGTGTCGTTGACATGGCAAATGAGGTCGCCAAGTCCATGTTGTGGCTTGATAGCCAAATTGGCAGATCCGTCTCTGAGAACGGTAAGAGAAGCCAGCTTTCCTAAGCTAAATATCTAGTATTCCTGCTGATGTTTCTCTGGAGTTCATCTGTTCTTCCTGTGTTTTCTATGATGGCAGTGGTGCTATAGTGTGTTTGGTCGACGGTCGTCGAAACAGCTTTGAATACAACAACTGCACATAATTCAGAGCATGTTCCTGTTCCTAAGTTTGTTCCTGAGCAAGTCTTAGTCTGCAGATCTGCTCCAGAATCAGTTAGTGTGTAAATGTACATTTTTGACCAACATTTAACACTTCTGATGTCATTTCTAGTGAGAAATTACTACTGTAGGAATTAAATATTTGCTTAGTTCTCACCAAAGCTCTCTCTATTTTGCTGTAGATTATTAAACTGTTACACTGTGTAACGAATTAGCTCAGAGGGGAAATATAATAACTCCTTATGATTATTCATTGATTAATTATGAATTATTTTAATCAGTTAATGAGATTAACTTGATGTGACTACATTAACATTACAATCAATCAGTTCATCGCTTGAGGTATTGATTATTAATTAATTCTAAGAAAAGGATATTTTTCATGGCCACAGAAAATTGTTCTTTCTTTGTATTTACATAAGTGCTTAGAGCACATAACAAGATCGATCATTTAAGTGATCATATTTTGTACTTTACTTGCATTTAGCCTGAACTGTAAAAGACCGTCCAAGGTAAAATCGCAGCAGAAAGTTTCTATGGTTCTGTCCGATGGTTTTCCAGTTGCGATCGATTCCTTCCGTGTTGAGCGAAGGAACGACGGTGAACTTGCAGAGACTCTGATCGAAGAAGGTCCTCCCCAAGGTTTTTTTTCTTCATTCTGGCCCTGAAGGAGTTTTGGTTCCTTGCCACCATCGCTTTTGGCTTTTAGCTTGCTCAGTTGGGGACACTTAAAATTTCAACTATATTACCGACCTGCCCGCATTGACACTATATGATAATTGAAATTAGCAGGATAACATCACCGTTTTCACCAGAGTGGCTGTACAGCTGAATCAAATTCTGTTGCATTGTTTTCCTGTTAACACTGTGTAGCTGCTTTGAAACAATTGGCATTGTAAAAAGCGCTATATAAATAAAGATGACTTTTGAGGTCTTGTACGGCGTTATCCAGCTGCTCTTGGTGCCCAGCAGCTGTCAGAGCCTCCTGAAGACCATCTGGTAGCTCCCTTCTGTTAGCATCCTTGCATGTGCACTGTGCCTTCTCATGCTGAGCGGGGGTTGGTTCTCTGTGGAACTCTGTGACTTACAGCGTCAGTCCGTTTACCTCCCTTTTGAGGCCTGTGGGAGTGTGGCCAAGGAGATGATGATGCTGGTCAAGTCTTTGTAGCTCAGCCTGGGTGTCTGGTGTCCACTTGTGTTGCAGTTTCGCCGTTCCTTTCTCTGCCGTTGCAAGTTGCTGGCTGCTTTAGGCTGAAGGGGGTCCATCAAACGCTCTGCCGGGTCTACAGGGTTCCTAGTGGTGGCAGAGCTGGATGTCTGAGGCATACTGGCACACTTTTGGGAACACGAGAGAGAGAGAGATGGCAAAGGCAAATGCAAGTTTGTACAGGGGTGGTGATCTAACTGTGTGGGAGAACGGCTATGGGGGGCCACATGAATGGTTATGTGGGCCGCTTAAGATTTTGTGTTGGTAAATACAAATGATGAATGAGTATATTTGTTGACAGGCTGTAAGCAGTCTGTATGTGTGATCAAACTATTACTCAAAACCATTGATGGTTCTCCTGACAGGTTGTCACTACGACAGTGACAAATAAAACAACTAAATTAAATAAAATGATATGATATGAGATCAGAAAGAGAAAGGAAAGTGTTTTACCTATTTAGTTTTAACTAGGAGATACGGCTAAGCAGGTGTAAGTGGGTGATGCTGCATTAGATCATAATCCTATGGTTAGACTGGTAGCAAAGCTAGCAGGGACACACCAAACACCTCACGGTCAAAAGAAAAGAAACAATGGGAAGCGTTTCTAGTTCTATCTTCATGGACTAGGCCAGGCACTGAGGAGTGAAGACTAATAACCTGTGTAACTCATTAAAGAAACAACAGTTGCTAGAACTATTGTAATCTTATGCAGAGAAGGAAGATGGTGACAGTAAAGTAACTAAAATAAGTGATAGATTTTATGTTGGTCTCAGCATTGAAAGAAATGGGACAGAAGGTTTTCTCTGTATGTGGAAGCTGTATTCTCTATGTTCCTATGTTTAACATATGGGACCAGTCCCTATAAGGAATAGGTTTCTGCTAAGGGTTTCTGTTGATATTGAAGGGTCTTCAGGAGCTCAAGGAGAGCCTGGATGGTGGACAAGGAGAGTACCATATTTAGACTTGTTTTTCTATATGCATCACATTCCTATAACCTGAGATATATGATGTACTCTCTCATTGGTTAAACCTTTTCTACACCCCTTTTATTCTTTGTATATAACTATCAATCCTACATCAATTAAAATGAGATGTTACACTCTCCCTCAGCGCTGAGTATCTGTTCATTCAATTGCCAATGCAGAAAACTGGGATGAGGCACGAAGGGGCAAAAACCTAACAATAAGGTAAAAGTACAGAATAATTTCCTTATAGCTTCTAGCAACTAAAAGTAAAGAGATGTAGACGTAATTAAATTTGAAATTTAATTAGATTCAACTTAGCTGAATAGGGATATTCATGATAAACAAAAGTAAATGAAATAAACTAAAAATAGAGAAGAACTAAAGGAAAGGTAACTAGAAAAGTTGATTTAATTAAATTTGAAATGTAATCAAAACCAACTTAGCTGAATAGGGATATTCAGGCTAATCAAAAGTAAAAATAAAATAAAACCTATAGGAGGAATAAGGTCGGAGTACTTTAGAACAAACACACACAAAAGGCCTCTGGGTCTTGTGAAGCTTCGGGATTTGCATGAATCATTTGTCTTGAATCAGTGAAGTTGCTAAAGTCGTGTGATTTCAGTAAACAAGATCGTTAAGCATCATAGCAGTTTCAAAATCATTTCAAATTTCCCTGGTTTGTCATTTAGGTCTCGTGAACCAATGTCTATATATAATTTGTATATGAGCTAATATATCAATTATAAATCTAGACACATTTGATGTCTTTAATAAAGTGCAGAGGCATATTTAACATTCCCTTACTTGTCAGGTTAACCCAGCTTTCACAAAATGAGCCCTACAGTTTACTGAAACATCACGCCTTATAAGAAACCGCATGTTTAGATGGTTCATTGATTGTCTTTACACCTTCAACAAAACATTTGTGAATGGTTTGTTAAAGCTGTTTCAATAAGTTTTCGCTGCGCTTCCTGATCTGTCCAGCAGGGGTCACCGGACTGTGGCGCTTTGAGCGGTTCAAATCAGTGAATCATTTGTGACTCAATGGATTCGTTTGATTCGGAGCTTCAGATCCCTCATCAGTGGTTCAAAGTCCCTTAGTCTACAGGGTCTGCCAAGGGACCAGTGCCAGCCCACAACGCCACTCGAAAGGGAGCGGACTTTCGAGCCCCACTGAGGGCATGCACTGGGAACTCTAGCGTGGTAAGTCATGACTCACAAATCAAAATGGCACTTCACTTCAAATAATTTGATTTCATAAAGGCTTTATTCAAATCAACAAAGCAGAGTCTCTCCTGCAGGAGACAGCTCCTGATTTCTGCCCCTTCAACAGTGTATATATATACCATAGCTGCTTTGTTTTTCCTAAGCTCGTCTTTCATGTGATAACATGCCAACACGTTCCAAGTTTTTGGTGTAGACTTTCCATCTCATGTGGCCTCTTGACCTTTTACATCTTCAGAAAGTCAGCACACACAGCTGAAATATAATAGTGTTCACAAATATAGCTTATATTATAATAAATTCAATAATAAAATCTTCTACATTTTCCAGTTGCGATCGATTCCTTCTATGTTGAGCAAGGAACTACGGTGAACTTGCAGAGACTCTGGTCAAAGAAGGTCCACATGAGGTGTTGTGTAGGCCCACCATGTCTGGAGGGCGTGCCGGGCAAAGGCCCGAAGACACAGCGTGTCAGTCGTAGGTGTGAGGGAGTAGAGAGAGAGCAAGCAGATCTGTGTCTCTCTCTTTAAAAGCTCTGCAAGAGGTCACCACCTCTTCAGTCAGAGAGCCAGTCGTATTTGGGCTTTCAGAGGGAAAGCTTTTACGATCCTTTGTCTCAAGCAGATTGGTTGCTGATAAAGGAACTATTAAAGATTCTTGTAATACTAAGGTTGCACCGGTATCGACATATCCTATACACAATCATTATATTTCAATCAATAAAGATCTTTAAATTTCAACTTCGTGGACCCCAAACATGCCAAACATACACATGATTTTCGTTAACCATTATATGCAATTCTGAAACAAATCCAACAGAGATTGAATTAACACATAGACCAAATCCTGGTCATATCATGAGATATGTCCATAGACCTTCAGAGTGAGTTCTAAAGATTACTTGTTAAATTGGACAAATAATTGTCTACTTTGTCTGTCGCTACAACTTCCTAAGAAGTCTGTCCGAAAATCAGTTTCTTGAGGTGGCTTCATGCACAAACACTGCCTTACAAGTCATTGTCTGATAAGGCAGTGAGGCAACAACTCACTTGCCTAGGTTTTCGGACATCTAGGTGACATCTGTCAGCTGTGGTACCCTTAAGTACCAGCAGATGGCAGCCTTGTCCCTCACTGTTTCCACAGACTGTTTATTCCTGGACTTCTTTTCCCAGAACCCACTGCTCATTATTAGTTGACTGGTTTCAGCTGTGTTTTGTTGATCATATAATTTAACCTGTCTATTTAAATGCCTTTTGCCCTGTATTCAGTATGAAGTCTTGTTTGTTTTGGTTTGCAGTCTCTTTGTTATTTCTCACTGAGTCTTGGATTTCTCTTGGAAAATCCCTGTGGATTTTGTGTGTTTGGACTGATAACATGTGCTTTCACCCTCTGCCTGGCAAGTCATTCCTATGACATTTGGAATATACTTGTAAATAAACAGCATTCAGCAGAAGTGAGGATCCAAATGCAGTGTTTACACCATCAAATCATTACAAAGCCCATATTTTACCTTTTTAATGATTTTTTTTTTTTTTTTTACCCTGCCATAGAAATCTTGATATTAATTTATCCCATTCCCTGAATTGCTGATTCGATATCTCTATTGGAAGAGTCTGAAATAGGAACAGTAATTTCCTTTAACCTTCGAACTTAAACTATACAAAGGGATAAGGTTCCATCTTAATAGATCAGCTTTTATTTTTTTATTCAGGGGTCTGTAGTTTATCTTTGAGTAGTCTCTGGGTAAATTTATTAAATATCTCATTGATTTTGTATCCCATTTCAAATTATATTTTCTCTTAATTTGCTTTGGTGGCTCATAGTTAAATGTTAATACTTGAGTCTTTGAAGTTCATAACCAGATATTGCCTCATAACCCTAAAGAAAATTTAATTATATTGGAAGTGACTTTGTAGGTTGACTCAAATATATCATCCATAAAAAAGAGCTAGTTTGTGTTCTCATGACCCCATATCTATTCCCTTAATTGATTGGTTTTGCCTAATCAATTGACTCAAAGGCTCAATAAATAAAGCAAAAGAAGGGGTGAGATCGGACATCCCTGTCTTGTGTCCCTTTCTAGTTCAAATGGATCAGACAAATCCCCATTAATCTTAATCTTTGTGCAAGGCTTGTTGTATAGTGTTCTGATTATTTTTGTGATTCTCTCATGAAAATAAAATTTCATTAACACTTTTTATATATAAAGATCCATTTCACTGAGTCAAAGGCTCTGCACTTAAACTCAATAGAGCTGCCTCTACATTATGATCTGAAATGAAAGTAGAAATGTGCAAAGTTCTTCTGATGTTATCTTGAACTTGCCTTTGACATGTAAAGCCTGTTTGATCCAAATGAATAATGTCTGGGAGAATTGTTTCTAATCTTTGTGCTAGAATAGAGGTGAACAACTTATAATCAACATTTAGAACACCAGTTGGTCAATAATTACCACATTACATTCTATCTTTCCCCTCTTTTGGTATAACTGAGATAAGCGCTTTCCTCCATTTAGGGTAAAATTTTTTTTTTTACTTTGCATTACCCAGTTGAATGCCTGTAATAAAGTTGGAGCCAAATGATTGACCATGAGTCATACAATAATATCATCAAAAAGTCAGTCTGCAAATCATTATTACTATAAGGTTGTGAATATAGAACTTGATTCATTTTCAAAAACTCTGTTGTATCTGCTCTAATTTATTATGTATCTTTCCTGTTTGAGGGTCCCTAATTCTATTAATGGCCCTATATCCGCTTGTTATTTCCTTAATCTATATGATAATAATTTTAATGACTTCCCTCCTATTTCATAATAATACTTTGTTCATAATAACCCCCTCCCATGGTTTCGGGCATCTAGCAATGGCTGCTGGACACAATCCAACACGGGTATTCTCTTCTGCAGACCACCCCGTTTCAGTGGTGTAGTCCTGTCTCTAACATTACCCCAAAATGCCTTCGTTTTTTTTCGTTCGTCCCGCTGATCAAGTCAGAGTGTGAATTTAACAGCTGCTTTTTTGTGGCGCCCCCTCCTCCTCAGACTTGACGCTCACACGGGTTGCCAGCTTGAGGACACACAACAGGAGCGAGCGCAATTGACAATGAAAACCACACTGTAAGTTGAGGAATTGATTTATCCATGTTTTAATATGCTCTCGTTCATAGAGATATTTAGATGGGTGCTGAGTTTTTTCAGGTGGAATCTGCAATCTCTGACCCGGTTTGTTCGCTGGCTTCCATGGCTGCAATATGATGTGTTTTCCGCCAACCTGGGATGTTGAAATACTATTGGGTAAACTGACAACGCGTGGTATCGCACAGACCAAACCAAAAACAGACATTCCGACACAGAACACACATTTCAAAGTAGAATAACTGGCTGTAGCATTGTTTTTCAGAGAAACATGTAGTTAGAGTTTAGTATGCAGAGATTTAGGAAACAAGCATATTTTCATTTCAGTGAAAAACTTGCATACAGCACCTTTAAAGCTACAACCACCAAACTCTGCTCAGACCTTCAGACTGTTCTGACCCTATTTTCGAACTGATCAGACTTACGGTTTTCTTAAACAATTAAGATTAAAAATCATTGAGGGGGTCAAAACTTTAATACACTAACTCTAATAGAGTATTAAAGCTTCATCCACTATGTATCTAACATTAACAAAGCCTAGTAGCTACCTTAGGACATGTTAGCAATATGCTAATTAATGCAAGCAACATGCTAATTCATGCTAACAAGATGTTAAAACATGTTAACAACATATACTAGCAAAATGCTAATTAATGCTAGCAAAATGCTAATTCAATGCTAAAACATCGTAACAGCATGCTAATTCATGTTAAAACATGTTAAAAATGTTAAGAAAATGTGTTAATGTTAAAAACATGTTAAATGTTAACAACATGCTAATCAGTGCTAACAATGTTAATGCATGTTAAAACATGTTAGCAACATTAATTCATGTTAACATGCTTGTAAAATGTTAAATCCTTACGAAAATGAACCATGGTTTTACTACAAATAAAACCAAAAAACCATGGTTATTGTAGTTAAACGATGGTAACCACAAATTAACCAAATGTAGTTTAACCATGGTATTTGTGGTAAAGCTGTGGTTATATAAATGATAATCAATTAGCCAAAAAAACATGGTTACTACACTTTTACTACAATAAAACCATGGCTATTTTTCGTAAGGGATCTTATTAGCAAAATGTTAGTTAAAATGCTAACAATGCTAATTTCTGCTTGCAACATGCTGATTCGTGCTGTCAAAATGCTAATTCATCTGGCATGTTAAATCATGCAGGCTAACAAAATGTTAATGTTAACAAGGCTAACAGGCTAACAAAATGTTAATGTTAACAAAATGTTAATGTCTGAACATGCTAGCAAAATGCTAATTCATGTTGAAAAATGCTAACAACATGGTAATTCATGTTAATGGTAACATGCCAATTCAGGCTAACAACATGTTAAATTGTTAGCAACATGCTACGCATGCTAGCAATGTGCTAATCATGTTAACAATGTGTTGAAATCATATTAATA
Organism: Paracanthobrama guichenoti; assembly: GCA_018749465.1. Taxonomy (NCBI): domain Eukaryota; kingdom Metazoa; phylum Chordata; class Actinopteri; order Cypriniformes; family Gobionidae; genus Paracanthobrama; species Paracanthobrama guichenoti. Next base: position 26,206,196 of record CM031943.1, read on the forward strand.
ACATGGTAATCATGTTAACAATGTGTTATGGCAATCATGTTAGCAAATATTCTACATGTATGTGCAAAATCATGTGAGTAACATGCTAGCAACTTCATGTTTGCAACGTTAACGTTCAATTTAATCTGACCATTTCTATCCATCGATCGACCGAGAAGACTGTATTGCCTTCAAAACATTCAAACTTAATTTAAAACTTTTTAAAACTTTCTGGCTCTGATTTTTCAAGCCAACTTAAAGTTTGTCTGCAAACTTTATTATCTAGTTTGTGTACTGTACTTTTCAGCATATAATTCAGCCAAACTACAGTGCTTCCAACAGGCTATTTATTACGCCACCAAAAAAAGGCAAAACAATGGTCCATTTGGCTGATAGGTGGCGGTAATGTTGTATCTGTGATCCGTCGTAAAACAAGAAGAAGAAGATCCGCCGTCAAACAAGAAGAAAAAAGGATCACGCTGCATTGGGGTGTGACGCTTCTTTGAATAAACACGGTAAGTAAAGACATACATTTAATGAGGTATATAATGATGTATTTCGAGATGTCCAGCACACGTTCTGCATTATGTAGTCACGTTGTTGTCAGTACAGTGTGAGAATAGATGCGTCTTACTTTCTAAGCTACAGTGTGTCATTGCATTCAGTGACTGATATAACTGATGCATAAATACTGTAAAATCACGTGTAAAATGAGTTTAATCGGTGTCGGGGCTTTATTTTACGAGCAGTGTAAGTGCTATGCGACGCGTTTTAAATTAGGCAGAGTGGCGTGTGTTAGGATTTTTTAGTTTTGTTTTTGTTTTGTTTTGTTTTTGCAACCACACTTATTTTACAACGCCCTCTTTCATCATTTCAAAACAAAAGTTCACGCTGGTATCGCACTCTATCGTCTTCTGCGAACAGTAAGGTCTGTGGAGTCTAAATCCATGCCACATCTATTTGCAAAATAATAAGTAATAATAATAAGTATTGCAAACAAAAATAAAGAATTGCAAAAGAGAAAATCAAAATATAATTAATTGCAAAATCAATGACAGCTGTAAAACAAGCTTAGAACTTTGATCCTACTTTATTTATTTATTTTTTTAATCTCTGCAATAGATTTTTTTGCAGCAATGATTTTACAATCTACGATCTACTAATTTATTTGCAACTTCCCTTTCAAGCTACATTTTAGGGTTTACACAACACTGTTTTCAAATGAAAACGGAAAACTTTTTATTTGTTTTGGCCATTCATTTACACTACAAAGGCGTTTTGGGGGCCTGAAAATGCAAGGACCGGAACTCCCCCTCAGCTGGGACTGAGTGGCAGAAGAGCTGCTGCATGACTGGATTTAATAGGGGGAAACGCGAATAAAACAGATGGTTATCAGTTTAAACTAAAGGATATAGTGTTCCTTACAACTTACAATCCTGTGATCTATGGATATTTAGATGCAGCCAGGCCTGGTTTTGTGTGTTTTTCGCATTCACGCTGAAAACCAATGCTGCCGCTGTCTTTTTTTTGCCACTCAGTGGGCATAACCACACTCACTCTGGCCGATGGTGACATCACGTGCATACCTTCTATTCACGCATGTGTATTACGTGTTCGTGGGGTGTTTCTTGACAAAGTGACATCTGATGCCAATCCGATACTCTGTATCGGTATCAGCTCCGATACGTCATTATTTGCCGGGTCGATACAAATCCGATACTGTGCTTATAATATTCTGTGTTATTGTTAAGCCCCAGTGACCCACAAAAGCCACAACAATATTATAAAGCATCAACTCTTCTTTGTGCACTATATTAAGTGTTCAGAAGCCATTCCATAGTTTAATGTGAGGTACAGATGAATATTTAAGTCATTAAATTCAAGTTCACGTAAATGCTTCCCTCCATTCGCCATTCAGCTTTCAAACTGTGCGTCGCATTCGGTTATGACAGTCAACACGATGAAACTCTCCAAGGTTATTCAATGTTCCTGTTATTATGCTTGATTTGTACATAACGCTCAGTCTTTGCATAACTTTTTTTTCTACCGGGTGTCTGTTAGATCACAACACTGGACTAGAGATTGTATTGTTCTTCACACGCATGGTAACTGAAATTTTAAATTGTTAAAAGAAAAAGCTCAATAAAACATTGCATAGATAAACTACGCATCGAGATATCTTCCCTTCGTGTTTTGAACTTTTCAATGTGGACGGAGTGCTGCGCTGTGATTCTGTGTTGCACACACGCTTTGTGCCGCTCTGTATTAGAGCCTTTCGTATTATAATACTTTTGCACAATGAAAGATTATTAATCGCCTTTCTTGTTCTGTCCTATCTATAATATGCTGCTGCCTCATTAAAAAATCTGGCTATACATTTTAAAATGAATGAATTTTAATTTCTTAGTATATAGGCCCTATTTCTATAAATATATTTACTTCTTTTTCATGAATGTATTTTACAACCTTGTGTAACATTTTTACCAGATTTAGTGCTACACTATTCACTTTTATTTGTTCCCCACTAAATGTTTTTTTTTTCTCCACTAAATGTTTAGATTTTATACAATTATTGTGCACTCATGATGTTTCTAGAGTAACTTTTGCTGCTGAATTATCCACTAATCTAGTTCATCCACCATCTAGTTTATAGTAGTATTGTTGTCATAGATTGTGATTTTATATATTTTTGAATGTTGTCTTTTTTTTTTTATAATGAAGTTGTCTGTATTTAGTAGATTGTGTTTAACACACAAAAGAGTGATTATCAATTCAAGACACTGAGGTATAGAAATTCTACATTGAATTTATTTAAACAAAACTGCACTGGTATCGGTATCAGCCGATACTCAGAATTTTTGGGATTGGATCAAAAATGGTATCTGTGCATCCCTAGTGACATCGCCATCTACTGGCCTGGCATTTAAATTTTTTTTTTTTTTTTGGCTTCAGGTTTTTATTTTATTTTTTATTTTTTAATTTTTAATTTTTTTTTGGACCATTTTAATGGTTAAATTAAATTGTAGTAATCAAAAAGCATGTCTAATTAATTGAAATCATGAAACTTATACAGTTTAACATCAATTTATTAAAAGTTTAACAATTACATTTTTAGGGTCCTATGAAATGCATTTTATCAAATTCCATTTTTTAACCAAATTATGTGACATTGATGGAAGACGCTCAGAGTCTGATTTATAATAAGCCATACATCATAATGAGCTTTTAATTGCCTATAGGCCTAATACATGGCCTAATCAGTGCTCAAATGCATGCATAAAGCTTGCCACAGCACACTGACAAAAGTAATGTTGTGAAAAAACAAATGGAGACTATAAATATTTGCGCTCTTCGCTCAAACACTTGGATATGCGCTTAATAATAGGCCTTAGGCCTACATGTTTCAAGTGATAAGCCATATTTGAGGTCAGTGAATGAAAGGCTGAATTTCCTGCTGTTAATGATCTGTCCGTCACAGCCTGTGTGATTTTTAACCACTTCCTGTGGAGTTTTTTTTTTTCTGTGACTAACAGATTAATAAAATGTTGGTTTACCAAGCCTCTTTAGGTTAGTCGGTCAACAACAAATGAACACAAAATGACACACTTTTACTAGCCTTAAGATTGCATGGTTTTGTTTGGTTAAAGCTGCAGTCTGTAAATTTTTGCACTCTAGCAGTTAATAAACAGAATTGCATGCGTCTTGCGGAAGAATATTGCAACCGGAGCTACTTCTGTTTATGTCTATGGCGAGTCACGCAGGGACAGTCCACAGTGGCTACCAGACCAGTCTGAAATAGTCCCAATATAAACACTTATTATAAGTGTACCATAATGATTCAGGGTAAGACAAAGTGGTTTGGAAAATTGATTCATGTTGTACATTCTCATTTATATAATTTTTGTAATTCTTGAACACAAACAAAGTTACGGACAGCAGCTTTAACTAAATGTGTATTAAAAGCACTTGATTAAGTTAGAGATCTGTTAAAGTCGTTATTATTAGTCTATTATTAGTCTGGCTACTTACTAACGTCAGTTAAAGTCTTCTTTGAGTGTACTCTTGAAATAGCCAGTATCTTCGGTTTATTCCTCTGTGTGCACTTTTTTTATACTGTTCAGGGGTCGACATTAAAAAGCTTATCCGCTTGTCCGGGATAAGTGGATTTTTTTTGAAGGAGCAAGTAGCCTGATTTAAAATGTCAATAACTAAAAAATAACTAGGGAATCACGAGACTGTTGGAATGACTCATTTCATTACTGAATAATCAGTGAAAATTGACTTGTGGTGCTGGGCAGGGCAGAGTGCCTCGGTGCGGTGCTTGATGAGCGGGTTCAGAATAAACTAGTCAAACAAAGGTTTCAAGATTCAAGAGTTTTATTTGTCACATACACAGTTATATACAGAATATACAACCGGCAGTGAAATGTAAACAGGTCCGCTCCATGGACAGTGCAAATTCACAGTTAAAAACACGAGGAAATTATAATAGAAATAGAATAAAAAAAGTACTAATATATATATATATATAATTATAAAATCTATCTGTAGCATTATAAAAATTGAGAGCAAAAGAAAGTAAAATAGTAAATAAAAGCACAGTCTTCGCGGAGCGACCTGAACGGCGACCGAACACGGCAGCGCCATTTTGAAAAGCGTTTATGAATTGAAAAGGTTTATGAATTGATATGCAGATAAAATTAACTTTTATTAACAACAGTAAAATGTAAAGTACAGAATATCTAATTAGCATTGCATACCGAGATGGCTTGAAGAACACAGATAAACCATATATTGTCGTGCTCACATGTTTATTGTCATGTTTAATCAGTCAAACCTTTTCCATCTGTATTATATTTAGCTGCAACGATGTCTGGATGTCTTTGTCCATGTAAGGGATTTCCTGGAACATAATACGTTTCATTACTTGATGAGACTCACTTGTGAAGTTTCTGTACAAGGGCACCCTCCAGCTTCCAGTATGAATGAAACTAATTACAAGACCAAATTAAGTGTTTATTGTTTACTTGTCTAGCTTCTATCAGTTGAATTCACAAATTAACCATTCAATGTTATTTGTAAACCAGTTGATCGAAAAGAATCCGCTCAAAAGATTCTCTCACGAAACACTTATCGGGTCTCGGAGAAGATCTTGATTTTCTTCACTGTAAAATAACAAGGAACAGCATGTTTTCCTGAAATAAAGTGGATGAAAAAGTCTAATATTATGCTTTTCAATGTATTGAAGAAAAGAAAGTTTCATAAAAACTAAATTAACAAGGCAGACACATTAGCCTATTGCAGTGTCATTTAGTTATCATACAACTGCACCCAACATGGCTTATATAAACCAATAACACCTGTAAAGTAAGTGTGTCTTGCCATGTTATTTAAATTTAAAATGATACTGATACATATTTTTCATTTCCTTTTTCATACTATGGTGATGAAGTAATCACATTTCATGAATAATTTCATTCATAATTCATTCCTTTACCTGAATACCTGACCCTCCTGCTGTGGATAATCAACCAATATTGTTTAAATGTTGTGGGGTTGTTGATGCGTCATCCTAAAGAACAGCTTAATTTAGCAAAACAATAATTTCAGGGACGTTGCGAGATACAGGCTAATGTTTTTTTTCCCCTTTGTGCATTATAATAAAGGCTTAGTAAAACTGCACAGATTTTCCATATCATATAGATTTGAAACGTATGAAAGGCATATGAAAGACAGTCGATCCATTTGGAGTAGGCATGGGGCAGAGTGACGTGCAGCCCCGGTCCATTCTCCAAGCTGCAGCCAGGTGTCTTTGTTCTGTTGTATTTATGTATTTATGTTGGCCTACTGAATGTTAGATGGATCCAGTCCATGTTCATTAGAAATTATGGTGATGCAGCAATACACTAACTTAATGCATGCGTTTTTGAACTTTGCTGATTTAAAACAGGATCAAAACACTATCTATTTTAATAACAAAAGTTCAAATTAAACAGCAAGTGACAAATATCGTTATCAGCCAATAATTGTTTATTAAAATAGGTATCGGCCCCCAAAAAAATCCTATCGGTGCATCCCTAGTAATGAGTTTAGGTATAGGGGTGTGGGCTAGTGGTTGTTCTGTAGAAAAACATCAGTGCCTTGAAATTGATGCGAGCGGCAATTAGCAACCAGTGCAATTTTATGAGGAGAGGTGTGATGTGCGCTGTCTTCGGCTCGTTAAAATCCACTCTCGCTGCTGTAATCTGGATCGGTTGCATAAGTTTGACTCTACATGCTGGAAGGCCTGCCAATAGTCCAGTCTGGATAGAACAAGAGCTTGGACAAGGAGTTGAGTAGCATGCTCCGATAGGAATGGCTGGATCCTCCTAATGTTGTATATGGCAAATCTGCAGGACCTGGCAGTTCTGTGGTCTGTGAAGTTCAACTGACCATCAATCATAACTCCTAAGGTTCCTGACTGTTCTGGATGGTGCTTTGGTTGACAAACCAAGCTGAATGGAGAAGTTGTGATAGAGTGTTGGGTTGGCTGGGACCACAAGCAGCTCTGTCTTCACAAGGTTTAGTGGTGGTGGTCCCTCATCCACCAAAAGATGTCTGTCTGTCAGGCAGGCTGAGATGCAAGCAGCTAATGTCGGATCCTCTGGTTGTAATGAGAGGTCAATTGAGTCATCGGCATAGGATTGATAGGAAAACAAGTTTCTGAATGACAGATCCTAGTGATGACATGTAGATGGAGAAGAGAAGTGGTCCAAGCACTGAGCCCTGAGGCACCCCAGTAGTTAGATGTTGCGACTTAGAGACTTAGACTACTCATCTCTCCACAACACCCTGAAGGACTCGAACCATTGGAGTGCAGTTCCTGAGATGCCCTTTGTCTTCAGGGTTGACCGGAGGATCTGGTGGTTAACTGTGTCAAAAGCAGCAGACAGATCTAGCAAGATGAGTACTGAGGATTTGGAAGCTGCTCTTGCCAGTCTCAGAGCTTCAATAACCAAGAGCAGGACAGTCTCTGCCTTTGAAACCAGACTGGTTGTTATCCAGGAGGTTGTTCTGTGCAAGAAAGGTATAAACTAACTAAAGAAAACAATTAACATTTTAATGCAATAAAGCTTTTACAGCTTTCATTGATTTTTACAATTAATTAAATTATTTATTTATTTTTGCACTATATATTTTGGCTTTTATTTTTGTTTGCAAATTTTTGCTCTAAATGTTATTTTTACTTTGCAATTCTTTATTTTTGTTTGCAAAAAAAAAAAAAGAATTTGCTGTTTTTTATTTTTTTTTCTCTCTTTTGTAATACTTCATTCTTTTGCAAATATGTGGCATGGATTTGACTCCATAAAGGTCCACTTTCTTTGATTGGGCATTTCAATCATGGAGGCAGACTAGCCTTAAAATGTAACTTTTAAAAACTTTGTCATCCTAAAAAACAGCAGCAAAGAAGAGCAGCATCAAGAAATGTATATCAAACGTATAATTATTGGGGGGACTTCCACTCCCTCTCAATAGCCCTGGTCTCACTAGGTTTTCAATCCTCTGACCTCGTAGGTCCTGTCCCAAACGGCAGTGAGCATTGCGGTCTTGCAGACCTATAATGGCCGCCGCATGTCTATTAAGTTTCGTGTGTACCATTCTGAGCACCCTCTCGATCTTTGGTATTTATTCAAGGTCATTCTAATACAAAAACAAAATCAATATATCATGTACAATATTATGTACTATTGATAATATAGTATAATACTATTGCTGTTTTGCCCCTTTTTTCTTATTATAAGCCATTAATTACCACAGTTGTGACCGTGGACCGTCATGAGTAAATTTTTTGAAATTGAAATCTATACATCATCTGAAAGCTGAATAAATAAGCTTTCCATTGATGTTATATGGTTTGTTAGGACAATATTTGGCAGAGCTACAACTATTTAAAAATCTGGAATCTGAGGGTGCAAAAAAATCTAAATATTGAGAAAATCGCCTTTAAAGTTGTACAAATGAATTCCTTAGCGTTGCATATTACCACTAATAATACTTTAAAAAAATATATATATTTATGGTAGGAAATTTACAAAATATCTTCATGGAACATGATCTTTATTTAATATTCTAATGATTTTTGGCATGAAAGAAAAATAGATTATTTTGACCCATACTTATGATTGGTTTTGTGGTCCAGGGTCATAATTAGTAGATACAGCTGTTGCTGATTGTAAGAGTATATAAAGCAGTGTGTGATATAGTTGTTCTTGATGTCTGATGAAGGCCTTAATAACAATGCTTGAAACGTTACTTGTTTTAAACTAATATAGTTAAAGTTCAAACTTTTTTCTTCTATATTGAGTGTTGCACCTTTTCTTCAATTAAGACAAATTGACATTCTAACAATTTTTCTGGGCTTCTCTTTGAGCTTCAATGAATGGAAAGGAGAAAAAAAGCCAGAGGCAGTTTTTTAAATTTGTTTGTGCAATGGACATTTCAGCAGTCAACAACTGAGACACCTCCAGCCTAAATCAAGGAATTATGAGTAGGCTAGTGCAATAAACAGTTTCACAGTGATATCACGTCATCAGATAATGGCTTGTCAGAGAATACTCATTAAGTAATCGTTTTTTAATTACTATGTTACTGTTTCATGATGAGGTTAATGTGATAAAGCCAAATGGATGAGTGGTGTCTTAAGGTACAAATAATGGAAATGTTTTGATGTGTCCCAAAGAAGGTGATCCATCTGTCTTGACATGGCTCAGGATTTCAAACCTGGCGATTTGATTTTTGCAAAGATGAAAGGTTATCCCCACTGGCCTGCAAGGGTGAGCAAACACAACTAAATTATCAAAATTCCTATTATTATTATTATGAATTTGTTTATTAGTCAAATGTCATGTGTGATTAATGTTTAGTGCTTTGCTTTTAAATGTTTCATGCTTTACACGTATGCCACTGTGCAATTTCAGATTGATGAGATTCCAGATGGAGCCGTCAAACCATCAAATATAAAGTTTCCCATCTTCTTTTTTGGCACTCATGAAACGTAAGTAGAAATTTGTCAAACTTTGTGATAAATTGTTGCGGAGCTTTAAATGGTCAAAATCGAAATGGCAGGTTAATTCAAGACTTGGGGTTTATACCTTATGTATAAACTTTGCGTACGCACAAAAAAGCATTGTAATGTGCGTATGCAATTTTCTATGCACATATCGGGATTTATAAAAAAATTTACTTAGCATAAATATGTGCGTATGCACTCTTTTATTGGATTGAGTGAAGTAAACAGAATTTTAAACTGTTTTCCTTTTGATATTCACATTTAGATTAAATGTTTCACTCTCATTAATGGAGTTAAGCACTTAAATTACATAGTCATAATCCAGAAGTTAAGAAGAAATTATATTAATTTAGATTAAAATATTGTAGTGCATGCACAGCTTTTGAACACTTCCTGTGGCATGCTATGTTTTAATGTTTTAAAACAGTGAAGAGTGCTAAGCGCATGATAATTCCTCTTTAAACAAAATTGCAGAACATCTGAAAAAATATTTCTCACGAGAACAATGATCAATGATGCGCACTTTCATTCGGTGGTGCAACGGTCCATACTGGTTGAGGTGTGCTGTTGATGTTGTGTGATGGCAGACAGTATCCTAGTAATAACTCCTGTGATCTTCCCAACATTATGAAAAATCCAATTGTATTTAAAGGATAGAATTTTAAGATTTTTGTCAGTGATGCACCGAGTCAGACAATTGTATTTACACTGCAAAAAATAAGGCCTATCTGTTTCCATTAAAAAATATATTGTATCTCATTATCCTAATATCTTGTACCGTTAAACATGGTATCACATGGATGGGATTTTGCATATGGAAATATGCAGATGAGAATATGCATAGTAAAACTAGGCATTTTGAAGCTCCATATGTTTTTTTTGGGGAGCAGATAGGGTGGGTTTTATAGAGGGAATTTTGCGCAGGTTCTGGTGTACACATGGTTTTACAGATCTGAAAACTCATGTGCGTACGCAAAATCTAACTTTAGTGCGTAGGCACATTTTTAGGATGAAATCTATGTAAAGTTTTATACATGAGGCCCCAGATCCTGCTGTTAAGGGCGTTTTTACACTGGGCTTGCTTGCTGTGGTCCGAGTCCGAGCGTGATTGATCCCGGGCCCTCGCAGCGCAGGTCTGGTTTCACACTCAACTTGATTCTATCGAACTCTGGTGCATTTGTGTGCATGTTAAGGTCACAAACGTGCACGGCGCGTGATAGAAAACAACGTGGGTCAATATATATATATATTTTTTCAATAATTAATTTGGTGCTATTATGCGCAGCAGAGTGTCGCATGAAGGCGGCTTTCTGCTGCTTGCAAACAGACTCTTTTGAGGAGACGGTGGATTGCCATTCATTTGTTGCCCTGATTACACGCACTATGCGCGAATACACTGCAGGCTCACTCTCGCTCGTATCCAAGGTAAATCATCAACACTATCATCCCATACATGTGTTTTATTGAACTAAATACATTGTACAAACCCAATTCCAAAAGAGTTGGGACACTGTACAAATTGTGAATAAAAAAGGAATGCAATAATTTACAATTGTTTCTTGTTCAAATGTGGTGGAACCCCCATAAAAAAATAAAATAAAAATAAAAACCGCACCCCAACCCTTTGATTCCAAGGAATGCAATAATTTACAAATCTCATAAACTTACATTTTATTCTCAATAGAATATAGATAACATATCAAGTGTTGAAAGTGAGACATTTTGAAATGTCATGCCAAATATTGGCTCATTTTGGATTTCATGAATTCCAAAAAAGTTGGGACAGGTAGTAATAAGAGGCCGGAAAAGTTAAATGTACATAAAAGGAACAGCTGGAGGACCAATTTGCAACTTATTAGGTCAATTGGCAACATGATTGGGTATAAAAAGAGCCTCTCAGAGTGGCAGTCTCTCTCAGAAGTCAAGATGGGCAGAGGATTGCCAATTCCCCCAATGCTGCGGCGAAAAATAGTGGAGCAATATCAGAAAAGAGTTTCTCAGAGAAAAAATGCAAAGAGTTTGAAGTTATCATCTACAGTGCATAATATCATACAAAGATTCAGAGAATCTGGAACAATCTCTGTGCGCAAAGGGTCAAGGCCGGAAAACCATACTGGATGCCGTGATCTTCTGGCCCTTAGACGGCACTGCATCACATACAGGAATGCTACTGTAATGGAAATCACAACATGGGCTATGGAATGCTTCCAGAAAACATTGTCAGTGAACACAATCCACCGTGCCATTCGCCGTTGCCGGCTAAAACTCTATAGGTCAAAAAAGAAGCCATATCTAAACATGATCCAAGGACAACCCAAGTTGTTATCAGCGCTCAGTTCAGAAGCCTACATCTCTGATGGTATGGGGTTGCATGAGTGCATGTGGCATGGGCAGCTTACACATCTGGAAAGGCACCATCAGTGCTGAAAGGTATATCCAAGTTCTAGAACAACATATGCTCCCATCCAGTCGTCTCTTTCAGGGAAGACCTTGCATTTTCCAACATAATGCCAGACCACATACTGCATCAATTACAACATCATGGCTGCGTAGGAGGAGGATCTGGGTACTGAAATGGCCAGCCTGCAGTTCAGATCTTTCACCCATAGAAAACATTTGGCGCATCATAAAGAGGACGATGCGACAAAGAAAGTTGAGCAACTAGAAGCCTGTATTAGACAAGAATGAGACAAAATTTCTATTCCTAAACTTGAGCAACTTGTCTTAAGATTTAAGATTCAAGAGTTTTATTTGTCACATACACAGTTATATACAGAATATACAACCGGCAGTGAAATGTAAACAGGTCCGCTCCATGGACAGTGCAAATTCACAGTTAAAAACACAGGGAGGAAATTATAATAGAAATAGAATAAAACAGTACTAATATATATATAATATAATATAATATAATATATATTAGTAAAAATCAAAATAAGTGGAGTAAACTGTGCAGTGAGTAAACTGTAGACTTATAAATATGTGGTTAACAAATGTACAAGGAGTATAATGTGCAAACAGGTTTATAACAGGTTGTTACACAGTAACAACAAGAACAGAAAGTGCAGTGCAATGTCAGTATGTCAATGGTCACGTGATGTTAAGTGACTGAGTTCAGGAGTCTGATGGTCTGGGGGAAGAAACTCCTGAGTCTCTCGGTTTTGGCCATCAGGCTTCGGAAGCGCTTACCAGATGGCAGCAGCGTGAAATGAGGGTTTGCAGGGTGATTAGAGTCCTTGATGATTTTAGTAGCTCTACCTTTGCAGCGTTTGGTGTAGACGTCCTGCAGAGACGGGAGAGCTGACCCTGAGATATGCTCGGATAAGAGCACAACTCTTTGCAGGGCTTTGCGGTCATGACTGGTGCTGTTCCCATACCACGCTTTAAAGAGTTAATACACTTTCTATCGGCCCTAAATAGAAAGTTTTCAGGATAGCTGGTGAAACCCTGAATTTCCTCAGCTGGCGCAGGTGGTACAGTCTTTGCCTGGCTTTTTTCACCTGTGTCTGAATGTGAGCAGTCCAGGTCAGGTCCTCGGAGATGTTTACACCCAGGTACTTGAAGCTGCTCACTCTCTCTACTGGTGACCCGCTGATCATGAGGGGGGAGTATGTCCGTTGCTGTCTCTTCCTGAAGTCCACAATCATTTCTTTGGTCTTGCCAACATTCAGATAGAGACAGTTGTCCTGGCACCATGATGTTAGATGCTCCATCTCGTCCAAGTATGCCGTCTCGTTGTTGGAAATGAGGTCCAGGACAACAGTATCATCAGCAAATTTGATGATAGAGGTGGAGCTGTGTGTGGACAAACAGTCATGTGTGTAGAGAGAGTAGAGCAGGGGACTCAGGACACAGCCCTGTGGAGCTCCCACACTCAGGGTGATGGAGGTGGAGGTGGACTGGCCTATTCTCACCACCTGGGGCCTGCCAGTGAGGAAGTCCTCAATCCAATGGCAGAGAGAAGGATTCAGGCCGAGATCCAGGAGTTTGGCGGTTAGCTTAATGGGAACTATGGTGTTAAAGGCTGAGCTATAGTCAATAAATAGCAGCCTTACGTAGTTCCCACTTTTGCTGTCGATGTGAGTGAGGGAGGAGTGGAGGACATGAGAGATGGCATCTTCAGTCGATCTATTGGGACGATAGGCAAACTGAAGAGGGTCCAAAGTGTCAGGAATGAAGGAGCAAATGGTGTTTTTAATGAGTCTCTCAAAGACCTTCATGACTATAGACGTGAGAGCCACTGGACGATAGTCATTTAGGCAAGAGGGTTTACTGTTCTTAGGGACAGGGATGATGGTGGATTTTTTTGAAGGAGGTGGGGACCACAGATGTAGTGAGGGACTCATTAAAGATAGATGTAAACAACCCTGCGAGCTGATCAGCACAGGACCGCAGAACACGACCTGAAATACCATCCGGCCCAGCAGCTTTCCTGACGTCCACACGCTTGAGTGCCTTCCGAACTTCATCCTCCGAGACAGAGATCACGTGGTTGTTGCTGCTCTGAGTAATTCCCTCTGACGCGCCACTTGGCGGAGTCGTGCTGCCGCGATTACAATCAAAGCGAGCGTAGAAGGAGTTTAACTCATTTACAAGCGACAGATCAGCGCTCACCTCTGCAGAGGATTTAGATCCAAAAGAGCAGATGGACCTCAGACCCTGCCACATGCGCCGCGAGTCGTTGAGTTGGAAATAAGACTCCACTCGATCCTTATAACGAAGCTTTGCGGCTTTAACTGCACAGCAGGACGATCTGTATTCAGTCATGTTCCCCGATAGGAGACCGGCGTTGTAAGCGGCAGTGCGTGTGTTCACTGCAGCGCGGATTGAATTGTCCACTCACGGTTTCTGATTTGAGAAGGACGTTATTGTTATTGTTTGCGTGGCTTGCTCTGTAAGCGTGTTGATGAAGCAAAGCGCCACATCCGTGAACTCACTGACGTCAGATGAACTCGCTCGGAACATGTCCCAGTCGACGTCATCAAGAGCTGCCTGTAGCGCGGTCTCTGAGTGGGGTGACCAGTGTTTAACTTCCCGCCTCACCGGGGGTTCCTGAACGAGCCTTTGTTTGTATTCGGGTGTGAGGAAAGTGGCGGCATGATCCGATTTGCCGAAAGCTGGAAGTGACCACGCTTTATAGGCATTCTTAAATGGAGAGTAGCAGTGATCCAGTGTGTTTGCTCCTCGTGTAGGACAGGAGACGTGCTGGTGAAAGTTTGGCAAGACTTTCTTTAGGTTTGCTTTGTTAAAATCGCCCGCGACGATGAACGCAGCATCGGGGTGTTTGTTTATGACGCCGCTGGCAACATCATGAAGGCCAGATAAAGCCAGCCCTGTGTCTGCCTGTGGTGGAATGTAAACAGCGGTCGCGACGACCGCAGAAAACTCCCTCAGCAGATAGAATGGGCGGCAAATGATTGTTAAATGTTCCAGATGAGGCGAGCAGGACCGCGAGAGAATGGTGATGTTCCTGGGATCGCACCATTTCTTGTTGATCATGAAGCATACTCCACCGCCTTTGGATTTACCGGCCTCGGCTGTTCTGTCCATCCGAAAAACAGAAGTTCTCCGACGGTGTCACAGCTGTGTCCGGGACCGCGGGCGTGAGCCATGTTTCAGACAAACAAAAGATGTTACAGTCTCTCATGTCCTGTTGAAAACTCATCCTGGCTCTAAAATCGTCCATCTTATTCTCCAGGGATTGAACATTTGCGAGCAGAATGCTCGGGAGAGGAGGGCTGAATGCCCTTTTCCTCAGTCTGTTGCGGATCCCCGCACTTTTCCCACGGTGTTTCTTGATTCTTCGCCGTTGACCCGTCTGTCTATTGTTCAACTCGGCGTTCCGATGAATCTCAGATGGCCACAGAGGATTGGTGAAAGTGTCCTGAAACAGTCCAGTGTAGAGGTAACCAATGTCCAAAAGAGTTTTGCTGTCATAGCAGATCAATGCAGTTGATAAGTTTGTAAAAATTGAGAGCAAAAGAAAGTAAAATAGTAAATAAAAGCACAGTCTTCGCGGCGCGACCTGAACGGCGACCGAACACGGCGGCGCCATTTTGTTCGCACACCTCCTCAGTTCTTTTCAGTTATAAAAAGAAGAGGGGATGCCACACAGTGGTAAACATGGCCTTGTCCCAACTTTCCCTTAAAATTATAAATTTTCTCAGTTTAAACGTTTGATATGTCATCTATGTTGTATTCTGAATAAAATATTGAAATTTGAAACTTCCACATCATTGCATTCTGTTTTTATTCACAATTTGTACAGTGCCCCAACTTTTTTGGAATCGGGTTTGTAATTAAACGCTAAAACGCATGCACAGGTTACTTTACTCCCTGAACAAGTGCGCACCGAGTCCATATTGCCTTCTCATTCATGCGAATTGCAGCACAGTTCGAGTGCAACAAAACTAATTTCTCCAGGTACTCTCGGTACCTCTGCGCACTCCCAGGTCCGCATGACAGCTTTCACATTACTAATTTATGCAAACCGTGCCCTCTTCTGAACTAAACTGCCAGTGTAAAAACGCCCTAAGTTAGATGTGATGGTTATTTATTCTGTGCTTTCTGTGTAATGTTTCAGAGCATTCTTGGGTCCCAAAGACATCTTCCCCTATTTGATTAACAAAGACAAATATGGCAAACCGAATAAAAGGAAGGGCTTCAACGAAGGACTGTGGGAGATTGAAAACAACCCTAAAGTGGAGCTTAACGGACATAAGGTGCTGTTGTCTTATGTTGTCTTATTAAAAAAAAAAAACTAGATTGTTTAGACTTTGTTGGGAGGTTTTGATACTGTTTTCACACAATAGACTCACTTGTGTGCACGGCAATCCACCAATGCATGCAAGAGATCCAGAGATACACTTGAGAGATCCAGTTATTCACACAGCAATCCAAAAATGTAAGCAATGCACTGGCATTAGTATTCTGCTTTAATGTCCGTGATTGTTCTTTCTATGTGGATCGTCCTCAGGGCAGTTTCTAGGCATATGGAAACTAGACGGTTGCTTAAGGGGCACCACCAACTGGAGGGGGCGCCAACAAGTGCCCCACCTCATTAACATTTTTAGCAAGAATTCACCATAGATAGAATTATTAAAATATAACCAGAAAGACATGATCATTTCCATGACCAAAGGCATTAAGGTGTTCTTGGGGGGTGTTGGTTTAAGGCGAGTTTATGCCAAAGATTTACAGGATAAAACCTGTGATTACTACCAAAAGAAGTTGGTCTACATCATTCTAACACAGTGTTTACTCTGGCACGTCCTTGGACATGTTCTTGAATCAAAGCAAACTTTCCAATTCCATTTGTCCTGTTGTTGGTAGTGCAAGCGTGTGGAGTGAGGTACTGTCTGCGACTTGCGACTTGCCATGCGTCCAGCGTAGACAGAATCCCTGATTATAATGGGTTTATACGTGTTTTTGACACTGTTCGCACATGGTGTAGACCAGTGGTCTTCGCCATTTTTTCATGAGAGCCACACTAGGACAAAATCAGTAGGAGAGCCACTTTTACCGCAAAGTATCAAAAGTTACATCCAGTCATAAATAGCATGTCTGCTTATCAATCTGTCATCCCTGAACATACAATATGCAATGCAATAAATACAAAGGTATATAGGTAGAGGGTAGGCCTATGCATAATATTTTTTTTAATGTAAGCTTTCTTTTTAACCTTATTTTTTCTAAAATTTTTAAATATCATTTCTAGTCTATATTTCCATCTTGTAAATCCGCTGTTTTGGGTGTTTTTTAAATATAAATTATTTGTAATAGAGCAGACACTTTAATTGGTTATGTTATAGCCTTGCTTGTTTTTTGTTGAAATGTTGCTAATGAAAAGTTTTTGATCTATTCTACAATTATCAATAGTGTGCGGGATTTCCTTTACTTTTGAGATTTTTGGATTTTTTTCTTATCCTCGTTCCTACGCACCTATCTATTATTACCAACAGGTGTGCAATGGTAATTGTCAATTAATTTATAAACTATTTAAAAAGCATGCGTGCAGAGTGCGATGTCATTATGTGACAGTTGCTGTGTGCGTAGAAAGAATTTGTCTGCTCTACTCTTGAGTGCAAGTCCACCTTTGGTGTACTGTAAGGTAGGCAGTTTTTTGTTTTTATTTTTATTTCCTGTCGCTGTGGAGGCTCTTTTATTGTACATGACAATGTATGCAGCTCAAAAACCTTTTATTTAAAGGCTTAATTTATGTCCTGTAGACAGGTCTGTTGCATTACAATTGCAGTTCGATAATGTCAAAAATGTGATGTGCAGTCAAATGTCCTGGTGTTTATGGTATTTAAACGAGTGTTCTCACCAATATGCTTGTTATGCTTTGTGGAATTTTGACAAGTTTTATTGACTCGATTGTTTCTTGTTTAAATGTGGTGGAACCCCCATTTAAAAAAAAAATCTCATAAACGTATATTTTATTCACAATAGAATATAGATAACATATCAAATGTTGAAAGTGAGACATTTTGAAATTTCGTGCCAAATATTGTCTCATTTTGGATTTCATGAGATCTACACATTCCAAAAAAGTTGGGACAGGTAGCAATAAGAGGCCGGAAAAGTTAAATGTACATATAAGATGGTGGACCAGTTTGCAACTTATTAGGTCAATTGGCAACATGATTGGATATAAAAAGAGCCTCTCAGAGCGGCAGTGTCTCTCAGAAGTCAAGATGGGCAGAGGATCACCAATTCACCCAATGCTGCGGCAAATTTTTTTTATTTTGAACAATATCAGAAAGGAGTTTCTCAGAGAAAAATTGCAAAGAGTTTGAAGTTATCATCATCTACAGGTTCAGAGTATCTGGAACAATCTCGTAAGGGTCAAGGCCGGAAAACCATACTGGATGCCCGTGATCTTCTGGCCCTCACATACAGGAATGCTACTGTAATGGAAATCACGACACGGGCTCAGGAATACTTCCAGAAAACATTGTCGGTGAACACAATCCACCATGCCATTCGCCGTTGCCGGCTAAAACTCTATAGGTCAAAAAAGAAGCCATATCTAAACATGATCCAGAAGCGCAGGCATTTTCTCATTTAAAATGAGTAGAAAACTGTTCTGTGGTCAGACAAATTAAAATTTGAAGTTCTTTTTGGAAAACTGGGACGCCATGTCATCCGGACTAAAGAGGACAAGGACAACCCAAATTGTTATCTGCGCTCCATTCAGAAGCCTGCATCTCTGATGGTGTGGGGTTGCATGAATGCGTGTGGCATGGGCAGCTTACACATCTGGAAAGGCACCATCAATGCTGAAAGGTATATCCAAGTTCTAGAACAACGTATGCTCCCATCCAGATGTCGTCTCTTTCAGGGAAGACCTTGCATTTTCCAACATAACAATGCCAGACCACATACTGCATCAATTACAACATCATGGCTGCGTAGAAGGATCCGGGTACTGAAATGGCCAGCCTGCAGTCCAGATCTTTCGCCCATAGAAAATATTTGGCGCATCATAAAGAGGAAGATGCGACAAAGAAGACCTAAGACAGTTGAGCAACTAGAAGCCTGTATTAGACAAGAATGGGGCAACATTCCTATTCCTAAACTTGAGCAACTTGTCTCCTCAGTCCCCAGACGTTTGCAGTCTGTTATAAAAAGAAGAGGGGATGCCACACAGTGGTAAACATGGCCTTTCCCAACTTTTTTGAGATGTGTTGATGCCATGAAATTTAAAATCAACTTATTTTCCCCTTAAAATTATACATTTTCTCAGTTTAAACATTTGATATGTCATCTATGTTGTATTCTGAATAAAATATTGAAATTTGAAACTTCCACATCATTGCATTCTGATTTTATTCACAATTTGTTCAGTGCATACATTCAGGGTGTGGGAAAATGTTTTACAAACCCGATTCCAAAAAATTTGGGACAATGTTATCATAGTATAATCAGCGCAACAGTGAAAACTAACACCATGTTTCCTAATGATACCTCCCAATGGTAGCATGTACAGGGTGAAAAGCAACGGTCCTAGCACTGAACCTTGTGGTACTCCATACTGAACTTCTGAATTTTTTTGTATGTAGCCATCTGACAATAAAGGCTTTTTAATCTAAAATAGTGCCATGGTCATTCTAAAGTTGTCTTTTATAAAGGTATAGACTGTTTAATTGTAGGGCACTGAACATAGATTTACATAATTAGTTTATTGATTTAAGTTAATAAAAATATAAAAGACCTTTAAATAAATGTTTCTGGATGTATAAAATTGCAAGTTGCAAATGAGTTGAAAAGGACATGCTGCTTTTTTAGACTTAATAGACTTGCTTTTATTAGGTATTGCATTTTGGTGTATATTTAGACATTATCAACGACTGCTTTGGCACAGTTGTTTTGTTTGTTTAAAGGGTACATAACACACAGTTTCTGCCAGTCTCATGTTAATCTTGAGTACCTATAGAGTAGTATTGCATCCATATCTCTGAAGAGTCTTTTAGTTTTATCTTATTTATCAGATACACTACCGATTCTTTACGAAAACAGCCAAGCTTGTGCAGGCCTGCAGTGGGCGGAGCTAAAGAGACACGGACACGAACACACACACACACACACACACACATACATCATGGCATTATCCCTGGATAACTTTCAATTCTCTATATGTTCGTGTTGTTTACATTATATGCACTTACGCGCTGATTGCCAACAAAACACAGACATTTGATGCAGTTTCACTCACTGCCTGCAGTTTCAACTCGTGACAGGGAAAAAACAAACACACTTGCAGAAAGGTGCTGCTCCAGAAAAATAAACTGCATCCACAGTTTCCTTAACGCTGGGTTATTTGTGAAGCTGAACAAGGTTATCTTTCCCTTACAACCAAAAATGCACGTCTTTAGTGACATTGATTTCGTGGTCTAAAAACAAAATGACAGCACTGCCGATGGCTACCATAATCTAACGAAGCTCGTTGATGGGTGTGCTTTTGCGCTCACTTTGGTTGATGTGCGCACAGGCTCATCCGGGTGTGTCAGAAGTGCCCATATACAAGCAATTCGGCCCCTTAAGAAGTCGTATATCCTGAAGGAGTGTATTTGGTGCAGAAATACTCAGTCATACTTCTAACTCTTTTTGAAATTTTGGCCATGTTTAGCATGAGAATCCAACTCTTTAACAGTATAAGTCAGTCAGAATGCATAAAATAGCACCTCCCCCACTCTGCCTCTCTGTCTCTGTGTGTTTGTGTGTTTTTTTTTTTTTTTTTTTTTTTTTTTTTTTACACTCTTGGTGGGTTAGAGTTTAACCTTAAACCAAGTTTCTCCAGAACTTTCCAGCTGTCAGTTATTCAGCTTACCTTCACCATATTCATGTAGAATATCAGTCCAATGCAACTGTACAGCTCACCGATGCTCACATTTGTCCAGTTGACTCCGTGACCTTTTGCATTTCCCTAGCAGCCTGAGCATTTGTGTGCACAGAACTGTTTATGGTCCAGATTTGCGGGCCATCATTCTCACACCTGTTAAAAGAAACAAAAAAAATACAAGTGAGCATGCTGATAACAGGATCATGCAACTAGCAACTAGGCATGGGCTGGTTACCGGTTTCAAGGTATACTGTGGTTTGAAAACGTCACCGTTTCAAAACCACAAAAACTTTCCGTGATACTGTTCTGGTGGTATGAGCTGTTTTTTTTTTTTTAGGTCTCGTCAAAGACAGAAAGTGCAGGAATCCCTCATGTTGTGTGCAGCATAGAGGGTAACACAACCCCACCCCCTGGTGAACGGGAACATTGTTTGTGTAACATTAGCAACACATTATTAGCTGTTTGATAACATAGTCAAGCAAAAGGCTAATCATATCAATTACAGTCATGTGTCTGACGTAGAGAGCGATACATAAAACGCATTAGCCTACCAGAAGGTTAAGTAACCAGAGAAGTTTTTATGAGGGTGACTCTTGTCCTAATTTAATAAATGGTTTTCTTAAGAACACAATAAATATCATCATCAAAATTATTAGTTGTCCCTTTGGAAGATTTATCTTAAAGGTCAGTAAGCACCCTCTTGTGGAAGACATCATGCCTTGCATTAAAGCTATGTAGGGGACTGTTCACATATATTGGATATCTGTTTGTTCATATTTGTGAATCAAGGCTAGGGAAAAACAGTCTCAAAATAATTCATAAATTCAAAAGGGCATTCACAAACATTTAAAGCAGAATATCAGTGCAAACAACTCAACTTTTTTTGTGTGAAATGTAAGTTATACAAATACACTATTTATAGAATAAATTGCAAACAAATAATCTTTATATATGTGTATTCTGATGGCATGCATTTGTGAATGTTGTGTGTGTGAATTGCTGTCTTTGTTGTATTGAAAAATGGTTAACGGTTTATTCCCAAAACCCTTGTGCAGATAATGAATGCTGGAGCAAGTTCTGTTAAGGAATTAAGCAGCAATCAAGAGGGAGAGGATGAGAAAAGGAGAAAGTCAGCTCAAGTATGTGTCTATGTCCATTTCTTAAAAAGATAGTGTCTCTGATCCTGTAAGTCCCTCACATGTGGACTGAGCTCTCAATGACACAAAAAAGCATGTTAATCTTCAGCATGGTGGGTCCCTTTATGTTTGACATCATGCAGGTAGCTAGCAGTGAGGAGGACGAGGACGAGGAGGAGGAGGAGGAGGAGGAGGAGGAGAAGGATGATGGTGGGGACATGGAGGTTTCTGATCAGGGACATCTGAAAGATGAAGTATGTTCTCTTATAGTGTGGTTGAGGTAGAGAGGGTGTTTGGTGGGATGTTTCATGTGCAAAAGAGATTGCAGCCGTGAAAAGGGGGCAGGATAAATCACATTTTCCAGAATTTTATCAGTAAATTACCTTTTAGAGATCATGTGTGAACAACTTCATGTTTGATAACTGATTCACGTTTGATCAGATTGACAACTTCATGTTTTTGAAGTTGAATTTTTAAGTTGACAAAGAAGCCTGAACCTTGTGCAGAGCTATGGCATAGGAGACAGCACTGGCCACAAGGCTATTGCTCCTACATAACAGCTTATTTTTATCAGCTCTTCTGTCTTTGGGTTGTTATATTTCTCTCTGATTTCTGTTTTGCTTTTGTTTTTTTTTGTTTTTTTTTATAAGTGAATAGGACTTTTGAAAAATGTTTAAAATCGTATGCTCTCTTGTGAGATGTAGACTATTGTCATATCAGTAGTAGAGAGAGCCCAATAATCAGTTTGACAAATACTTTATTGTAATATTCACACTTTCAACTTAATCAGTTATTGGTTCTGCAGTATTGGGCCTACCAATAAATGTAGTCACCTTTATTTATATAGCGCTTTTAACAAGTCCAGTTGTTTCAAAGCAGCTTCACATTGTTAACAGGAAAATAATGCAACAGAATTTGTACAGCCGTTCTGGTGAAACGGTGATGTTATCCAGCTAATTTCAAGTATCATATAGTGTCAATGTGGGCAGATCGGTAATATAGATGAAATTTAGGTGTCCCCAACTGAGCAAGCCAAAAGCCAGAGGCAACATGTTGTTAATGTAACAAGTGTTTTGAGGAGATAAATCTATAGCTTTAACCTTTAGAAAGATTATAATATAGAATTGTATTGTATTGTATATTGTATTGCTAATCCTTTAGAAATAAACAATATTCAATATTTAAGTCAACGCAACATTAATGAACAAATAGAGTGTACATTTTGGCAGCTGACTCTCTTTTTCTGTGGTGAAACAGCTTAAGTATAATTTCACTGGAGTGACAATGCAGATATTTTATAATTTTTTTGTGGTCCCCAGAACTCATCACAGAAAGATACCACAAATGTCTCTGTCAAAGCTAAAAGAGGAAGAAAGAGGAAGGTAATCATTCTCTGCTTTGCTGATGGTGCTTGTGATTAGGTCATATGGCCATAGCATAACTTCTAGAATTAAAATATTTGATTTTGGTTTTCACAGATTGAAGCTGAACAGGACTCTGATACAGAAAACTCAAGCCCAACTTCATGTACTCCCGGTTTAGATGTATTATCAGCAGGTGTAGATTGCCCTTTCAAACTCTGTAGATGTTTTCTTTTGTTTAGTGAAACAGCACATCTATAAATATTGACTGTGGTGTGTCTTTTGTTCTTATTTAGGTGGACCAATTCCATTACTAAAGCGCAGAGGAAGAAAACCTAAAACAGAGAAATCTCTGCAGCTGCAACAACAGGCTCCAAAGGAGCCACTGAGGTCAAGTGATGATTATTTATAAATGTCTGTGTAACTAATAGTACAGATTCATTGTATTACAGATGAGATGCACCAGTGTACTGGCCTCTGATATTTATTGGCCAGTTATAAATCAAAGTATAACTATCGGTTATTATATATCTGAAAAGAAAAGCTTTTAAACCAAAATAAAAATTACAAAGTAAAACCGGGTTGTCAAGGCGACCAATAAGCTTTCTGATTTTGCACACCAACCATGTGTGTGTGGACCACTGATCTATATAAATGACTAAATGGATTGCTCATGTCATGATGTTATAAAAAGTGAAGCCATTGTGCAGCCATATTTGTATTCCCCCACATTCTGTTGATTTGATCTGGTTTTAATGAGAAAAAATTACCTAACGAGTCAGAGTTTTTATATCTGTAGTATCCTGTACATTCTTACAATGCAAATGTCCTAAACATTTAAATAGTTATTTGTTTAAAGTTTGGTATTTCCCCTGCTTATTAAAAGTTATGCTAATCTTCATTAAAGTAGTGGATATAAGATCAGCTGATGGACAAGACACTTCAACATTTGTATTACAAATGTCAAAATAAATCTGAATACAGATTTATGCTTTGTAATGCATAAATACACAAGTAAAGACTGAAGTAAAAACCCAAAACTATAGCAAGGAGGTCAAAAGGTAGATAGAAAATAGGTTTGATTAGAAAACTTTTAAAATGTTTAGAAAAAGTCATTACATTTGGACATTCTCATGCCAAGAAATTTGCTGATAAAAGACAAAAATATATAATTTCTTAATGAGAATCTGCTGTAAATAATGTGCCATTTTCCACAATTAGAGCATATGTCATGAAGTTATGGGCAAAACAGGACATACTTTATATACGATTCAAAATTATTACTAAATTCGGTGTGTTCCTATCTGAATGGAAGGGTCTAATGGCTTGTTTCCACCAAGCAGTACGGTTCAGTACAGTACAAAACCGTAAACCCTGATACGGTTTAACAAAATTTTATGCCAATATTTAAATACCAAAAACTTTGACAAGGGACTGTTGCAAATCCATTTGTCCTTCCTATGAGAAGTATCGCGAGTTCTTGGGGTACGTCATAGAACGAGGCATCAGTTTACTTTGTCTGGGATTTGTCGTGTCATGCCGTGCCACATCCAGTGTAGACAACATCACTGATTATAATGGGCGATATGCATAACGTGATATCAAAATTATTGAAATATCGCAAATGTACATATTGTGCAGTCCTAAATGTGACTTACACACTGTCTGCCTTTGACTGCTTCCAGCATCTCTTCACCCCTAATGGAGTGCAACACCTAGGCTAACGTTCACACTGCAAGGCTTAGTGCTCAATTCTGATTTATTGCTCAGATCCGTGTTTTTTTTTGTATAGCTGTTCACATTGTTATATTAAATGTGGCCAATATAAGATTCCAGTGCAAGCAGAACATGATCCTGGACTGACCGTATGCGCAAAAGAAGGATAAAAATACAAGTAAACGAGAAGGACATTAAAGTAAGTGATTATGCATTTATTAATAATGTGATCTGCTGCTGAAACCAGCAAATTTACCTGCAAGCAATATAAAAAAACAAAAAGGATGCAAAAAAACAGAGCAGCATTTTTAAAGTCCCAGTGAACCGGAAGTAGCAAGTAAGTTTTCTTCAGTGCTGTGACGTATTTCCAAGTGAAATGGAATATTGAATAGAGGGCAGGGTTTTACTTCAGCGCTCCTCCTCTCCATCTCTCGTTCATAGCAGACTAACGGTGGGAGGGGAGTGGTTAAGAATTTTCAAACATAAGCCGTCAAACGGACATCGTCTGAGAAGGTATGCCGTTTCCAGACCGGAAGTTACTTTTCAGATTTTGATTAAAGATTACCGCAACAAACAATTTTTTTCTGTGTATTAACTTGCACGGATTAATTGTTCACCCTAAGACCTTTAATATATGCTAACAAAGTAAATAGGATCGATTTTGATTTTCATGAGGACTTTGAAGCCCTCATGTTTTGCTTGTATACAGAGTCACTGCAATACTGATGAGTTCCTGTCCTTCCACTGACTACCTTTTGCAACTCTTGATAACGTTAGATATGTCATCTTTTAAGTGACTCCCATGAGCACAGAATTCTGACAAATGTTGATCTAGAGTGATTAAAAGTTGCATGAATTCCGTTCTGACGTATTGGATTTAGGACTATATATGGAAGTGGTACAAATCAGAATTGAAAAGATCAGATTCCTTGTGGTTTGTGCTGTTCACACTGTCATGAGAACAACAGATCTTCTCATATGTTAGCAAAAAATCTGATTTTGGCCACATTTACCTACAGTCTGAACATAGCCTTATACATTGATTTTGATTTTGACATCTGATTTTGACATCTTCCAGCATCTCTTCACCCCTTAATGGAGTGCAGCTTATACACACCTGCTTTACACATGTATATTTACACCATCCATGACCATCAATATTTTATTCAAATACAACATAGATGACATATCAAATGTTTAAACTGAGAAAATTTTATAATTTTAAGGGAAAAATAAGTTTCATTATTAAATTTCATGGCATCAACACATCTCAAAAAAGTTGGGACAAGGCCATGTTTACCACTGTGTGGCATCCCCTCTTCTTTTTTATAACAGTCTGCAAACGTCTGGGGACTGAGGAGACAAGTTGCTCAAGTTCAGGAATAGAAATTTTGTCTCATTCTTCTCTAATACAGGCTTCTAGTTGCTCAACTATCTTAGGTCTTCTTTGTCTCATCTTCCTCTTTATGATGCGCCAAATGTTTTCTATGGGTGAAAGATCTGGACTGCAGGCTGGCCATTTCAGTACCCGGATCATCCTCCTACGCAGCCATGATGTTGTAATTGATGCAGTATGTGGTCTGGCATTGTTATGTTGGAAAATGCAAGGTCTTCCCTGAAAGAGACGACGTCTGGATGGGAGCATATGTTGTTCTAGAACTTGGATATACCTTTCAGCATTGATGCACCATTGTGTATCCAGATGTGTAAGCTGCCACACACACTCATGCAACCCCATACCATCAGAGATGCAGGCTTCTGAACTGAGTGCTGATAACAACTTGGGTTGTGCTTATCCTCTTTAGTCTGGATGACATGGCGTCCCAGTTTTCCAAAAAGAACTTTAAATTTTGATTCATCTGACCACAGAACAGTTTTCCAATTTACCACAGTCCATTTTAAATGAGCCTTGGCCCAGAGAAAACACCTGCGCTTCTGGATCATGTTTAGATATGGCTTCTTTTTTGACCTATAGAGTTTTAGCCGGCAACGGTGAATGGCACGGTGGATTGTGTTCACTGACAAGGTTTTCTGGAAGTATTCCTGAGCCCATGTTGTGATTTCCATTACAGTAGCATTCCTGTATGTGATGCTGTGCCGTCTAAGGGCCCGAAGACCACGGGCCTTGACCCTTACGCACAGAGATACAACCAAGATGGCGCCGCCGTGTTCGGTCGCCGTTCAGGTCGCTCCGCGAAGACTGTGCTTTTATTTATTATTTTACTTTCTTTTGCTCTCAATTTTTACAAATTTATTCCGAAATTTATAAGGTTTTCCAGCCTTGACCCTTACGCACAGAGGTACGACCAAGATGGCGCCGCCGTGTTCGGACGCCGTTCAGGTCGCTCCGCGAAGACTGTGCTTTTATTTATTATTTTACTTTCAATAATTTACTTTTGCTCTCAATTTTTACTAATTTATCATCTGCATTGATCTGCTATGACAGCAAAACTCTTCTCTTTTGGACATTGGTTACCTCTACAATGGACTGTTTCAGGACACTTTCACCGATCCTCTGTGGCCATCTGAGATTCATCGGAATGGCGAGTTGAACAACGGCCAGAGTCGACGGCGAAGAATCAAGAAACACAGCGGGAAACGCGCTGGGATCCGCAACAGACTGAGAAAAAGGGCATTCAGCCCACCTCTCCCGAGCATCCTGCTTGCAAATGTCCAATCCTTGGAAAATAAGATGGACGATCTCAGAGCCAGGATAATGAGAGAGTAATGATAAGATCTATTTTCAACGGGACATGAGAGACTGTAACATCTATTGTTTATCCGAAACATGGCTTACGCCCGCGGTCCCAGACACAGCTGTGATGCTGTCGGAGAACTTCTCTGTTTTTCGGATGGACAGAACAGCCGAGGACGGTAAATCCAAAGGCGGTGGAGTATGTTTCATGATCAACAAGAAATGGTGCGACCCCAGGAACATCACCATTCTCTCGTGATCCTGCTCGCCTCATCTGGAACATTTAACAATCATCTGCCGCCCATTCTATCTGCCGAGGGAGTTTTCCTCAGTCATCGCCACCGCCGTTTACATTCCACCACAGGCAGACACAGGGCTGATGTTACCAGCCACTTCACTAACAAACACCCCGATGCTGTGTTCATCGTCGCGGGCGATTTTAACAAAGCAAACCTAAAGAAAGTCTTGCCAAACTTTCACCAGCACGTCTCCTGTCCTACACAAGGAGCAAACACACTGGATCACTCCGCCAAGTGACGCGTCAGAGGGAATTACTCAGAGCAGCAACAACCACGTGATCTCTGTCTCGGAGGATGAAGTTCGGAGGGCACTCAAGCGTGTGGACGTCAGGAAAGCTGCCGGGCCGGATGGTATTTCAGGCCGTCTTCTGCGGTCCTGTGCTGATCAGCTCGCTGGGTTGTTTACATCCATCTTTAATGAGTCCCTCGCTACATCTGTGGTCCCCACCTCCTTCAAAAAATCCACTATCATCCCTGTCCCTAAGAACAGTAAACCCTCTTGCCTAAATGACTATTGTCCAGTGGCTCTCACATCTATAGTCATGAAGGTCTTAGATCGACTGAAGATGCCATCTCTCATGTCCTCCACTCCTCCCTCACTCACATCGACAGCAAAAGTGGGAACTAGGTAAGGCTGCTATTTATTGACTATAGCTCAGCCTTTAACACCATAGTTCCCATTAAGCTAACCTCCAAACTCCTGGATCTCGGCCTGAATTCTTCTCTCTGCCATTGGATTGAAGACTTCCTCACTGGCAGGCCTCAGGTGGTGAGAATAGGCCAGTCCACCTCCACCTCCATCACCCTGAGTGTGGGAGCTCCACAGGGCTGTGTCCTGAGTCCCCTGCTCTACTCTCTCTACACGCATGTCTGTTTGTCCACACACAGCTCCACCTCTATCATCAAATTTGCTAATGATACTGTTGTCCTGGGCCTCATTTCCAACAACGAGACAGCATACTTGGACGAGGTGGAGCAACTAACATCATGGTGCCAGGACAACTGTCTCTCTCTGAATGTTGGCAAGACCAAAGAACTGATTGTGGACTTCAGGAAGAGACAGCAACGGACATACCTCTCTCATGATCAGTGGGTCACCAGTAGAGAGAGTGAGCAGCTTCAAGTACCTGGGTGTAAACATCTCCGAGGACCTGACCTGGACTGCACACATTCAGACACAGGTGAAAAAAGACAGGCAAAGACTGTACCACCTGCGCCAGCTGAGGAAATTCAGGGTTTCACCAGCTATCCTGAAAACTTTCTGTTTAGGGGCGATAGAAAGTGTATTAACTCAGTGCATCACAGCGTGGTATGGGAACAGCACCAGTCATGACTGCAAAGCCCTGCAAAGAGTCGTGCGCTTAGCCGAGCGTATCTCAGGGTCAGCTCTCCCGTCTCTGCAGGATGTCTACACCAAACGCTGCAAAGGTAGAGCTACTAAAATCATCAAGGACTCTAATCACCCTGCAAACCCTCATTTCACGCTGCTGCCATCTGGTAAGCGCTTCCGAAGCCTGATGGCCAAAACCGAGAGACTCAGGAGCTTCTTCCCCCAGGCCATCAGACTCCTGAACTCAGTCACTTAACATCACGTGACCATCGACATACTGACATTGCACTGCACTTTCTGTTCTCGTTGTTACTGTGTAACAACCTGTTATAAACCTGTTTGCACATTATACTCTTTGTACATTTGTTAACCACATATTTATAAGTCTACAGTTTACTCACTGCACAGTTTACTCCACTTATTTTATTCCACTTTATTTTTATTTTTTACTAATATATATATATATATATATATAGTACTGTTTTATTCTATTTCTATTATAATTTCCTCCCTGTGTTTTTAACTGTGAATTTGCACTGTCCATGGAGCGGACCTGTTTACATTTCACTGCCGGTTGTATATTCTGTATATAACTGTGTATGTAATAAATAATAAAAATCTTGAATCTTGAGAAAGTTGCTCAAGTTTAGGAATAGAAATTTTGTCTCATTTTTGTCTAATACAGGCTTCTAGTTGCTCAACTTTCTTTGTCGCATCGTCCTCTTTATGATGCGCCAAATGTTTTCTATGGGTGAAAGATCTGAACTGCAGGCTGGCCATTTCAGTACCCAGATCCTCCTCCTACGCAGACATGATGTTGTAATTGATGCAGTATGTGGTCTGGTATTGTTATGTTGGAAAATGCAAGGTCTTCCCTGAAAGAGACGACTGGATGGGAGCATATGTTGTTCTAGAACTGATGAAGCCTGATGGCCAAAACTGAGAGACTCAGGAGGAGCTTCTTCCCCCAGGCCATCAGACTCCTGAACTCAGTCACTTAACATCACGTGACTTCACGTCAGGATAAACATCGACATACTGACATTGCACTGCACTTTCTGTTCTCGTTGTTACTGTGTAACAACCTATTATAAACCTGTTTGCACATTATACTTTGTACATTTCTGTTAACCACATATTTATAAGTCTACAGTTTACTCACTGCACAGTTTATTTCACTTATTTTATTCCACTTTTTTATTCTTTTTTCTACTTGACTTGATTTACTTATATTCTACATATTCTACATTCTACTCTTTGGATGATATTATGCACTGTAGATGATGATAATTTCAAACTCTTCGCAATTTTTCTCTGAGAAACTCCTTTCTGATATTGCTCCACTATTTTTCACTGCAGCATTGGGGGAATTGGTTATCCTCTGCCCATCTTGACTTCTGAGAGACACTGCCACTCTGAGAGGCTCTTTTTACACCCAATCATGTTGCCAATTGACCTAATAAATTGCGAATTGGTCCTCCATCTGTTCCTTATATGTACATTTAACTTTTCCGGCCTCTTATTGCTACCTGTTCCAACTTTTTTTGGAATGTGTAGTTCTCATGAAATCCAAAATGAGCCAATATTTGGTATGACATTTCAAAATATCTCACTTTCAACATTTGATATGTTATCTATATTCTATTGTGAATAAAATATACATGCAATCATTTACAAATCTCAAACTTATGAGTTTGTGTATCAGACTAAGCCGCGCTGTTCATTCACACAGAGACTGACAGGCTTTTCTTGTTTATTTCTGCTGTGTGATAGTCTATGGGGACTTTCACACTTGGCATGTTTGCTGCTGTTCAAATGCGATTTGTTCCTGGTGAATTAATTTGGTGCTATTATGTGCAGCAAAGTAAATGACACTTGGGTTTACCAACATTTTTGCATCACGTCCCAATTCGAGGATTGGTGTGTCATGATCAGTCTAGTGGATGCATATTTATCTGCTCGAAATTAGCAGGTTACCCAGGCTGCTTCAGAGGTTAAGCATGCCTATATTTGGTAATTCTGTCAGTCTAGCTTTGCTACTTCGCTGGCTCGAATTATATGCATCTACATACTAAATTATATCACAAGATATAATATGATAATGCTGCCAGCTTGAAGAGTATCCTGACAATGACTGAAGCCTGGACCAGAGGGTTCATTAATTAAATTTTAGAATATACTTTAACAAAAATAAAATAACATAACATAAATTTTTAACTGTGCAAACAGGCTTTTTTGCCTTAATAGAAGTTAGGTTGCCTTGTAACTTAAAAAATGTAAAATATTGTGACATCATTGGGCCTGCTTTGTATTAGACTTTTCTGAAGTGGCATCCCATGGGGTCTGGTCTCTTGACCCTCTCAAGATCACTCAAAGTGCTAGTACTCTTTCTTGATTTATTGAGGGAGCTGAGCTGTCTAAGGATGCATCCTTGGTAGATGGTTGTGCTTCAGCAGGCTGGGGCTCTCTGCACACATTCATAGGCACTTCATTCCTTTGGGTTAATACATTCTTTTGGCTCACAAGGTCTGTGTTTGCTTACTTTTCACAGTTTTGCTGTATGCATACATTTATCTTTTCAATATGGTGGCGTTGGTATACATGTAGAGTTAACCCTTGAAAGGAAACGTCTCTGGGTTACGCATGTAATCCCGGTTCCCTGAAAGGGAACGAGACTGTGCATCTGGTTACCATACTTACATTTTCCTGCGAAGTAAGTAAAAAAGTAAAAAATAAATAAATAAATAAATAAAATACAGAAAGACAGATAGTCTTCTCAAGCGCTTCTCATCCTGGCAGATAAATAAAATGGTGCAGCATTTATAGGTAATTTCGGTGGTTGACATCACAGAGTTTACTGAGATTTTGGTACTGATGTGTGAATGGTAAAAAGACAGAACGCTATTGCTTTTGTGAACAGCATATATGGTGCACTTACCGGTAATTTATCGTGTTTAATGTGTGAAAGGGTCTAGTGATTATCTTGGGAGATTATTCAGTCCGTCCTATTAAT
Organism: Paracanthobrama guichenoti; assembly: GCA_018749465.1. Lineage (NCBI taxonomy): Eukaryota > Metazoa > Chordata > Actinopteri > Cypriniformes > Gobionidae > Paracanthobrama > Paracanthobrama guichenoti. The sequence continues at coordinate 26,238,118 of CM031943.1, forward strand.
TCAAGCCTAGAAAATGTGAAATGGAATGTAGGTGGAATGGAGCCTGCAGATTACCACCGGAACATTATTTCTGATAACAAACGATAAAAGGCAATGTAGCTTACATACTGTAATTCACATTATAAATTTCCATGTATAGTATAAGTCGGATATAATTCACTCAATGCACACTTGAGTAGTTTTAATAAACAACTTTTACTTTTATTTCAGTAGAATTAGGACTACATTGATACTATACTGACATTGTTTTTACATTAATCAAATAAATTTAGGAAATTTCAACTTTTTATAAGTTAGATGAGATTCAACTTGATTTAAGTTAGTTTAATATAATATAATTTAAAACGATGGTTACACTTTATTTAAGGTGACGAGTTAATTAATATTACTCATATACATATTTGAGTAAGTACAATGTAACTACATGTACTTACTGTAGAGTTGGGGTTAGTTGCTTGTAATTATGCATAATCTACTGTTATTACTATAGTAAGTACATGTAGTAACGTGTAACCACATCATCACTTTAAAGTGTTATCGAAATGACTTGTACAACCATGTTGATCTTACTTAAAAAAAAATTTAAGGTGCACCCTTGAGTACACTATTTTAATATGTATTTTTTCACCCCTATAATATCACATTGTAACAAATTTTTTTTTTTCATGAATTTTAAAAACATTAATTCCTGCTCTAGATCTTCATTCTAAAATCATCAGATGGTTATGTCTGATTTTTCCTCCTTGCAGGTTAGGAAAAGATGGAAAGAGAGATGAAAGAAAAGGAGACAAGAGAAAAGGTAAGACAATGGTGAAATCCTATGCAGTCCTTAGATAATCAACTAATTATCTTATTGTAATGCTACTTGTCAGGACATTTGTATTTTTTTAATTTATTTATTTTTTTATTCTTCAAATATAGAAATTTCTGCAGAGTCCAGACTGCATAAGTTGCATGGGGAGATTAAAACATCTTTAAAGGTCGATAACCTTGTAAGTACAGACTTAATTCTTGTATATGGCTTTTAAACCTTATTTCTGTTATGACATCAGTTGACATTAAAGTTCTTAGAACAATTTACTCATACTCTATTTAAAATTAATGTATTAATCTTGTTGACTTTTAATTATGGGCATGCAAGTAAATGTATATTCTCTATTTTTAGGATGTGAGGAAATGTTTAGTTGCATTGGATGAGTTGAGTTCACTGCATATTACTACTCAACATCTTCAGAGACACTGTGAACTCATAACTACTCTTAAAAAGGTATGATTAAAAAATGTTTGGGGTCAGCATTGGACAGTTGTTGTGTATTAATCATTATTGCACACCACTTCCAATAGAAACAGAAACTGTCTTTATAGGTCCGCAGGTTCAAAGCCAGCCAGGATGTGATGGACAAAGCTACAATGCTGTATAATAAGTTTAAAAGCATGTTTTTAATGGGAGAAGGAGAGTCAGTGCTCAGTCAAGTGCTTAATAAAAGTCTGACTGAACAGAGACAGTTTGAAGAGGCCAAGAGAGGAGTGCTAAAACACACAGAACAGACCAAAGAGCAGAAAGGTAAAGAACTCACTGCCACATGCTTGATTTTAAAGCTTTTGTTTACATTCCATTATAATCTAATAGATGTAATTGATGTAAATCAATTACATCAATTACATTTCAATTACATTCCATGCTGAACTATCACATAGACTGTACTAGACTGCAAATAATAAGGAAAATTCTAATTCGTTTGGTTAGTATTGACGTGCAGTTGCTGCAGATTTGCTGGCTGCACATCCCTTATGCAAATCTCCCATTTCACTATATCCCAAAGGTGCTCTATTGGATTGAGATCAGGGGCCTCATGTATACAACGTTCCGTAGATTTAATCCTAAAAGTGTGCGTACGCACAAAAGAAACCAAAAGAAACAAGCCACAACCTGCGCAAAGATTGCATACATGCATCTCCACCCCCCGTCTTCTCCCTGAAATAACCATATATGGAGCTTACGATGCCTAGTTTTACTATGCATAGCATCATCTGCATATAATTTCCATGCACGTGAGGAAAATATCAGATATGGACTATGTGCCATCACATTGCAAAAAAATCATTCAGTATTGCCTTGTTTTAGAATAAATAGGCTAAATCTAAATTTTATAAAGAACATTTCAGAGAAAGTTTTCAGAGAAGCGTTCTCAATTTTTCCACTGGCCAAGTAGTATTTTTAATTGCCTTAAATAAATCTAATTTATGCAGTTTTACCTATAAAGTAAACATACAGTGGTAGTCAGAATTATTGGCACCCCTGGTAGATATGATCAAATATGGCTGTAAAAATAAATCTGCATTGTTTATACTTTTGATCTTTTATTAAAAAGAAATACAAAATCTAACAATTGAAGGGGAGGGGTGTAAATCACATTATTAAATAAATGCTTTTCTCCAAAACACGTTGGCCATAATTATTGCCACCCTTTTATTAAATACTTTTTGCAACCTCCTTTTGCCACGATAACAGCTCTGAGTCTTCTTCTATGATGCCTGATGAGTTTGAAGAACATCTGACATGATATCAGAGACCATTCCTTCCATTCCATAAGATTTCTAGCAGAGGCTGTCAGGTTTTGATGTTTTTTCTGTTGGTATTTGCTAGAATCCATGATTCCATGTATCTGAACAAGATGTCCAGGACCTCCAGCAAAAAAAATAGGCCCACAACATTAAAGCTGTATTTTTAACCGTGGGCATGGGGTACTTTTTTAGCCCTGTTTGTACCAAACACATCTGGTGGATTTTCTGCCAAAAAGCTCTTTTTTAGTTTCATCTGACCATAGAACCAGGTCCCTTTTGAAGTTCCAATCATATCTGACAACTGAATGTGCTGGAGTTTGTTTCTAGATGAGCAAGAAGGATTTTTCTTGAAACCCTCCCAAACAACATGTGGTTATGTAGGGATTGTTTGATTTTTTTTATTTTTTTTATTTTTATATATATATATATATATATATATATATATATATATAGATAGATAGATAGATAGATAGATAGATAGATAGATAGATGATGGATTATTATTATTATTATTATATATATTTTTATTTTATTTTATATTTTTATTTTTTAGGCTTTCTGAGGCCAAGACAAATCTCTGCGATTTCTCCATCTGTGATCCTTGGAGAGTCTTTGTCCACTCAAACTCTCCTCCTCGCTGTGCATTAAGACAATGTAGACACACGTCCTCTTCCAGGCAGATTTGTGATTTAGTTGATTGGAACTTCTTAATTATTGCTCTGATGGTGGAAATGGGGATTTTTAATGCTTTAGCTATTTTCTTACAGTCACTTTCTATTTTGTGAAGTTCAAGAATCTTTTGTTGTACATCAGAACTATATTCTTTGTTTTTACTCATTGTGATGAATGATTAAGGGAATTTGGTCTCTGTGTTTCCTCATATTTATACTCCTGTGAAACAAGATGTCATAGCTAGACAATTTCATGTTCCTAGTCACCCTGGTGTGCTAAAAGATGTAAATATTAATGGGAATATACTTCAGAGATACACTCACCTAAAGGATTATTAGGAACACCTGTTCAATTTCTCATTAATGCAATTATCGAATCAACCAATCACATGGCAGTTGCTTCAATGCATTTAGGGGTGTGGTCCTGGTTAAGACAATCTCCTGAACTCCAAACTGAATGTCAGAATGGGAAAGAAAGGTGATTTAAGCAATTTTGAGCGTGGCATGGTTGTTGGTGCCAGACGGGCCGGTCTGAGTATTTCACAATCTGCTCAGTTACTGGGATTTTCACGCACAACTATTTCTAGGGTTTACAAAGAATGGTGTGAAAAGGGAAAAACATCCAGTATGCGGCAGTCCTGTGGGCGAAAATGCCTTGTTGATGCTAGAGTTCAGAGGAGAATGGGCCAACTGATTCAAGCTGATAGAAGAGCAACTTTGACTGAAATAACCACTCGTTACAACCAAGGTATGCAGCAAAGCATTTGTAAAGCCACAACATGCACAACCTTGAGGCGGATGGGCTACAACAGCAGAAGACCCCACCGGGTACCACTCATCTCCACTACAAATAGGAAAAAGAGGCTACAATTTGCATGAGCTCACCAAAATTGGACAGTTGAAGATTGGAAAAATGTTGCCTGGTCTGATGAGTCTCGATTTCTGTTGAGACATTCAGATGGTAGAGTCAGAATTTGGCGTAAACCGAATGAGAACATGGATCCATCATGCCTTGTTACCACTGTGCAGGCTGGTGGTGGTGGTTTAATGGTGTGGGAGATGTTTTCTTGGCACACTTTAGGCCCCTTAGTGCCAATTGGGCATTGTTTAAATGCCACGGCCTACCTGAGCATTGTTTCTGACCATGTCCATCCCTTTATGACCACCATGTACCCATTCTCTGATGGCTACTTCAAGCAGGATAATGCACCATGTCACAAAGCTCGAATCATTTCAAATTGGTTTCTTGAACATGACAATGAGTTCACTGTACTAAAATGGCCCCCACAGTCACCAGATCTCAACCCAATAGAGCATCTTTGGGATGTGGTGGAACGGGAGCTTCGTGCCCTGGATGCATCCCACAAATCTCCATCAACTGCAAGATGCTATCCTATCAATATGGGCCAACATTTCTAAAGAATGCTTTCAGCACCTTGTTGTATCAATGCCACGTAGAATTAAGGCAGTTCTGAATGCGAAAGGGGGTCAAACACAGTATTAGTATGGTGTTCCTAATAATCATTTAGGTGTGTATTTTACTCATAAAAAAATCTAGGGGTACCAATAATTGTGGCCAACGTGTTTTGGAGAAAAACATTTATTTCATAATGTGTTGTTTTTTTTTCTTTCGTTTTAAAAAAAAAAAAAATTATGATAGATCAGAAGGATAAGCAATGCAGATTTATTTTTACAGCCATCTTTGATCGTATTTACCAGGGGTGCCAGTAATTTTGACCACCACTGTATATTTTAGTTTGTTTATATATTTTAACCGGCCAATGGACCGTTTGATCACCAAGCGAGTCCTTTGGTGTCTGTCATTATGCCATCATTATATTTAGATTGTGGCAGTGATGTACAACGCTGTAGCCGATCACAGAGCACATGAATGCAGTTATCTTGTCATTGAAATGTGATTTCTGCACACTAACAAATACCTTCATCATATTGACATGGTATTTGCACTGTTAGTTAAGAGATTTGATTATAATGGGAGTTTTGATGAGAGTCCAGAACTCCCGCTGTTTGATTGACAGCTCAAATGATTGCAAAGGGAGCATTCTTTGATAGCTTTCTATATATAATTTAAGCAGAATGCATTTCACGATTTACAACAGATGTCTTTTGAGAAGACTACAATAAATACAACCCGCCAAAGTGGCTAGTGGGAGTGGCACATACACTGTGTTACACGCCACAGCTAAAATCTATGGGTTGGCGGGTGTTGATGTCAAGCCCTGTGTATATGTATGCATACATACCATACCAGACAGACATACATGCATACATACCAGGCATAACATTGACCACTGACAGGTGAAGTAAATAATATTGATTATCTCTTCATCACGGCACCTGTTAGTGAGTGGGATATATTAGGTAACAAGTGAACATTTTGTCCTCAAAGTTGATGTGTTAAGCAGGATAAATGGGCAAGCATAAGGATTTGAGCGAGTTTGACAAAGGGCAAAATTGTGATTGCTAGACGATTGGTTCAGAGCATCTTATGGGGTGTTCACTGGTCTACAGTGGGTAGGAACTGGCGACAGGGACATGGTCAGACAAGGCTCATTGATGCACGTGGGGAGCGAAGTCTGGCCCATGTGGTCCGAATCAAACAGACAAGCTACTGTAGCTCATATTGCTCAAGAAGTTAATGCTACTAAAACACCCACCACCAATCACAGCATATTTCTTTGAAAGTTTCTTTCTTTTTTTCACCAAACAGTCACTCCATAATGTACATACATGATAACATATACACACTTTGGAATTATGTAAATTATTTGTTTAGCAAAAAACACAAAATTTGTTTGCATGTTTACAGATACCAAGATTTTGAATGGAGACTTCAACCCTGAAGAGGATGCTGAGACAAAGAGGGAGAAATTAGGAGAGAATATCTTACCTGTTGTGAAAAACAAGTAATAATTTTTTTTTTCAGATTTTCACTAAATCCTAAATTATTTATCCTTAACTGTCTGACAAAAAAAAAAAAATCTTGTTTGTAGTGTGACACATCCTTCGGAGGAGTCTGTCTGAAGATGTTGTTTGTTAACTGAAGAGCCACCAGTTGCTAAGTGGAAGATGTCCATATTGCAAGCACCCTACAGTCAGATCATTATTTTTGCATACTCTGTAAAGACAAAGACGCTTTCCCAGATGGCAGTTATTCCAAGAGCTATTTTCAGCTAAATGCAGTTTGTTCTAGAGATCTGTTAGAATTACTGTTTACCAATACAACCATACGCCGTTAAAAAATAAATATTTTTTAGAGTTACACACTTCTCAAAAGTGCAATTTGTTTAAATTGCAATTACATTCGTTTCAAAATATATTTTGTGATATTTACCATACCTACTTGGGGTAAATGTGTTAAATTTAAGTTTTACTGTAGCTTTGTTTTGCTGTTGCATCTCTAAAATTATTTATTTTAATACAGGCAAATTTAGTTGATTCTTGCTTGTTTCAGTTTTCATACTCCATAAGACTGCTGTCATAAAACCTGCTTTAGTCTTAATAAAGTAATGTTTGCTTCAGAACCTTTTCTTTTAACCCTCTGGTACTGTTTGGTCATTAGCGACCCAAAAAATGTTTTGGTGAGAAACTTGGTGAACTTGGCAATGGGTCTGAAAAAAACTAAAACAATGCCCTCCGACTAGGCTTGTTTCTTTTGCAGAGACATATACTTGAAAATATCAAGAATGCAAAAATACCTAAACAACTTCTCGCACCAGCGATAACAGAGCTACTCACCGCAACAAAGAGCAACGGAGCAGCATGCTTCCTTGCCACTGCCACCTCCGGTAATGACTGTATTAAGGGGGGAAAACAGTTCAACTGACCAAAGACCCAAACTCAAATGTGATGACAATAATTGTAGAATGATTTCCATCCCCTCCCGTGTGGTGATGCTGCACATTCAGTGATCAAAAAGAAAGCTTCAAAATTTGTTAATTAGCATATTAACTTAATAATAATTTGTTACATTTATATAGCGCTTTTCTGGTTTTCTCAAAGCTCTTTACATATAGAAGGGGGGAATCTCCTCAACAACCACCAATGTGCAGCATCCACCTGGATGATTGATGGCAGCCATATCGTGCCAGAATGCCCAGTATATGGGGATGATTAGGTGGCCATGATGGACAGAAGGCACAGTGCAAATGCCACTGTTACACCCTTACTCTTTTTCCGAAGGACATCCTGGGATTTTTAATTACCTCAGAGAGTCAGGACCTCAGTTTAACATCTCATCTGAAGGATGGTGCTTGTTACAATATAGTGTCCCCATCACCACCACTGGGGCGTCACGACCCACACAGACCACAGGGTGAACACCCCCTGCTGGCCTCACTAACACCTCTTCCAGCACCTATCTAGTTTTCTCATCCAGGTACTCAACCCTACTGGTCTCACAGCAGTTCCGTTGTATTATCTGTAAAAGTAACATTAAAAGTAGATTCAGAATAGGTACCAGACCAGTCCTACTGTACATCTTTTTTAATGATACTTTATTACTTTAGTACTTTTATTGATTTTCTCATTTGCAAAAAAAGAAATGATATAAACAATCATGTACTTGACATAAACCACAAAATGAACAATCTGTTGATTGCTCCTGCTTGGATTGATTGCTCCTGTCTTCGATTGCGCCTGTCTTCGATTGCTCCTGTCTACCCTGTTTGCTATTGCTGCTGTGCTCGCATGTGCTCTGCTCTGCTCTTTTGGGATTTTTATTTGATATAATTCTCTGTTGTTTAAACATCTAATTATAACCTACTCATCTTCATATATTGTCTAACATTGCCTACCACATTAAATCTGACATCACTAGCTTTTAATCTAAATCACTATCACACATTAGCTTTTCGCTAGCCTGTTAGCTTGCCATCTCTGCACCCGGGTTTCCTGTTTTCTGAGTTCACTAAACAACTGTGGTGAGTTGGATTAGTAAATAGACTCCATCAAACAACTTTGGTAAGTTGGATTAATCAACAAATACGGTAAGCCATGTCTTCTTCTCCAGTCATTGTCACTTGCACCGCATGTTTCATGTTTAGTGTATCTGTCTCCATTGGCGAGCAGGGCTTCACATGGGATAAATGTAAGGAGATAGTCAGGCTGACGGTGAAGATTTCAGAATTAGAGACACGCATCCAGACTTTATTTGAGAGTAGTGAGAATGTAACAGCTTCAGACACTGCTTTGGATGCGACTAGCCTAGTGAACATTGTACATTGTTCGGTTCCGGCTGTAGAGCCCGTGCAGCAGGGCACTTGGGTGACGGTCAGACGGCATAGTCGCGGATCAAAAACCACTCTTCCGTTCCGATTAGAACATCAAACAGGTTCTCCCCACTCAGTGACTCACCCACTGAGAATCCTGTTAAAAGTGCCCTAGTTATTGGTGATTCTATTACACGGAACGTGAAAATAGAGACACCAGCCACCATAGTCACATGTTTACCGGGAGCCAGAGCACCTGACATCAAAGCAAATTTAAAAGTGCTGGCTAAAGCTAATCGTAAATTCTCTAAGATTATTATTCACGTCGGCACTAACGATGTTCGACTTCGCCAGTCGGAGATCACCAAAATTAACATTAAAGAGGTGTGTGAACTCCCAAGTACGATGGCAGATGCAGTTTTTTGTTCTGGTCCACTCCCTGTTAAAAGGAGTGATGAGATACTTAGCAGACTATCATCACTCAAAGGCTGGTTGTCTAAGTGGTGTCTGCAAAATAACATAGGGTTCATAGACAATTGGAAAAGCTTTTGGGGCAGACCTGACCTGTTGAAGAGGGACGGCATCCATCCTTCTTGGAGTGGTGCTGCTCTTCTCTCTAGTAATTTAGCATATAGTCTTAAAGCTAAACCTTGACTAACTGGGGCCCAGGTCAGGAAGCAGACGGACTGGCTTACCCGACCGTCTGCTAGCTGTCTCCCGTTACAGAAGTCAGATAAATCCCAACACATAGAGACTCTTTCACCTAGATATTATCACATAGAGACTGTGTCTGTTCCCCGAATTAGTAAATACAAAAAAACATCAAGACCATTCAACAGTAAAAACTTAATTGATGTCAAACAAATAAACAACAGATATAATACAGATGATCAAATGATAAAGCTCGGGTTGCTGAATATTCTATCCCTTTCCCCAAAAACACTTATTGTTAATGATATAATTACAGATAATAATCTAGATGTGCTGTGTTTGACAGAAACCTGGCTAAAACCTGACGACTACATTACTTTAAATGAGTCCACCCCACAAGATTATTGTTATAAACACGAGCCACGTTTGAAAGGTAAAGGGGGAGGGGTTGCTGTAATTTATAATATCTTCAGTATTACTCAGAAGTCTAGTTTCAAATATAATTCTTTTGAAGTTTTGGTGATTTATGTAGCATTATGTAGTGTAATTGATAAATCCCGTTTGACATTTGTGCTGGCTACTATATACAGGCCACCAGGGCACAATACAGACTTTATCAAAGAATTTGCTGACTTTCTATCCGAGTTAGTACTGGCTGCAGATAAAGTACTAATTGTTGGTGATTTTAATATCCATGTAGATAATGAAAAAGACGCATTGGGATTAGCATTTAGAGACATTCTAAACTCTATTGGAGTAAGGCAACACGTGTCAGGACCCACTCATCGCCTTAATCATACGTTAGACCTAATATTGTCACATGGAATAAATGTTGATACCGTTGAAATTCTGCAGCAGAGCGACAACGACATCTCAGATCATTACCTAGTATCATGTATACTTAATTTAGCTAAGGCTGCAAAGCCGTCCCCTCGCTTCAAATATGGCAGAACTATCACTGCCGCCACTAAAAATTGCTTTTAAATAATCTTCCTCATCAGTTTCATCTCCTCAGCATCCCAGATAGCCTAGAGGAACTCGATTTTGCAACAGAAACTATTGACTCTCTTTTTCCAGCACTTTAGACACAGTTGCTCCCGGCGCTTAAAGAAGATTAAAGAAAATAGTCCAACGCCGTGGTACAATGAGCACACCGGGCCCTTAAAACAGCAGCCAGAAAAATGGAGCGCAGCTGGAAGAAAACAAAATTAGAGGTTTTTCAGTAATTCATGGAAAGAGAGCATGATCGATACAGAAAGGCCATAAAAACGGCTAGATCTGCTTATTTCGACTCTCTTAGAAGAAAACAAACACAACCCTAGGTATTTATTTGATACAGTGGCTAAGTTAACTAAAAATAAAGCTTCTACTTCTGATGGTTGTAAACAGCACAGCAGTAATGACTTTATGAACTTCTTTACGTGTAAGATCGATAATATTAGGAAGAAAATTATAACCATGCAGCCGTCTACTACGGTGTCACATGAGACAGAGCATTGTTGTGTCACTGAGAAAAAAATTACATTCATTCACTGCTATAGGAGAGGAAGAATTGGCTAAACTCGTTAAATCATCTAAATCAACAACATGTATGCTCGAATTCTATACCGACTAGGCTATTAAAAGAGATGCTACCAGAGGTCATAGATCCTCTTCTTAATATCATTAACTTATCTTTGTTATTAGGATATGTACCGAAAACTTTTAAGTTGGCTATCAAACCACTTATTAAAAAACCTCAACTTGATCCTACAGAATTAGTCAATTATAGGCCGATCTCAAATCTACCCTTCCTGTCAAAAATACTGGAAAAGGCAGTGTCTTCACAATTATGTTCCTTTTTAGAAAGAAATGGTATCTGTGAGGATTTCCAGTCAGGATTTAGACCGTATCATAGTACTGAGACTGCTCTCATCAGAGTTACAAATGATTAACTCTTATCATCCGATCGTGGTTGTATCTCTCTATTAGTATTACTCGATCTTAGCGCTGCATTAGATACTATCGACCACAACATTCTTTTGAATAGACTCGAAAATTATGTTGGCATTAGTGGAACTGCATTGGCATGGCTTAAATCATACTTATCTGACCGTTATCAGTTTGTAGCAGTAAATGAAGAGATGTCACACCGATCACAAGTTCAGTATGGAGTACCACAGGGCTCAGTGCTAGGACCGTTGCTCTTCACCCTGTACATGCTACCACTGGGAGATATCATTAGGAAGCATGGCATTAGTTTTCACTGTTATGCTGACGATACTCAGCTCTATATTTCTTCATGCCCTGACGAAACTTACCAATTCACAAGATTAATGGAATGCATAGCTGATATAAAACATTGGATGTCTAGTAATTTCCTGCAACTTAATTCAGAAAAAACAGAATTTTTAATTATTGGACAAAAAAACTCTGCAAGTAGTAACCTAGAATACTGTATAACACTCGATGGCTGCTCTGTCAAGTCCTCGTCGTCAGTTAGGAATCTGGGTGTGCTCTTTGATACCAATCTTTCATTTGAAAGCCACGTTTCTAACATCTGTAAAACTGCATTCTACCATCTTAAAAATATATCTAAATTACGGCACATCCTTTCGATGCAAAATGCTGAACAGTTAATTCATGCGTTCATGACCTCAAGGCTAGATTACTGTAATGCTTTACTGGGTGGTTGCCCTGCTCGCTTAATAAACAAACTCCAGCTGGTCCAAAACGCAGCAGCTCGAGCTCTTACTAGAACAAGGAAGTATGACCATATTAGCCCGGTTCTGTCAACACTGCACTGGCTCCCTATTAAACATTGTATAAATTTTAAAATCTTGCTTATTACTTATAAAGCACTAAATGGTTTAGCTCCCCAGTACTTGAGCGAACTCTTAACACATTATACTCCATCACGTATATTGCGGTCTCAAAACTCTGGCCAGTTGATAATACCTAGAATATCAAAATCAACTGCAGGTGGTCGATCCTTTTCCTATTTAGCGCCTAAACTCTGGAACAGTCTTCCTAGCATTGTTCGGGAAGCAGACACACTCTGTCAGTTTAAATCTAGACTAAAAACGCATCTCTTTACTATGCCTTACACATAAAACATTATCAATTTCTATTATTCAAATCAGTAAATGATTGTTAGGCTGCATTAACTAGGTCAGCCGGAACCGGGAACACTTCCCATAACACCTGATGTACTCGTTACATCATAAGAATGGCATCTACGCTAATGTTAGTCTCTCTGTTTATCCCGAGGTTTACTGCAGTCAGCCGGATCCGGGATGTATCCAGATCAGATGGTGGACCAGCGCCTGGACATGACCAACGCATCCCTGAAATGTCTGCAGAGAACATGTCAAATAAACTCCCCCTGTAAATGCTGCATCGACACGACATCCTCATTAAACCCGTCTTTGGCGTGATGACTCCAATCTTTCGAATAATCTTACAAATATCTATTTGCCTAATATGAATTAAAACCTGCTATGTTGCCAGAATTATAATCATACACTGTTTGTTCGTCGGCCAGAGGAACTGGCACCCCGACTGAGCCTGGTTTTTTTCTCCATTCTGACCCTGAAGGAGTTTTGGTTCCTTGCCACCGTTGCCTCTGGCTTTTGGCTTGCTCAGTTGGGGACACCTAAATTTCATCTATATTACCGATCTGCCTGCATTGACACTATATGATACTTGAAATTAGCTGGATAACATCACCGTTTCACCAGAATGGCTGTACAAATTCTGTTGCATTATTTTCCTGTTAACAATGTGAAGCTGCTTTGAAACAATTGGACTTGTTAAAAGCACTATATAAATAAAGGTGATTTGATTTGATTTGATTTGATATATAAAACAGTTAATCAATAACTAGTAACAATATAAATAGGTAAATAAATGTAGGTAATAAAAAATAAAAAATAGGTCCCACTATAAGCTAAATCATATTTACCATGACCATTATTTTCATCTCACCACATGCTTGCTACTACTGTGGGTTACAGAAGAGCAAACATTTTCAAAATAAATGTCAGTCCTCAGATGCAGACTATAGGAGAATTTTTCACCTTCCAGAAGTTTTTTTTTTTTTTTTACAATCACACGTCATCTGCCCAGCATGATACAGCTCTATATCCGCTGTGATTCAGTGTTTTTATTGGTGTCTTTTTTGCATAACTTAAAGGCTGAGGGCACTAAGAATGTAAAAACTAGGACAGAAATTATACTTGGCCTGTGCTATCTTTCAAATATAATCACGCACCTCTGTCCAGAAATACTGGACTTCTTTGCATTGCCATGTAAGTAAAGAATAATATTTAGATACCTTGTGGCCAGTACCCATACTATTCCGGATCATCTTGAGAATGTTTTTACCCCGGGAGCATATAAGGGGGAGGCAAAGATACTTGAGTATACGTCTCGTCTGTATATATCTCCAGAACTGATTTTTAGACAAAATAAATTTTTATGCATCTCAAAAGATATCAATGCATCATCCTCATAAAGTTCTTCCAGAATATTGATATTTTCATCTACCCATTTTTTCCATAACACAGGTGTTCAACCTTTAAACAACCCACAGCTAAGGGTTCCAATAACAAACAGAAAAGTAAAGGGGAGAGTGGACAACCCTGATGCGTAGAGAAATGACGCCATTAGTTTGCACAGCAGCCTATGGATGTTTATATAACATCTTCACACACTTTATAAATGGGCCAATTCCAAAAGCTTCTAATGTTGTGAACAAATAAGGCGACTTACAATCAAAGGCCTTCTTTGCATAAAGTGACAGCAGTAATAGTGAGCTATTGTTCCTGAAGCGTCTGATATTATCAGAAGAGTGCATATTTTGTATAAAGCCGACCTTATCGGGATGTATTACAGCCAAGATTACTTTTTGTAAACGGTTGGCAATAATTTTTAGAGAGTATCTTGTAGGGGTGTGACGAGACACTTCTCTCACGAGATGAGACGAGACACGAGATTGGGTTCACGAGAATGAGACGGGACAAGATTTTTACATAGTATTTTTAAGAAATCCTCAATGATGATATGCATGACTAGAAAAATTGTTTGCAGGTGCATTTGCGGAACTGACCAACGAATTGGGATCCCTACCAAGACGCCAGGGATGCTGGCCCTTCCAGCGCCCTGTCTGAGCTATGTTGGAGTGGGAGTCAGGGCTCCCGGCAGAGAAGGACAGTCACTGCTGTTCCTGCAAGACCCACTCAGAGTGACTATTGGATAACGCTGGGAAAGCGTGACCTTCTCGGGAGATGGAACGCTGCGGAGCCACGTCCTTCAATGGAAGGAGAGGTGGCAGATTACACATAAGGACTAATCTAGCAGGGTAGTGCAACATATGGCAGTCTCTGGGGTGGTTCCAACCTGGTGGTTCCAGAATACACATATGTGGTTGCCGTGGGAACCGCTACATATGGATACCCAGCCTACACACACATTCCACAAGCATACGGGTGCAGGTCTGGCGTCAGATGGCTGCAATGTCTGACACCAAAGGGGTGACGGAGGAGCTCGACAGGGTTAGCCATTTCTGGGGAACACAACTGGAGACAATAGATGCACGTATCCGGCCCAGGGGGCAGGAATGGCGTTGAAGGCCCACACTAGAATGGGCACTTAGCGCTACTGGCCACTGGGGGCGAGTACACGGGAAGATACCGGCTCTACATGGAGGCTATAGAATCTAGCGAACGTGTTAGGTGTCGCCCAGCCCGCAGGTCTACATATATCTGTCAGTGAGGTGCCTTGAGCCAATGCCCAGGAGGAAGCCACACTCCTGGTCGAGTGTGCTCGCAACCCAAATGGGCAAGGCACGTCTTGGGACTGGTATGCCAAGACAATAGCATCCACTATCCAGTGGGCTAACCTCTGCTTGGAGACAGCCTTTCCCTTCTGCTGGCCTCCGTAACAGATGAAGAGCTGTTCTGAGGTCCAAAAGCTTTTAATTCGGTCCACATAGGCGCGGAGAGCGCGGACGGGACAGAGCAAAGCTAGGGCTGGGTCTGCCTCCTCTGAAGGCAGCGCTTGCAGGTTCACCACCTGATCTTGGAAAGGAGTGGTGGGAACCTTGGGCACGTATCCAGGCCGGGGTCTCAGGACGACGTGAGAGTTTACCTGGCCTGAATTCTAGGCACGATTCGCTAACCGAAAGTGTGTGTAGGTCCCCTACCCTCTTGATGGAGGCCAATGCAACCAAGAGTACTTTTCATGGACAGGATCTTTTAACTCAATGGACTGCAAAGGCTCAAAGGGAGGGCTCTGGAGTGCTCTGAGAACCAGAGCTAAGTCCCAAGAGGGTACCGAGTTTGGACGAGGAAGATTTAGCCTCCTTGCACCTCTGAGGAACCTGACGATTAGGTCGTGCTTCCCTAAGGACTTACCTTCAACTGTGTCGTGTTACACCGCTATTGCTGCGACGTACACTTTGAGGGTGGAGGGAGACAGCCTTCGCTCCAACCCGTCTTGCAGAAAAGAGAGCATGACACTAAACGAACACCTTCGGGGGTCTTCGCGGCAAAAAGAAGACCACTCAACGAACAGGTTCCACTTCAACGCTTAGAGGCGCCTCATAGAGGGGGCTCTAGCGGAAGTGATGGTGTCAGGGAGTAATACAACTGGCAATGGGTCGACTCTGGAGAGGCAAACAGGTCTACCTGTGTGGCTCCGAAGAGGTCCCATATCAGTTGGACCACCTGGGGATGGAGTCGCCACTCTCCCAGAGGTGTCAGCTGCCGTAAGAGCTCATCGGCTGTCCGGTTGAGCGCACCTGGGATGTGAATGGCGTGAAGCGACCTCAGATGCTTCTGACTCCAAAGGAGGAGATGGTGGGCAAGTCGGAGCATGCAACGGGAGCATAGACCACCCTGACCATGGTTGATGTACGCAACGGCTGCAGTGCTGTCCGTGCGGGCCAGTACGTGCTTGCCCTGTAGCGGCTTTTTGAGGTGGCCCAGAGCAAGACGTACTGCCAATAACTCTAGGCAATTGATATGCCAATACAGCTGGGGCCCCCTCCACAGACCCGAAACTGCATGCCCATTGTACATGGACCCCCAGCCAGTGGATGAGGCATCCGTGAAGACCACAGCATGCCTGGACACCTGTTCTAGGGACAGTCCCGCCCATAGAAATGAAGGGTCTGACCACGGGCTAAAGGTTTTGGTGACAGTACGGAGGTAACTGAGACCCGGTACTTGCCGCTCTGCCACTCCCATCTCGGGACTTGGCCGTGAAGCCAGTGCTGAAGTGGTCTCATATGCAGCAATCCGAGCGGCGTTACCACAGCTGAAGATGCCATATGCCCCAGGAGCCTCTGAAAGAATTTCAGTGGGACCGCTGTCCTGCCTTTGAACATATTCAAGCAGTTCAGCATTAACCGGACTCGCTCCTCTGTGAGGTGCGTAGTCCGGTTGACCGAACCCAGCTCCATACCGAGATAAGAGATCCTTTGTGTGGGACAGAGTTTGCTCTTCTCTCAGTTGACCCGAAGGCCCAACAGGCTGAGGTGATGGAGCACCAGGTCCCTGTGTTCACACAACTGCTCTCGTGACTGGGCCAGTATGAGCCAGTCGTTGAGGTAGTTGAGAATTCAAACGCTGCATTCTCTGAGCTGAACAATGGCTGCCTCCATGACTTTTGAGGCGACAGGGACAGCCCGAAGGGCAGGACTTTGTACTGATATGCCCTCTCCTCGAACGCAAAGTGTAGGAACAGTCTGTGTCTCGGGAGAATGGAGACATGAAAGTATGCGTCCTTCAGGTCGATCGCTGCGAATCAATCTCGGGGACAGATGCAGGACTCGCAGGTCCAAGATTGGTTTTAACCCACCCGCTCTCTTGGGTACAATGAAGTAGGGACTTTAGAACCCTGACTTCATGTCGGCTGGAGGAACCGGCTCGATCGCGTCCTTCGCCAGTAGGACTTCGATCTCTGACAGCAAGACATGGGCATCACTGCTCCGTGCGGAGGTGAAGAGGATGCCCTTGAACTTGGGAGGCTGGCGAACAAACTGAATTGCGTAGCCGAGTCTGATGGTATGGATGAGCCAGCAAGACTGCCTGGGGAGCTCTAGCCAGGCCCCCAGAGACCGAACAAGCGGGACCAACGGCACCACAGACGTACCTGGGGTGGGGCAGTGAGGTGGAATGCTCGGACCCGACTTGGGAGGCCCGGAGGCGGCCCAGAGTGTTGTCTGAGCATTGCAAGGTGGGTCAGAGTGTGGGTGAGAAGGTCTGGTGGCGTCCTCGGTGCCCACACTGCTGCCCCCTGGCGAAGGCAGGGGAGGAAAGGAGTGGCAAGGCCCGGGGGAGTCGCACACTGCCAACCTGACCCTCTTGGGGCCCAGGGAGGAGGAAACTGCTCTTTTATTGAATATATGGGTACCGCTGGACTCCGGAGAGCCAGTGGCAGGATGTTGTGTGTGTGTGTGTGTGTGTGCGTGTGCGTGCGTGCGTACATGTGTGTGTGTGTGCGTGGACACCATCTCCCCTCGAGCAGCTCCTCTCAGGGCCCCTTGTTCCTACGCTTGCCGGCAGGCTTGGCGGGACCCTGAGTGGTTTGGACGCCTGGATGCTGCTTGGGCTTGGCAGGGGCGGATGCAGGAGTGACGCCCTCGGCGACGAGCAGGCGGAGGCGCTGCAGCCGACGACTGGGTTGAGGCAGCAGCTGTTGTCAGGTCAGGATGTTTTTAATTGCCTCCGTCTGCTTCTGGGCCACCGAGAACTGCTGGGTGAAGCTCTCGATGGCGTAGCCGAAGAGGCCGGCCTAGCAGACAGGGGCATTGAGGAACTGTACTTTGTCGGCCAGGTTCAGCCACAGGTGGCATTCCTGGACCACTAACGTGGACATCGCCCGACCCAAGGAGCGCACAGTGACTTTCGTCGCCCTGAGAGCAAGGTCCGTCACCGTGCACAGTTCCTGCATAACCCCTGGGTCAGAACTACCTTTGTGCAGTTCTTTTAGCGCTTTGGCCCAGTAGACCTGCAGGGGCCGACACGGCTTCTTGCGGCCTTGCCCGTCAGAGCGGACGAGAACTTACACACCCAGGAGGGGAGACACGGATTACCCTGCCAGTCAGTGACGAGCGTTCGACTTGGGGGATCTCCACATATCCCTTAGCCGCGCCGCCATTGAGGGTAGTGAGGACGGAGGAGCCACTCAGTCGATGTCTGGTGCTGTAGGGCGCCATCCATGACTTTGTGAGCTCCTGATGCACTTCCAGCCAAAGTAGCAGCCCTCTGCTTTGCAGCAGGAGGACCACTAGATCGGGGGATGCGCAATGGGACTCCAGATGGTCTGCGATGGTCATGTTCCCGCAGTGGGAACATGAGTCATTCATGAAAGCTGCCTCAGCATGCTGAACGCCCAGACACGTGAGACAACGATCATGACCGTCAACTGGGGACAGGAAACGACTGTATCCAGAAACACACAGTTTGAATGACATCTTGAAAAAGACGCAGGGTCAAACCATGTTGCTCTTTTAGAAAAAGGAAAAACTGCTCTATTAGTGCCGAGGCACACAGGGGAGATGGCCGCGGCTTGCAGTGGTTCAATAGTGCAAGCCCACTGCAAGCACTCAGAGATGCCCAGCGAGCTGTGAGAACAGCTGTTTTTGTGTATAACACACTCGCGACCGCCTCTGTAATGTGCCGTCTCTCGTCTTTCGTCACTCTTCGCAGGAACACACTGACTTGCAGCAATGTTTGGCTCCAAAGTAGAAAGCGAGGATGCGGTATTCCACTTCCGTATTTATACCCACACGGCGAGCGGAGCGTGGACCGCATGCCAATGGGCATTGGCTCGTTTAGAAACACTCGAAGCAGATTGGTCTCTGAAAATAGAGACAACGAGAGACAACGATTCCCCAATTCGTCAGTCAGTTCCAACGTATGTTGAATGTGACCGACTGAAAGGGAACCATATTTACTCTTCTAGCTGACCCTGACAGCCTAGGTCACTGGGATCACTCAGGCCTGTTCTGAGTTAAAGAATTTACTTTACACTTCATCTTCAATCACCAGAGAATGATGATGAATATTGTCAGAACTTCTTACTGAGAGAAAGTACATATGAGTATATTTTGGAAAAGTTTCCTGGTCAGAGCCAGAGCTCGACCAAATCCAAACTTGAAACTGTATATCTGTATGTGTGGTCCTCTTTTGTCACAGGAGCTGAAATTCTGAGAACAACTGGCACACAGGGGAGGTGTAATGATTATCTGACTAGACAGTTGGGTCACTTTGTACTTAAACATGGATTTTGACTTACGCCCTGATAATCTATGGAGATATACTTCTACGTCTGTCTGTGTCTTAACCAATCAGAATCATTCAATCTGATGACGTAGCTTAATGACTTGTGTTAGAGTATAATTGCTGCTGTAATGATTTACGGCAGAGCAGCATACAAACTTCTTGCTGAGTGTGAAGCTGACTTCTGTGTGATAAAACTGCAAACTATTCTTCAGTAAAAAACAAACAAAACGTTGGACAGTTTCTACTCAACATTTTATAAATGAGTCCCCAGGTCTTCCTTCCTCATATCTGGTCCTTGGGTCTTAACTATAAATTCCCCTACATTACATTGGTTCATTCGGTTTAAAATAATTTTCTGCTTCTTTGATCCACTCCTCCAGTACAGACAACTTATTACACTCTAACTTTTTCTTAGCTGATGCGTACTAATAACCCCTCTAACATATGCTTTTAGCGCATCCCATGCCACCCCTACTGATGAAGCTGAATTTAGATTAGTAGATAAATAAAAATAATCAAGTTGGTGTTTTGAGTAAATCTTTAAATGCTGGGAGATGTAACTAAGTGGAATTGAACCTCAATTTGTATGATCTTTTAATAGTGACCAATGGCATAAGATCTAGAAATTCTGGTGCATGGTCTGAAATCAGTGTTGCCAATTGTACAGTTTAGCATGGAGGGTACAATGTTTATAAAATAAATAAAATAAAAAAATACTAATACTTGAATATGTGCAATGTGGAGGTGAAAAGAAAGTATCATCTCTGCCAGATGGATTAAGCAACCTCCAAGCATCAACAGGGCCCAAATAACTGCACACTCGCTTTAACATAAAAGCTGATCTTTGTGCTGCCTGGATGGCTTCGATCTAAAATAGCATCTACTACCACTTTCATATCTCCCACCCATATAGTCACCTAAATCACTCAGAATGCCTTCCATGGCAAAAAAATGTAGGGTCATCATCACTATATGGTGCATGTGTATTGGCCAGAATGTGTGGTCTCCCCTGTAACTCTGCCAGTGTAACTTTAAACCTACCCTCCTTATCATGATTTTCCGTTATACATTTAAACTGCATGTTTTTATTCACCAGAGTGATTACAACTCTACTCTGACTCAAGCCGGTGCTGTAAAAAACCTGACCAACCCAGTCTTTACATAATTTCTGTGACTCCTGTTCAGATAAGTGGGATTCTTGTAGAAAAACAATGTCAAGTTTTCTACACTTGAGAAACCTTTAACGTTCCATGTGGCAAGACATCAATTACAAATATGACTTGGTTAGATAAAGTGTATTATTAATTATCTTAAGAACTAACATGAAGGTGCAAACTGAACTCAATTAACCACCATAACAAACAAAAAATATTAAGAAAACTACAAACCAGCACATTTGTCCATGATTGCTAACTGAATGTGGTACATCTGTTTGCAGCACTACATTGCTACAGAGAGCTGACAACTGAAATCTAAATACAGAAATAATGAATTAATATTATTATTTTGGCATGTACAAGATTGTAAAATTACAGCAGAACCTTGTAATATAACAGGGAGGCACACAAACCTAACATCCAAATGTAAATTATTTGCTCAGCATTTGTTCAACAAAAGTCCATTAAACATTGTGCCACTTGTAATATCACTTTAAAAAAAAAACTTGAGTCAACTTGAAATAAGTCAACCTATAGCAAGTTTTTTTTATTTTTTTATTTCACAAACAGGGACTGAAGTCCACCCAACTCAAAAGATTATGTTAAAACATATCAAATCACCTTTATTTATATAGCGCTTTTAACAAGTCCAATTGTTTCAAAGCAGCTTCACATTGTTAACAGGAAAATAATGCAACAGAATTTGTACAGCCGTTCTGGTGAAACGGTGATGTTATCCAGCTAATTTCAAGTGTCATATAGTGTCAATGCGGGCAGATCGGTAATATAGATGAAATTTAGGTGTCCCCAACTGAGCAAGCCAAAAGCCAGAGGCAACGGTGGCAAGGAACCAAAACTCCTTCAGGGCCAGAATGGAGAAAAAAACCTTGGGAGAAACCAGGCTCAGTTGGGGTGTCAGTTCTCCTCTGGACGACGAACAAACAGTGTATGATTATAATTCTGGCAACACTGCAGGTCTTAAGTCATATTAGGTAAATAGATATTCGTAAAATTATTTGAAAGATTGGAGTCGTCACGCCGGAGACGGATTTAATGAGGATGTTGTGTCGATGCGGCATTTACGGGGGGAGTTTATTTGACACGCTCTCTGCAGACATTTCAGGGATGCGTTGGTCATGTCCAGGCGCAGGTCCACCATCTGATCTGGTATACGGCCCGGATCCGGCAGACTGCAGTAAACCTCGGGATAAACAGAGAGACTCACATTAGCGTAGATGCCATTCTTCTTATGATGTAACGAGTACATCAGGTGTTATGGGAAGTGTTCCTGGTTCCGGCTGACCTAGTTAATGCAGCCTAACAATCATTTACTGATTTGAATAATAGAAATTGATAATGTTTTATTTGTATGCCATAGTAAAGACATGCGTTTTTAGTCTAGATTTAAACTGACAGAGTGTGTCTGCTTCCCGAACAATGCTAGGAAGACTGTTCCAGAGTTTAGGCGCTAAATAGGAAAAGGATCGACCACCTGCAGTTGATTTTGATATTCTAGGTATTATCAACTGGCCAGAGTTTTGAGACCACAATAGACATGATGGAGTATAATGCATTAAGAGTTCGCTCGAGTACTGGGGAGCTAAACCATTTAGTGCTTTGTAAGTAATAAGCAAGATTTTAAAATGTATACAATGTTTAATAGGGAGCCAGTGCAGTGTTGACAGAACCGGGCTAATATGGTCATACTTCCTGGTTCTAGTAAGAACTCGAGCTGCTGCGTTTTGGACCAGCTGGAGTTTGTTTATTAAGCGAGCAGGGCAACCACCCAGTAGAGCATTACAATAAACTAGCCTTGAGGTCATGAACACATGAATTAACTGTTCAGCATTTTGCATTTGAAAGCATGTGCCGTAATTTAGATATATTTTTAAGATGGTAGAATGCAGTTTTACAGATGCTAGAAACGTGGCTTTCAAATGAAAGATTGGTATCAAAAAGCACACCCAGGTTCCTAACTGACGACGAGGGCTTGACAGAGCAGCCATCGAGTGTTAGACAGTATTCTATGTTACTACTTGCAGAGTTTTTTTTGTCCAATAATTAAAACTTTAGTTTTTTTCTGAATTAAGTTACAGGAAATTACTAGACATCCAATGTTTTATATCAGCTACGTTTCGTCAGAGCGTGAAGAAATATAGAGCTGAGTATCGTCAGCATAACAATGAAAAATAACGCCATGCTTCCTAATGATATCTCCCAGTGGAAGCATGTACAGGGTGAAGAGCAACGGTCCTAGCACTGAGCCCTGCGATACTCTATACTGAATTTGTGATCAGTGTGACATCTCTTCATTTACTGCTACAAACTTATAACGGTCAGATAAGTATGATTTTAACCATACCAATGCAGTTCCACTAATGCCAACATAATTTTCGAGTCTATTCAAAAGAATGTTGTGGTCGATAGTATCGAATGCAGTGCTAAGATCGAATAACACTAATAGAGAGATACAACCACGATCGGATGATAAGAGTAAATCATTTGTAACTATGATGAGAGCAGTCTCAGTACTATGATACGGTCTAAATCCTGACTGGAAATCCTCACAGATACCATTTCTTTCTAAAAAGGAACATAATTGTGAAGACACTGCCTTTTCCAGTATTTTTGACAGAAAGGGTAGATTTGAGATCGGCCTGTAATTGACTAATTCTGTAAGATCATGTTGAGGTTTTTTAATAAGTGGTTTGATAATAGCCAACTTAAAAGTTTTTGGTACATATCCTAATGACAAAGATGAGTTAATGATATTAAGAAGAGGATCTATGACCTCTGGTAGCATCTCTTTTAATAGCCTAGTCGGTCTAGGGTCGAGCATACATGTTGTTGATTTAGATTATTTAACGAGTTTAGCCAATTCTTCCTCTCCTATAGCAGTGGATGAATGTAATTTTTCCTCAGTGACAAAACAATGCTCTGTCTGATGTGATACTGTAGTAGACGGCTGCATGGTTAATTTTCTACCTAATATTGTCAATCTTACACGTAAAGAAGTTCATAAAGTCATTACTGCTGTGCTGTTTACAACCATTATAAGTTAAAGCTTTATTCTTTATTTTTGATTAACTTAGCCACTGTATCGAATAAATACCTAGGGTTGTGTTTGTTTTCTTCTAAGAGTCGAGAAATAAGCAGATCTAGCAGTTTTTACGGCCTTTCTGTATGCGATCATGCTCTCTTTCCACGAATTACAAAAAAACTCCCCTCTAGTTTTGTTTTCTTCCAGCTGCGCTCCATTTTTCTGGCTGCTGTCTTAACCCTCTGGAGTCGGCTATCACATCCGCGAGATAGACTCACTTTTTTTCTTATCAGTGCCAAAAACACTCAAATTTTGAGTTTTTTTATCATTCAGGCAAGTGTTATACATCATTATAATCTGTTAAATTTCTATTATTTTTTGTGTACAGTCACAATAAAAACAACTTGTTGTGCAAAATAAAGAAAACAAACATGATGCGTGATCTGCAGCCTCTCTGTCAGACGTTCATTCAGATTCTCTTCAGAAAAGGACCTATAACTTTATAACTTATAAGACCTATAAATATTTGTCTCTCAAACATGAGACATATGTCAAAGGAAACGTTGAAATGTCAGGTTTTAAATAATGTAAATCAAATCGAAAAAAATATTCTGTGTTTATGTAATTTGTTTGAAAAGCGAGCATCTTGTCTGATTACCCGCTATGCGCCACGCCCACGGAGCGCGCGTTCTTTTGAGATTCAAATCTGACGCGATCCCTGAGAGTAGAGCCGACGCCCACATCAACGCCCACAGCAGCACTTCACATCGACACTTTACATCGGTTTGAGATTGCGGTGAGGAATAATCCTGGAATATTTTACCTCAGAAAAAGATGTTTATTTCTAAGAGCAACAGATCCAGGCAAGGATTGTGAGGTAAGTTTATTCTGTTAGGGTCTGTGAATATTAAACGCAAAACACCGTTTAAGTATGAATCCTCCTGCTACATAAAATGTAATGGATGCAAGACTTTTTAGACAAGATTTATTTGGCTTGTTTGGGCCAGATTATGAAGTATTTAGGCTATTGTAAGTGTAACATCAATAAAGCTTTTATTAGCACGTCTGCTCAGATGCTATAAATATAGTACGGGAATGATTTTGACCACTTCATTAAGTTTTGTTTTGTAGAAAGCATTTATTTAAAGTGAATTTCGTTTTGTATAAATTGTATCTTAATTTTAATCAATGTTTTTAATATATTTGCTTCTCATTTAATAAGAATAAAATATAACAGACAATAGCCGTAGCGCTGGCGTGATCATGCATTGTATCCGCGTCTCATAAATGATCCGAAACTCCAAATGATATTTGAGTATTGTGTGTATCGGATAGTTTACAAAATCAAATGATTCAGAAAAGGTTTACCACTGAAATAACTGGGAAAAAGTGTCCCAATCAACCTGAATTCACCATATACTCTTTGAAATCATAATTGCATTGCATTATGTTGTTTTAAATCCCAAATATTTTACTTATAACGTTGATCATTACCAATTATTCAGTTATTTGTATTTACTGAAAACTGAATTGTGTTCAGTGTCACAATATTACTGTTTTTTCTTTCATGAGACTTCTTTCAAAAACAAAAACTTATTTTAAAATAGTACACTGCCAAAAATGCTCTTCTTAGTATTTTTGTCTTGTTTCTAGTCTAAATATCTAAAAGTTCTTAAATCAAGATGCGTTTACTAGAGAAGTAAAATGACATAAGATATTTTTTCTTGTTTTGTTGAAAATAAAATCAAAATTGAGTTTTTGCTTATAAGCAAAATTATCTGCCAATGGGGTAAGAAAAATAATATTGTTTCTGGTTGAAATTTTGTTCCTTGTTTCAGATAATTTGTTCCAGATAATTTTGCAATTTTGCTTGGCTCCATCTCAGTCACACACCTGAGCTCATTTATTATGCCGCTCATTATGCGATCATTATGTGATCTTTTGTTCTCTCAGGTGTGATTCACAGTATTATTTATGAACATTCACACCCCTTCGCATACGGCCTTTGTAAAGAAAAAGTGTCTTTCAAAATCTAAATCAATGTATTGTTTTATATGAATTAGCAGGCTCAATGATTCTCACATCAGTTTGAAGCAAAAACTCTAGGCAACATCACCCATTAGGCTAAGTATTGTGGTTGCATATCTATTGTGTGTTTTGAGGCCTTAATTTTAAAACAAATTTTTTTGTTTTTCTAAAACTATGCACAAACATTATTCTGTCAAAAATACAAGCATGTACATACATGTTGCTCACATATTATGGTAGCCCAGTTTGTGCTGTATACAGTGTAATTACACTTTTGCCATTAATATGTTTATAAGCAACTGAAAAAAGCACAAATGTCAGAGCATGTCAAAACTTCTAAAGGGCCCCAAAACAGCTCAGACTCCAGAGGGTTAAGGGCCCGGGTGTGCTCGTTGTGCCACGGCGTTGGACTATTTTCTTGAATCTTCTTTAAGCGCCGGGGAGCAACTGTGTCTAAAGTGCTGGAAAAAAGAGAGTCAATAGTTTGTGTTGCAAAATCGAGTTCCTCTAGGCTATCTGGGATGCTGAGGAGATGAAACTGATGAGGAAGATTATTTACAAAGCAATCCTTAGTGGCGGCAGTGATAGTTCTGCCATATTTGAAGCGAGGGGACGGCTTTGCAGCCTTAGCTAAATTAAGTATACACTCACCTAAAGGATTATTAGGAACACCATACTAATACTGTGTTTGACCCCCTTTCTCCTTCAGTACTGCCTTAATTCTATGTGGCATTGATTCAACAAGGTGCTGAAAGCATTCTGCATATTGTTGGCCCATATTGATAGGATAGTATCTTGCAGTTGATGGAGATTTGTGGGATACACATCCAGGGCACGAAGCTCCCGTTCCACCACATCCCAAAGATGGTCTATTGGGTTGAGATCTGGTGACTGTGGGGGCCATTTTAGTACAGTGAACTCATTGTCATGTTCAAGAAACCAATTTGAAATGATTTGAGCTTTGTAACATGGTGGTCATAAAGGGATGGACATGGTCAGAAACAATGCTCAGGTAGGCCGTGGCATTTAAACGATGCCCAATTGGCACTAAGGGGCCTAAAGTGTGCCAAGAAAACATCCCCCACACCATTACACCACCACCACCAGCCTGCACAGTGGTAACAAGGCATGATGGATCCATGTTCTCATTCTGTTTACGCCAAATTCTGACTCTACCATCTGAATGTCTCAACAGAAATTGAGACTCATCAGACCAGGCAACATTTTTCCAGTCTTCAACTGTCCAATTTTGGTGACCTCATGCAAATTGTAGCCACTTTTTCCTATTTGTAGTGGAGATGAGTGGTACCCGGTGGGGTCTTCTGCTGTTGTAGCCCATCCGCCTCAAGGTTGTGCATGTTGTGGCTTCACAAATGCTTTGCTGCATACCTCGGTTGTAACGAGTGGTTATTTCAGTCAAAGTTGCTCTTCTATCAGCTTGAACCAGTCGGCCCATTCTCCTCTGACCTCTAGCATCAACAAGGCATTTTCGCCCACAGGACTGCCGCATACTGGATGTTTTTCCCTTTTCACACCATTCTTTGTAAACCCTAGAAATGGTTGTGTGTGAAAATCCCAGTAACTGAGCAGATTGTGAAGTACTCAGACCGGCCTGTCTGGCACCAACAACCATGCCATGCTCATGCTTTCCCATTCTGACATTCAGTTTGAAGTTCAGGAGATTGTCTTGACCAGGACCACACCCCTAAATGCATTGAAGCAACTGCCATGTGATTGGTTGATTAGATAATTGCATTAATGAGAATTTGAACAGGTGTTCCTAATAATCCTTTAGGTGAGTATATATTATATATGGACATTGTGGGTAATTTCTGTGCTAGTCTTACCTGCAAATGCTTCTTTAGGGTGGATGTCAAGTCCTTTAATAAAGAAAGTGTTTTTATAGCTGGAAGGGATAGTTTGCACTGTACAAACATGTTTCCATTTTCCTCTTTGAAAACAAAATAATCTTTATTAATAACTTATCCTTCGCCATTTCCAAGTCAATGGTCACTGACCAATAACATATCTAGAATTTTGGCTGTAGTGACCAGTGTAATTGTTCACATTATTCCACTTTGTGTGTGTGGAAGACCATGTTTGTCAGCCACCACCAAAGACTATAAATGTTAGTAAATTTAGTAAAAAATTATTTGCATGGAAAGGTTGGCACATTTCAGTTAAAAATATGTATTGAGGTAGCTACTGATTTGTAGCATACACAATTATTTTTGAAACCAGATTGTTTTTATTTAGAAAAAGTGGTGAATATATGGAAAATATCACAATACATTTACAAACAATATAATTTGCTATAATACCACTTACAGAAAACTTTTTTACTGTATTGTCTAAATACTGTATAGTAGAACATGCTTTTGGGATCAATTAAATGTGCCTGGATCAACATAGGCATAGGCCAGGAAATCTCCTAGCTTGTTCCCTTTATCGTCATAGTGAAACATTCGAAAGCACTGGTCACAAAACAGGCAGGGGTCCGTAGGGGCAAGAGCATCACTGATTGTTATCCACCTGCCATGCAAAGATAAAATAACTTCCTTTCAATATACAAAATAAATATTAAGATTAATACATTTTAAATACTCAAACTCAGAAAATAATTCCTAACTTCCTAATGGGTTTTTATAATAGCGGTTTTCAGGGCAGACCCTAGCATTTTGAGGGCCCTAATCAGATTTTTATCCCCCTACAGTTTCACCTAACCACCCTCCATTCCCCAATGTAGACATCCTACACAGCAACCTTACTGTAAAATTTTACTAAATTGTCTTACACGTTTCAAGCTATATGAAGATATACTTAAGCATAAGTTTAAACCATTGCTTTCAGAGAAATGTATCAAATTAAATCTGAGTGGCTGTTTGAAAACATGTAGACAGATACTAAATAGCAGGGCTGGTCCGAATACCATTTTTTGAGCTTCGAAGCTTTGGTAGTGATAAACATTGAATATTCAACGTTTCGGAGGGAAAGAGCTGAACATATTCTTCTCTCTAATAAAGGCAGGAATCTCGAGAAGCGGAGCACCTCACGCGGGCAGGATTTATATGCTGAGAGAACGGACACTGCACAACAGATACAAAACACACAGGTCTGTTACGTCCCAGTTTTTATATATTACAGTAGTAAAAATCATTTTGTTCAGTTAGAGAACAGATTAACTACAATTAAAAACTGAACGTGCTGCGTGAGCCCGAACGAGAGTTGCAGCACAAACTGCAGCATGAGTCAGATCTCATTCATCACGAGAGTGCAGGAGCTGAATGACAACAGGATCGCGGAAGATTTGGTTTCAAAGCGAAATGTAAAAGCGCCTATTTAAGGGAGTTTGTCATTGTACTGTTTTGTTGTGTTTTTCATTAATAATAATAATAGTCTAATGAACCCACAATTCAAGCAACTCGCCCCCGAATTGGCAAACCGAAAGTAAACTGCGCACGGCTACATTCGTTCACAGCCGCTTAGTGCACACGCACTGCAATGTGACAGTGAGGGAAAATTCTCGCCGTCACATCCCTAACGGGTAAAAAGGCTAATACATTTTGATTCTATTATTATATTTTTCACAATGTCAAACCAACGCAGCTTAACCCAAAATGCAAGCTCAGGCATGCGCTTCTTCCATAAACTAAGCACTAAGAAGCAAATATATTTATTAAGTATAACGAGGTTGGGTTCCTATTCAACTGTCCATCCGATTAAAAACTGCTAGGCTATAAAACAATTGTTTAAAAAAAAGGAAAAAAGTATTGTATTATTTCGCCAGTTTTTATAGTGTAAACAAACATATGCAAGTGTAAATGAGAACCATTTCGAGGGGGATGCCAGAAAAAAAACGAATATTCGAAAATTGAATACCAACCCATCAAACGAATATTCAAATATTCTGATACAGCCCTACTAAATAGCCTACTGTTTGACTTCCTTTCTGAGTGACGAGCAGTTTTAGAAATAGAAAGCACAGCACTGTTTGTGTACAGGGTTAACAGTGGTAATAGCTTTCAGCCCGCCTGCTGCTTTTGTTCAGATCAATGTGAAAAACTTTCACACCACAAACATGCAGTGTTGTAACTGCTTATATTGCTTATTATGTAGGGCAGGCTCTGGTGGCTTGAGTAAAATAAGGTCTATTACCAACTGTCCGCAACAATATTAAGTGTTGGGAACAATTAATATTGAACAATATTATTGATTTGACTGCACTGGCACTTCATGAGAACTGAACTGAACTGGATGATGACATCACTGTTTTATGCAGAACTGCTTTATAGATTAAATTAATTTAATAATTGATGATCTTTACAACGGAACTGAATCAACACTGAACTGACTGTGACAATGAAAAGGCTGAACAATGACACGGTTTTATTTAGCGCTGCTGTACAGCCAAAATGAACTCTGCATCCTTGAATGAAGTTTGCATCCTTCACTGTAAAGCTGCTTTAAAAAAATCTGTATTGTATATAAATAAAGGTGACTTGACTAGACATATCCCAATATACAGTAATAACAAAATATCATGATAATGTTCACGTTATTGTTACTGTGTGGGCACTTCAAAATACTGTGAATAATTCCTTATTACGAATTTAGATTTTTAGAATGTATTTTACCATGATAAAAGCTTCAGCAATTATAATTTTTGTTATGAAAATGTGATCCTGTCACATGCCTATCTGTTTACCAAATCTTAATGAGACTTATCGTTTCTTTTTCTACAAATGTCTAAAACATCAATTCTAAAACACTTATGCACTTTAAAAACTTAACTTGCTAACAAGTTGTTACAGTACTGCAATAGATGTCAAAGCACACAAACTCACATCCTTTTGGTAGTTGTTGTCTTTATCTAACAAGTTAATAAAAGCACAATTTTAAAAGTTAACATTTGAGAGGTACAACTATGTGTTATGATGAAATAACACACCTTTTAAAAAAAAACATTAATGATATATTTGAAAACTGCTATTGTAAAAACCCAAACAGAAATTTCAAAAGAGAGATTTAGCCTTTCTAGATGGCCTATAAATTGGCAACACGACAGAAAAGCTCTATAAGTTACTGTTTACCTGCTGATATAGAGATGACACACAGAACACTTCCGAGTCACGACTCTATGCTTGTGAGTGATGAGCGGGTAGAGCTTTATGTCCAAACAGTCATCCTGATGGACCAGTCTATCACCATATAAAAGACAGAAAAAATTAAATCACTGTTCACACACTATTAAATCCTTGACTATGACTTTCAAAACACCTGTAGCAACTCATAAATGTAACTAGATAAAAAAAAAAAAAAGTCTGTCAAGACAAACTTTGATGTTGGTTTGAGAATGCCTGACCAGAAAGTTTGAAGAAGTTTTAAAAGCTTAAAGATTGAAGGTTTTTGGGCAATACAGTCTATCAGAAAAACAGATATATTTCTCTCTCTCTCTCTCTCTCTATATATATATATATATATATATATATATATATATTTCCTTCCTAGCGGAGGTCCGGACAATACTTTCTTTTGTAAGTTATACATTACCATCTGGGCAGCAGTAGCACTTGGTTTAAAAACAACAACAAAAAAAAAAAAAAAAAAAAAAAAACAGTATTATCCAATCAATGAATTAGGTCAAAAGTATCTACAAGTAATCAAAAATTAGTCACATTACATTACATTACAATGTGTAATGGAATATGTTACTTAAATTTTTGTCATGTAATTTGGAATCAGTAACCGACTACAATTTATAAGTAGCACTGTAGATACCATGCATGTGACTAATAAAAGATACTTTGGTTCAGGGTTTTCCTTGAAGTCTGGACCATTTTTATATTTTACTTAAAATAATTATCAACTAAAAAAACAAACAAATGTTCACAATAATCAAAATGCTCTCATTATAAGACAGATAGCCATTTTGCTAGGGTGTTTTAGAATGTTGCAAATTTTTTTGGTTGTTAGCATGCTTTATCATAATGCTTTATTAACATGAATTAGCACATCGCTAGCATGTTTTAAAATGTTGCTAGCATGATTTAACAGTGGTTGTTCTCAAATGGTTTGGCCATGGGACCCACATTTTCCGATGGTCATTAAGCCATGACCCATGGCTCATGTTCTGACCTGCTTCCTGCTGCTGCTCCTCCTGTCTGCCTCGCTGCTGGGTGTTTGTTAGCTCCGTACTGTTTCACTTTTGAATCTCTATTGGATATAATATAAGTATAACAATATACTGCTAAATATAACTTACTAAAAACCATATATTGCCTACTACTGCATGTCACATTAAATCTGACATCGCTAGCTTTTAATCCAAATCACTAATCACATACCAAGATGGCGCCACCGTGTTTGGTCGCCGTTCAGGTCGCTCCGCAAAGACTGTGCTTTTATTTACTATTTTACTTCCTTTTGCTCTCAATTTTTACAAATTTATCATCTGCATTGATCTGCTATGACAGCAAAACTCTTTTGGACATTGGTTACCTCTACACTGGACTGTTTCAGGACACTTTCACCGATCCTCTGTGGCCAGCTGAGATTCATCGGAACGCCGAGTTGAACAATGGCCAGAGTCGACGGCGAAGAATCAAGAAACACCGCGGGAAACGCCCGGGGATCTGTAACAGACTGAGAAAAAGGGCATTTAGCCCACCTCTCCCGAGCATTCTGCTCGCAAATGTCCAATCCTTGGAAAATAAGATGGACGATCTAAGAGCCAGGATAAGTTTTCAACGGGACATGAGAGACTGTAACATCTATTGTTTGTCCGAAACATGCCCGCGGTCACGCCCGCGGTCCCGGACACAGTTGTGACACCGTCTGAGAACTTCTCTGTTTTTCGGATGGACAGAACAGCCGAGGCCGGTAAATCCAAAGGCGGTGGAGTATGCTTCATGATCAACAAGAAATGGTGCGACCCCAGGAACATCACCATTCTTTCGCGGTCCTGCTCGCCTCATCTGGAACATTTAACAATCATTTGCCGCCCATTCTATCTGCCGAGGGAGTTTTCCTCTGTCATCGCCACCGACCGTTTACATTCCACCACAGACAGACACAGGGCTGGCTTTATCTGGCCTTCATGATGTTACCAGCGGCTTCATAAACAAACACCCAGATGCGGCGTTCATTGTCGCGGGCGATTTCAACAAAGCAAACCTAAAGAAAGTCTTGCCAAACTTTCACCAGCACGTCTCCTGTCCTACACGAGGAGCAAACACACTGAATCATTGCTACTCTCTGTTTAAGAACGCCTATAAAGCGCGGCCACTTCCAGCTTTCGGCAAATCGGATCATGCCGCCATTTTCCTCACACCTGAATACAAACAAAGGCTCGTTCACGAACCCCCGGTGAGGCGGGAAGTTAAACGCTGGTCAGCCCACTCAGAGACCGCGCTACAGGCAGCTCTGGATGACGTCGACTGGGACATGTTCCGGGCGAGTTCAGCTGACATCAGCGAGTTCACGGATGTGGCGCTTTGCTTCATCAACACGCTTACAGAGCAAGCCACACAAACAATAACAATAACGTCCTTCTCAAATCAGAAACCGTGGGTGGACAATTCAATCCGCGCTGCAGTGAACTCACGCACTGCCGCTTACAACGCCGGTCTCCTATCGGGGAACATGACTGAATACAGATCGTCCTGCTATGCTCTACGACGCGCAGTTAAAGCTGCAAAGCTCCGTTATAAGGATCGAGTGGAGTCTCATTTTCAACTCAAAGACTCGCGGCGCATGTGGCAGGGTCTGAGGTCCATCTGCTCTTTTGGATCTAAATCCTCTGCAGAGGTCAGAGCTGATCCGTTACTTGTGAATGAGTTAAACTCTTTCTACGCTCGCTTTGACTGTAATTGTGGCAGCGCGACTCCGCCAAGTGACACGTCAGAGGGAATTACTCAGAGCAGCAACAACCACGTGATCTCTGTCTCGGAGGATGAAGTTCGGAGGACACTCAAGCGTGTGGACGTCAGGAAAGCTGCTGGGCCGGATGGTATTTCAGGCCGTGTTCTGCGGTCCTGTGCTGATCAGCTCGCCGGGTTGTTTACATCCATCTTTAATGAGTCCCTTGCTACATCTGTGGTCCCTACCTCCTTCAAAAAAATCCACTATCATCCCTGTCCCTAAGAACAGTAAACCCTCTTGCCTAAATGACTATCGTCCAGTGGCTCTCACGTCTATAGTCATGAAGGTCTTTGAGAGACTCATTAAAAACACCATTTGCTCCTTCATTCCTGACACTTTGGACCCTCTTCAGTTTGCCTATTGTCCCAATAGATCGACTGAAGATGCCATCTCTCATGTCCTCCACTCCTCCCTCACTCACATCGACAGCAAAAGTGGGAACTACGTAAGGCTGCTATTTATTGACTATAGCTCAGCCTTTAACACCATAGTTCCCATTAAGCTAACCGCCAAACTCCTGGATCTCGGCCTGAATTCTCTCTGCCACTGGATTGAGGACTTCCTCACTGGCAGGCCTCAGGTGGTGAGAGTAGGCCAGTCCACCTCCACCTCAATCACCCTGAGTGCGGGAGCTCCACAGGGCTGTGTCCTGAGTCCCCTGCTCTACTCTCTCTACACACATGACTGTTTGTCCACACACAGCTCCACCTCTATCATCAAATTTGCTGATGATACTGTTGTCCTGGGCCTCATTTCCAACAACAATGAGACGGCATACTTGGACAAGGTGGAGCATCTAACATCATGGTGCCAGGACAACTGTCTCTCTCTGAATGTTGGCAAGACCAAAGACATGATTGTGGACTTCAGGAAGAGGCAGCAACGGACATACTCCCCTCTCATGATCAGTGGGTCACCAGTAGAGAGAGTGAGCAGCTTCAAGTACCTGGGTGTAAACATCTCCGAGGACCTGAACTGGACTGCACACATTCAGACACAGGTGAAAAAAGAAATTCAGGGTTTCACCAGCTATCCTGAAAACTTTCTGTTTAGGGGCGATAGAAAGTGTATTAACTCAGTGCATCACAGCGTGGTATGGGAACAGCACCAGTCATGACTGCAAAGCCCTGCAAAGAGTCGTGCGCTTATCCGAGCGTATCTCAGGGTCAGCTCTCCCATCTCTGCAGGACATCTACACCAAATGCTGCAAATAAAACTCTTGAATCTAATCACAACGCATTAGCATTTCGCTAGCCTGTTAGCCTACCATCCAGGTCTCCTGTTTCTCTCTTGCGCATGTTCTTGCTTTGTATGAGTCCATCAAACAACTGTGGTGAGTTGGATTAGTCAACAGAGTCCAAACAACTGTGGTGAGTTGGATTAGTCAACAAACACAGTAAGCCATGCCATCTTCTCCTGTTATTGTCATTTGCACTGCCTATTACATGATTAGCATAGCCTTCTCTGTCGGCGAACAGGGCTTCACATGTGATGAATTCAGGGAGATAGTCAGGCTGACAGAGATTTCAGAATTAGAGACACGCATCCAGACTTTATCTGAGAGTAGTGAGAATGTAACAGCTTTAGACACTGATTTGGATGCGACTAGCTTAGTGAACTCTATACATTGTTCGGTTCCGTTTGTAGAGCGCCCAGCAGGGCAACTGGGTGACTGTGAGACGGCATAGTCGCAGCAAAAAAAAAAAAAAAAAAAAAAAACACTCTTCCGTTCTAATTAGAACATCAAACAGGTTCTCCCCACTCAGTGATGCACCCACTGAGAAACCTGTTGAAAGTGCCCTAGTTATTGGCAATTCTATAAAACGGAACGTGAAAATGGAGACACCAGCCACCATAGTCACATGTTTACCGGGAGCCAGGCCCCTAACATCAAAGCAAATTTAAAAATGATGGCTAATGCTAATTGTAAATTCTCTAAAGTCATTATTCACATCGGCACTAATGCTGTTCGACTTTGCCAGTCGGAGATCACCAAAATTAACATTAAAGAGGTGTGTGAACTCGCAAGTACGATGTCACAAAACGTTTTTTGCTCCGGTCACCTCCCCGTTCGCCAGAGTGATGAAATACTTAGCAGACTATCATTACTCAATGGCTGGTTGTCTAAGTGGTGTCCATAGAATAACATAGGGTTCAAAGACAATTGGAAAAGCTTTTGGGGTAGATCTAACCTGTTAAAAAGAGACAGTATCCATCCCTCCTGGGATGGTGCTGCTCTTCTCTCTAGTAATTTGGCACATAGTCTTAGAGCTAAACCTTGACTAACTGGGGCCCAGGTCAGGAAGCAGACAGACTGGCTTAACCGACCGTCTGCTAGCTGTCTCACATCACAGAAGTCAGATAAATCCCAGTACATAGATACTCTGTCACCTAGATATTATCACAGAGACCGTGTCTGTTCCCCAAATTAGTGAATACAAAAAAATTCTCAAACCCATTTAAGGGAAAAAATGTAACTGATGTTCAACAAATAAAAAACAGATATAATACAGATGATCAAATGATAAAGCTCGGGTTGATGAATATTCAATCCCTTTCCTCAAAAGCGCTTATTGTGAATGATATGATTACAGATCATAACCTAGATGTGCTGTGTTTGACAGAAACCTGGCTAAAACCTGACAATTACATTTCTTTAAATGAGTCCACCCCCAAGTCTATTGTTATAAACACGAGCCGTGTCTGAAAGGCAAAGGGGGAGGGGTTGCTGTAATTTAGAATATCTTCAGTATTACTCAGAAGTCTAGTTTCAAATGTAATTCTTTTGAAGTTTTGGTGCTTTTCGTAACTTTATATAGTGTAAATGATAAATCCTATTTGACATTTGTGCTGGCTACTGTATACAGGCCACCATACAGACTTTATCAAAGAATTTGGTAATTTTCTCTCAGAGTTAGTACTGGCTGCAGATAAAATACTAATTGTTGGTGATTTTAATATCCATGTAGATAATGAAAAAGACGCAGGATTGGCATATAGACATTCTAAACTCTATTGGAGTTAGGCAACTTGTGTCAGGACTCAGGACCCACTCATCGCCGTAATCATACTTTAGACCTAATACTGTCACATGGAATAAATGTTGAAATTCTGCAGCAGAGCGATGACATCTCAGATCATTATCTAGTATTGTGTATACTTAATGTAGGACTATCACTGCTACCACTAAAGACTGCTTTTGTAAATAAACTTGATGATCTCCTCAGCATCCCAGATAGCCTAGAGGAACTCAATGTTGCAACAGAAACTATTGACTCTCTCTTTTCCAGCACTTGAGACACACACAGTTGGTCCTCTGCGCTTGAAGATTAAAGAAAATAATCCAATGCGGTGGTACAACGAGCACACCTGGGCCCTTAAAACAGCAGCCAGAAAAAAAGGAGCGCAGCTGGAAGAAAACAAAACTGGAGATTTTTCAGATTTAATGGAAAGAGAGCACAATTGCATACAAAAAGGCCATAAAAACTGCTAGATCTGCTTATTTCTTGACTCTCTTAGAAGAAAACAAACACAACCCTAGGTATTTATTTGAAACAGTGGCTAAATTAAACAAGAAATAAAGCTTCAACTTCTGACGTCTCCAACAGATTGATGATAATATTAGGAAGAAAATTATAACTATGCAACCATCTACTACAATATTGCATCAGACAGTGCATTGTAGTGTCAATGAGGAAAAATTCCACTCATTCACTGCTAAAGGAGAGGAAGAATTTCCTAAACTCATCTAAATCAACAACATGTATGCTCGACCCTATACCGACTAAGCTACTAAAAGAGATGCTTCCAGAGGTCATAGATCCTCTTCTTAATATCAATTAATCTTTGTCATTAGGATATGTACCGAAAACTTTTAAGTTAGCTATTATTAAACCTGCTATTATTATAAAAACTGAACAGTTAGTTTATGCGTTCATGACCTCAAGGCTAGATTATTGCAATGCTCTACTGGGTGGTTGCTCTGCTTGCTTAATAAACAATTTCTAGCTGGTCCAAAACGCAGCAGATCAAGTTCTTACTAGAACCAGGAAGTATGACCATACCAGTGTTCTGTCAACACTGCACTGGCTCCCTATTAAACATCGTATAATTTTTAAATCTTGCTGATTACTTATAAAAGCACTAAATGGTTTAGCTCCCCAGTACTTGAGCTAGATCTTAAAAACATTATGCTCCATCAAGTCTATTGTGGTCTCAAAATTCTGGCCAGTTGATAATATCTAGAATATCAAAATCAACTGTAGGCGGTCGATCCTTTTCCTATTTAGCACCTAAACTTTGGAATAGTCTTCTTAGCATTGTTCGGGAAGCAGACACACTCTGTTTAAATCTAGACTAAAAACACATAAAATATTCTGACTGTTCGGATCTAATATGACTTCTGATTTGTAATGTTGCCTGAATCATAATCATACACTGTTTGTTTGGGTTCCTTTCCACCGTCGCCCCGGTTGACTTAGGCTATGTCACTTTAGAACTAGCAATGAAAGAAGGTGGAGTTGCTTCAATTAAGCTTATTGTATTATGTAAAGATTATGAGAGAGAGAGAGATAGAGAGAGAGAGAGAGAGAGAGAGAGAGAGATAGATAGATAGATAGATAGATAGATAGATAGAGATAGAGATAGATAGATAGATAGATAGATAGATAGATAGATAGATAGATAGATAGATAGATAGATAGATAGATAGATAGATACTAAGCAAGTGAATTACCTGCTTCTAGCTGATATTCTTCAGGTCAATCTTAATATTCATAATCGCAAAACCAGTTTGAATGTCAGCTGAAGCCCTCTTCGTCC
The DNA here is from genome assembly GCA_018749465.1 of Paracanthobrama guichenoti. Classification (NCBI taxonomy): domain Eukaryota; kingdom Metazoa; phylum Chordata; class Actinopteri; order Cypriniformes; family Gobionidae; genus Paracanthobrama; species Paracanthobrama guichenoti. Next base: position 26,276,473 of record CM031943.1, read on the forward strand.
TTTTAACAGTTAAGCAGATTTCCCATGACAGTGCTAATCAATGCATTTGTAAGTTGCTAAGTTGCGTCTTGTAAGGTAAAAGTTTAAAGTAAAAACAACATCCTTGTTTACAACATTGTTTCAGTCCCTTTCAAGTCTTTGCTACAGACTCACTCATAAAGACAGCAATGCTGCAATCTAAAGGCACAATAATGTAACTTTTACAGAAGTTTAAATCACAAATCAGTAATGGACCCTTTCTCAGGACCAAATACAGCATGTTATTTATATAAAATATTATTTACTGAAAAATAATATTTAAATACACAGTATTAGCCATTATAAAAGTATAAGAAGGTTGTACAATAGGAAATAAATACAAAATTCTGTCAAAAGTACAAATGAAGAGCTCTAGTTATAGTATATGATTTCAGTTTTAAAATTAGTGCTGTCAACGGTGACGTACGCAATTCTTTCAAGTTTAATGCATTAAAAATATTTAACGCAATTAACACTGCATCGTTTTTTTTCTGTCATCTTTGGCTAGCATTACATTATATGATCATGCTCTTATTCATGCAAATGCTTTTAAACCATTCAAACGTGACAAGTCAAAAAAGAATGCGCTGTCTGTGAATGTCCTGTGACACACGATGCACAGAAAGAAACGCATGCCAGAATAGAGTTCTCTTTCATGCTTGAATGAACAATAAATGTTATACCAAAATGTACTGTGATGGAAATCATTTTATGATAATATGACTTTTTGGCGAGTATAATGTAATACATATATTCAAAATACAACATAAAAATTGTTATTACATTATGAGCTCAATATTTTATTACGGTTTGAGAAAATTACTACACTGTGCAGTTACTACATTATGCTTTGTAATTACATTATGAGTTGCTACAACACCAATTTCCAATTCATTTTGAAGTACAACAAAATCTTTTAGAAGCTTTGGAAAGAGATTTTAGAGTCTTGGAAAAATGAGCATGAAATGAAAAAGGGCTGACCTGACGTCAGTGAGGATAACAACATGCTCACAATCGCCCTGGTGAGTGTATAAATATGGAAACCCAACTTTCATCTTCAGGTCATAGAAAGACGTGTCCTCCATCTTAGCAGTCTTGAAATCTGGGAAGTCTCTGGTTCTGGCCCATTCTTGTGTGGTCCTTCGGCAAGTACAAGTTTTAAGTCAGCAAAATCCACACCTAGCTTTTTATTTTTAATCATTTGAATTGCTATTGTCAAAAAGACAAAACAACTGTGGTTAGGGCTGCATGATTAATTGAAATGAAACTGAAATCGCAAAATTTGCCTTTGTGCGATTATGAAAATTGCAAAAGGCTGGAATAATATTTCTGATTTTTAATTAAATAAATATATGCACAGCGTTAGTGAAGAGCAGCTCGGTGATCAGCAGTAAACGCTGCTCCATCTCTGAAAGCACAGTGAGTTTGAGTCACTTATAATGTGCAATGCATCAAAGAAGCTGATGTGGCTTCTTTTCACAGAATGAGACAGATAATATAATTTAAAAAAAATTCTCTTAACCAACTACGTAATGCTGGGACGGTTACCTTAACTGTTGATGGTTCAATTACAGAGCATCAAACTAAATTTAAAAATTTGGGGGTGATCTTTGATGCAAATATAACAATTGAGCCACATAAGGGCTTTTTCCTCATTAGCTCCAAAACTATGGAATTCCTTACCGATTGAGAAGACAAGCTAAATCTCTATGCATTTTTAAATCTCGCCTTAAAACTTATTTTTTTAGGGTAGCTTTTAAAGGAACATTTGTATCAATTTTATATAATTTTATTTTTTAACTGTTTTGATTGCACAATTTTATTTATTTATTTATTCATTTATTTATTTATATATATAATATATATATCTGTCCATCATAATCCCATAACTCCCCAGCCGGGAGACATAATCCCTCCAGCGTGCAAATCGCAATTTTAACTAATTTGTTTTCTAAAAATCGTGCAGCCTTAACTGTGGTTATTGGATAAAATAAGATGGGAAAAAAAAAAAAAAAGTGTTGACAGAATTCAGAGCCCCCAGAGCCACTCTTTTATACAAGTATAATGAAAATTAAATGGAGCAATTCAATCTGAAAAGCATCATAAACATAGTCCATACAATGAATAGACCAAATTTTAAAGCTGTTATGCACTATGAATTTTGCCCTCTGCTGTCTGAATCCATTCAGATTCCACATGGTATTAAAATGTGTTTGGTGATTGCAGTTGTCAGTGCTAAAATGAGGTGGAAACGGAGTCAAAATATTTAAATCACTGAAACTTGGCCCTATCAGCAAAAGTGATCTGGGGTTGAAATAAGAGACATTTTGAGAAGTGGAAACAGGGCCTTTGACTTAATGTGAATTGTATGATATAAAAACGCAACGGTTTCTGCCCCCATTTTTCCATGAGCTGAACTCAAAGATCTAAGACAAAAGGCCTATTTCTCTCAAATATTGTTCACAAATCTGTCTAAATCTGTGTTAGTAAGCACTTCTTTGCCGAGATAATCCATCCACCTCACAGGTGTGGCATATCAAGATGCTGATTTGACAGCATGATTATTGCACAGGTGTGCCTTAGGCTGGCCACAATAAAATGCCACTCTAAAATGTGTAGTTTTATCACAGCACAATGCCACAGATGCCGCAAGTTTTGAGGGAGCGTGCAGTTGGCATGCTGACTGCAGGAATGTCCACCAGAGCCATTGCCTGTGAATTGAATGTTCATATCTCTACTATAAGCCGTCTCCAAAAGCATTTCAGAATTTGGCAATACATCCAACCGGCCTCATAACCGCAGACCACGTGTGACCACACCAGCCCAGGACCGTCACATCTAGCATCTTCACCTCCAAGATCGTCTGAGACCAGCCACCTGGACAGCTGCTGCAACAATCGATTTGCATAACCAAAGAAATTCTGCACAAACTGTCAGAAACCGTCTCCGGGAACTTCATCTGCATGCTCGTCGTCCTCATTGGGGTCTTAACCTGACTGCGGTTCGTCGTCGTAACTGACTTGAGTGGGCAAATGCTCACATTCGATGGTGTCTGGCATTTTGGAGAGGTGTTCTCTTCACGGAAGAATCCCGGTTTTCACTGTACAGGGAAGATGGCAGACAGAGTGTATGGCGTCGTGTGGGTGAGTGGTTTGCTGATGTCAACGTTGTGGATCGAGTGGCCCATGGTAGTGGTGGGGTTATGGTATGGGCAGGAGTATGTTATAGACAACGAACACAGGTGCATTTTATTGATGGCATTTGGAGATGGAGATACCGTGATGAGATCCCGAGGCCCACTGTTGTGCCAATTATCCATGACCATCACCTCATGTTACAGCATGATAATGCACGGCCCCATATTGCAAGGATCTGTACACAATTCCTGGAAGCTGAAAACATCCCATGGCCAGCATACTCACTGGACATGTCACCCATTGAGCACATTTGGGCTACTTTATCTGTACCGGATTCAGAACAAGCAGACATGTGTGAGAAATATAATGACCCAAAGACAAAAGAACTGATAAACAAATGCTGTTACGTAGGAGAAATAACCTTTTGGGCAGCGCTGTGTCATCAGCTGTGCATTTGAGAGAAATAGTCCTTTTGTGTACATATAAAACGTCGGTAACACTTTACAATAAGGTTGCATTAGTTAACATTAGTTATTGCATTAGTTAACATTAACCATGAACAACACCTCTGTTCAGCATTAATCTTAACTCACACATATATTAATGCATCTATTCACGTTAACAGTGCAATTAGTTAATGCATTCGTTAACATGAACTAACCATGAACAGTGCCTGTAGGTTTACTGTTTTTCTAAAGTTATCTTACTGTACATATTTACGTTAGTTTACATAGCAGTAGTAAAGCTACAGGCACTGTTCATGGTTTACACTATTAACGTGAATAGATGCATTAATATATATGCGAGTTAAGATTAACCCTTAAGACCCGAGATTTTTTTTAAGATGCTGGATTTTTCCTCATGACCGTGTAAAACAACCTAAAATACTCCGTCATTTTTGGCCTCACAGACATGTACGATATGTCTTTACAAAGCTTAAAGTGTCTACTTTTATTTATGTACACTCAAAATAAAAAATAAATCTTGTGAGTTTCGCTAAATAAAAGGAAACAAACAATGCGTGTTCGCCCGTCTGTCTCCCTGTGAAGTCCATTCTGAAATGCGTTTGAAAATATACTCAGAACTCAGAGAACTTGCCTCACAGACACGACAGATATCTCTTTATAAAGCTTGGAATGTCTACTTTTAAATTAAGTAATTTATATAAAAAACAGATATTCTCTGTTTATGTAATCCGTATGAAAATAGCGAGAGGTCAAGTTTCTCAAGCGGCTGCTCATTATCTGTAATGTGACCACAACCACGCGTGCGCAAAGCGATTCACATGCAAATCGTCCACGAGGAAGGAACGCGAACCTGTAAACGCCCCCATCACCTCCAAACAAAGACTTGTCTTCAGCATTCTAATAATATTCATCGAGCTCGGAAGACACGCTGCGAGTTTATTCTTGGATTTACCTCAGAATAAGAAGAACACGATTTTAAGGTAAAACATTTCGTCTCTCTTATATTAGCGTTATTGATGCATAAATTTCACATTTTAGGCTACTAGTTGAACAATTGCCAGACTAAAATGTGTGAAATCAACGGAAACAGGTTGAAATATGAAATGGGTAACTAGGCAACCACAATGCTAAATAAAGATACACGTACAAAATGAGGCTCTTTTTTATTATTTACTCTTTTCTATTTTTAGGCTCTATAATATTAAAACGCAGTATGATATAAAAGTAGGGTTGCCAACTGTCCCATATTAGCAGAGGCGTCCCGTTTATTGACCGGTACGCTGATGTAACCATGCTCTCGTTCACATGTTGCGTCTTTGCGCGCTCAAGTTCGTTATTTTAAATGTAGACGCGCGAAAAGCGCGCTCAAATAGGCTAGAGACTAATTATTTCTCTTTTGCACTGTAAACCCAAGTATACACTACCAGTCAAAAGTTTTAGATTTTCTAATGTTTTCAAAAAAAAAAAAAAAAAAAAAAAAAAATGTTCTGCTTAACAAGGCTTTATTTATTTTATCCAAAATACAGCAAAAACAGTAATATTGAGAAGTATTTTTATAATATAAAATAATTGTTTTCTATTTGGATATATTTTTAAAATGCAATTTATTCCAGCCTTCAGTTTCACATGATCCTTCAGAAATCATTGTAATATGCTGATTTGCTGCTCAACAAACATTTATGATTATTATGAATGTTGAAAAAGTTGTGTACAATTTATTTCAGGATTCTTTGATAAACAGAAAGTTCAAACCAACAGCATTTATCTGAAATAGAAATCTATTGAAATTAATACTTTTATTCACAAAGACGCCTTATATTGATCAAAAAAACAGTAAAGACATTTATAATGTTACAAAATCTTTTGATTTCAAATAAATGTTATCCTTTTTAACTTTCCATTAATCAAAGATTTAATCCAGCTGGGTTAAATCTTTGATTTATCAAATAATCCTGAAAAAAAAATTACACAATTGTTTTCAACATTCATAATACAAACCCGATTCCAAAAAAGTTGGGACACTGTACAAATTGTGATTAAAAAAGGAATGCAATAATTTACAAATCTCATGAATTTATATTTTATTCACAGTAGAATATAGATAACATATCAAATGTTGAAAGTGAGACATTTTGAAATGTCATGCCAAATATTGGCTCATTTTGGATTTCATGAGAGCTACACATTCCAAAAAAGTTGGGACAGGTAGCAACAAGAGTCCGGAAAAGTTAAATGTACATATAAGGAACAGCTGGAGGACCAATTTGCAACTTATTAGGTCAATTGGCAACATGATTGGGTATAAAAAGAGCCTCTCAGAGCGGCAGTGTCTCTCAGAAGTCAAGATGGACAGAGGATCACCAATTCCCCCAATGCTGCAGCCAAAAATAGTGGAGCAATATCAGAAAAGAGTTTCTCAGAGAATAATTGCAAAGAGTTTGAAGTTATCATCATCTACAGTGCATAATATCATCCAAAGATTCAGAGAATCTGGAACAATCTCTTTGCGTAAGGGTCAAGGCCGGAAAACCATACTGGATGCCTGTGATCTTCGGGCCCCTAGACGGCACTGCATCACATACAGGAATGCTACTGTAATGGAAATCACAACATGGGCTCAGGAATACTTCCAGAAAACATTGTCGGTGAACACAATCCACCATGCCATTCGCCGTTGCCGGCTAAAACTCTATAGGTCAAAAAAGAAGCCATATCTAAATATGATCCAGAAGCAGAGGCGTTTTCTCTGGGCCAAGGCTCATTTAAAATGGACTGTGGCAAAGTGGAAAACTGTTCTGTGGTCAGATGAAACAAAATTTGACGTTCTTTTTGGAAAACTGGGATGCCATGTCATCCGGACTAAAGAGGGCAAGGACAACCCAAGTTGTTTTCAGCGCTCAGTTCAGAAGCCTGCATCCCTGATGGGATGGGGTTGCATGAGTGCGTGTGGCATGGGCAGCTTACACATCTGGAAAGGCACCATCAATGCTGAAAGGTATATCCAAGTTCTAGAACAACATATGCTCCCATCCAGACGTCATCTCTTTCAGGGAAGACCTTGCATTTTCCAACATGACAATGCCAGACCACATACTGCATCAATTACAACATCATGGCTGCGTAGAAGGATCCGGGTACTGAAATGGTCAGCCTGCAGTCCAGATCTTTCACCCATAGAAAATATTTGGCGCATCATAAAGAGGAAGATGCAACAAAGAGGACCTAAGACAGTTGAGCAACTAGAAGCCTGTATTAGACAAGAATGGGACAACATTCCTATTCCTAAACTTGAGCAACTTGTCTCCTCAGTCCTCAGACGTTTGCAGACTTATAAAAAGAAGACTTTATAAAAAGAAGAGGGGATGCCACACAGTGGTAAACATGGCCTTGTCCCAACTTTTTTGAGATGTGTTGATGCCATGAAATTTAAAATCAACTTATTTTTCCCTTAAAATGATAGTTTAAACATTTGATATGTCATCTATGTTGTATTCTGAATAAAAGTTTCTAAAACTTTTGAACGATACTGTAGGTCTAAAATCTTTATGTAAAGACAATGTATAGTCAGATTACTTCTTTAAATGAAACGTGATTTTGTGAATAAGCTACAAACAACACATTCAATCATTAAATCTCCTCACATTAATTTTAGTTCCCTCGGTCACATTCCTCACTGATATTCAGGGAGGAGTCGTTGACATTTCATGATGATCCACACCCTCCCCGCATACAGCCATTCTGACAATAAGTGTCTTACAAAAGTTAAATGACTATATTGTTCTGTATGAATGAGTGATCAAATTGGTTTTCACATTGTTTTGAAGAAAAAAACTCTAGGCAACAACATTCCGTTCTGAAAAGCCTTGTGAACAAATGTTTAAAGTGTGCTAGATGGCGTCATTTCAGTGATTTAACATTTTAGTTTTTTCAGAAGCTACGCATAAACATTGTTCATGTTAACTAATGCATTAACTAATTGCACTGTCAACATGAAAAGCTACATTAATATATGTGCGAGTTAAGATTAATGCTGAACAGAGGTGTTGTTCATGGTTAGTTTATGTTAACTAATGTATTGACTAATTGCGCTGTAAATGTGAATAGATGCATTAATATATGTGTGAGTTAAGAGTAATGCTGAACAGAGGTGTTGTTCATGGTTAGTTCATTTTAACTAATGCATTAACTAATGTTAACTAATACAACCTTATTGTAAAGTGTTACCAAAAAATCTTAGATCTTTGAGTTCAGCTCATGAAAAATGGGGGCAAAAACAAAAGTGTTGTCTTTATAATTTTGTTCAGTGTACTTTCTGAATACACTGTATATATAAATGAGTGAATTTATGAAAATAAAGGAGTGTACAAATGTGACGCTTTGTGATGATTTGTCTTTCATATCTGGAGTTTCCCTCTACTATCTTTTTGTAACTTGTAAGACTTGTCTTATAAGACTCCCAGATATAGGGCAATATCAGATTTTTTTATTGTTGTTAAAAAAGCCTAACCAGGGACTGGGGCTGCAAATTAGCCTTTGGCTAGAAGCCTGTATGTGGAGCATTGGCTGCTTGAAATTGTAGCAATGTTATTCTGCATTGTCCCTGTTAAATAAACTAATACATTAGTTTTAGTTAAATTAGTATTTAATATACTACACATTAACAAATAACAAAGATACACATTAGGTCTCCACATTAGGTCTTACATGCTGATGTCTTGACATTCTGGGAACCGTGTGTCATTGAAAAATGTTCCATTGAAGAAAAAGAAAGCAGACTTGTAATGATCCTAAGAAAAATAAACAAACAACATTCACTTTTTAGCTTTATGTTTGCTATCTATGGCAATATCAGTTTGGCCCTGCTCAAATTTATATTGAGTGTTTTTATGACATCCTGTGTGTGTTTGTTTCTAACCTTGCTGATGAACTGTGGTACCATGTCTGGAGTGTTGCTGAATTCTCCAAACACCTGCAGGTCACTGACACAGCAAATTGCATCTCTAAGATCACTTAGCCTCTGAGAGCCCAACACATGCAGAGTCTGATATGCCCTCACATGCTTAAACTGGCACAAAAGATAAACATTCATTAATTGAATAAATGAAATGAAACTTATTTGTGTATGTATATGTCACATACATACCCGCTGAAACAGAATGGGATACATAATATTAAAGGTCAATACGATTTCTCCTTCAGGGATCAGGTCTCTGGGGTTATCAGGCTTCTTACCCACAGATATCATTTCCTGCATGAATAAGACATGGATTAAAGCCCTGGACACACCAAGCCAATGGTCGGCCATCAGGCAATGCTGGGCTGTTATTGTGCGTCAGTCAGCTTAGTTCTTTCAGTATGTTCCACACTGTTGGTTTTAGTTGGACGCCGTCGGCTGTTTTTTGGCTGATTCTGCATGTCAAAGCGGTGGCAGAGCTTGTCCATGAGAGAGAGAGAGAGAGATCACTCCCGATTGGCTGTTCAACTTAGCGAATCTGTGCACACATAGGGGTAATTTGCGGAGTTTTTGCCAGGGTCGATATTATCCCTACCACTTTTTAACATCTTGCAGCACGGATGTAGCCTACCTAATACACATGAAACATCAACAGTTGACTAGCAGAGTACTGATTTAGTTAGTTTGTTAATAAGAGGTGATATGGTGCTGGAATGTGTTTGAAATCATGCTGCGTTCATTGGTACTGTTATCAGTGGCGATAGGAAACTGTGTTCTCTTGGCGCTTGTCTTCACACTGATGAGTGCTTAAATCTACCTTTTAATGTAGATAACGAGACATTTAATGTTGTTGCAGAGATTCTCCATTTGTTTCAGTGAAAATCACAAAACAAATGAGAGAAAAACAAAAGTTCTACCACCAAGTTATGCCAATGAGTGCACGAGAAAAAAAATGGAACTGGCGAAAGCAAACAAACAACTGAGTAAATAATAAATAAGTATTTTTATACTAGTATAATAAATAGCCTATAACACACTCATACGTTTATTTTTTTAGCATTGTTGGGAGGAGTAAAATTTACTTAAGTGGTTTCAACAACCAGATGCATTTAGACCACCAGACAACCCTCTTAAAGTGGCTTTTAGTAATTACTTGTGTATTTATTCTAAATGCTCCTGTTGTCTTCTGTGTTATGTTTTCTTAGAGCAGGTAAAATTAAAGTTTCAGCTTATATCTGACTGCTTGTATTTACTGACAAAATTGTATACATGAGGATGCAGTGCATCGTCAATGCATTGTGACATCGAATTGAACTGAATCGATGGCATGATAATCGTAGTCGAACCGAACTGTGAGACCAGTGTAGGTTCACACCCTTAAAGGTTATATATTCATTTTGAAAAAAAATTCACCTGCAATATACCCTTACCTTAAGAGTGTAAATGTAACATTCAGACGGTGTGTGTTGTAAAGGCTTACTCACAATGAACATACCATTTCACTGGCATAGACTTCATGTCTGTCAACAGTGTCTCTGGTCAGAGTTTCTTTATAATCTTGTCTTCTCTTGCGTAATCTGAAAAAAACAGCATACTTGATATTAAGTTTAATCAAATCAAATTAAATTCAGCTGTAAACATAGTTTGTGAAATTCTGACTTCTTTTGGCTGTAAATCTGCAATGTGCTGTCGTAACCATGCAAATAATACATGTCATTCTCCAAGATTTGTGAATTCAGGAGATGTAGTTTTTCATAGTGACTCAATTTTATAATGCATATAGCTCCAAAACTTTGACACTCGGAAGACTGAAACCAGTATCATCTTGACCTGCTTGATTTGTGAATTTTGATTTGTGAACACTCCGACAACCCCTTGGTAATGGCAAGTCCGTTAGTCAGGAATGTGAAAATAGGGGTTTCTTCATGTTTAACGTCTATTTGCAATAAATGCAGATCACGTTAATACAAAAATCACTTGTTTTAAATTGAGTCTGATTTGTGAACTCTTAAATCACATTTTATCGCATTTCAGCGTTTCTCACTGCTCTGTCCTCTTTTTCTTATGCAAGAATGACAAACAGGCTGTGCCAATGTATAACGGCACAAGCCATTAGAGAAATCAGCTTATAAGTTTAAAAGTGGTCATCTAGTTGGGTCATACTATGCTCACATTTGTGATTTGTGAAATATTTCACAAAATAGTTTTGGTCAGTTTATCCTTCCTTGAGTACTTAACTTTTCTATTATGATTTGTAAAATATTTCACAGTACAATTTTGATCAGTTAACCCTTCCTTGATTCCTTAACTTTACTATTTCAATTTGTGAATGGCTTTACAATACATTTAAATCAATTAACCCTGAGTCCTTAATGTCAGTATTTTGATTAGTGAAAACTTTCACAGTACAGAGTGCTTAAAGCTGCAGTCCGTAACTTTCTTGGGTTAAAAATGATCCAAGCATATCTTTGCGTCATTACATCACATCTGTACACATAAATAAGGTGTCCCGGCTAGTAGGAATGGGAATTTTTATCAATTTCTCATTTCGATCATCAATCGGTCTCAAAAAACGAGTACTCAAGTACTTGTGGGCGGGGCTTGTGAGGGGGGCCGGGCGTCTCCGTCATGGAAATATTCAACTATTTTAAGACTGTTACGAAAATTAATGTTGACATACAAACATGAGATGTCTATAAAAACATGAACATATCACTATAAAAAATAATGAACTTGGCCATGCTAGTTTTTTACAGGCTATGGTTTGAAAGGGAAACTCATTTTGAATGTGCTCTTCCCTTAACAACAACGCCGACACACGGGCAACTAAAGCACAGAGAATTTACAACACTATTACAATCGTATTCTCATTATAATGCTATGTACGTGACAGATTGGTGCTGCACGTAATTTTATTTTTCATGATCAAAGTGATTACAGACTGCGAATTTTCAAATCAATAATGAGAAACAACTTTAAATAAAACATAGGTCTACTGTTAAAAAACATGAGAACAAAATACCACCGCTGCATTATTAATATCATCAATGATTTTGAAAAAGAAATTGGCATATCTAAAAAGAATATGACTGTCTCAAATAACCTAGAGTCAATAATGTCGGGCATTGCATTTGAGCTGAAACCGAAGATAATGCACACCAGCCGATATAACGGCAGTGCTTTGCTAGCTGGTTAATAAACTCAACTAAACGTGTCCTATAAATGCATTAATCAGATATAGACAACATAAAAGTAATCTTACAACTTGCATCTGCAGAAAAGGATGCGGATGCGCACATGAACTTCACCGCGCTAGTCTGACGTAACTCTCGTTGTGGATTTCCTTTAACAGCTGATACACTGGGACCTAAAGCACAGAGAATTTGCAATATTCTATTACAATCTTGTTTTCATTATAATGCTATGTTTATGACAGATTGGCACTGCACATCTTGCAATTAACTATTTCATGCTCACAATGATTCCAGGCATCACTGCTGTGCGCGCTTCAGTTTCACTTTATTTCGCCGGTCTGGAGGCGTACTGTCTAACGCTAACCAATCAGACCTCAGGTACCACCCAAAATGCCGCAATAACCAATCAGAAAAATAGACAAATATATTTTTTAAATTTAGGGCGATCATCGTTTTCATGATCGATCATCGCAGTCACGTTCGAGTACTCAACCACTGTTGCCCATCCCTACCGGCTAGTAGACTATATTGCGTGTGAGAATGTTGGAGTTGGAGGTGGAGATTTATAGCCTTTTCTCACAGCACTTGATATAATTAAACTTATCAATTTGATGGCGGATCCAGAAAGGTTCAAATGACAGTCACCAGTGACAACTGGAGATTCACCCATTGTAAAATGCAAAAGACTTCAGTCTTTCGGAGTGGCTACAGAAAGAGAGACTGCAACCGGACCCATGCGAGAACAAGGATAAATATAGCTGCAAGCAGCAATTATGGGGCCAAGCGCAAAGATGATGAGAAGACATGCCAACATGGCTGGGAGACCAACTGTCATAAGGAGCAATTGAAGACATATTAAGATTTTGGGAAAAATTACTGATAAATCATATAAACAGTCTGTAATATTAGGATTTAACGTTTATCACTTTTGACCAATAATTTTGACCAACAGTAGACTCGGCATGACTTCCCAAATCTAACGGTACCACTAAACGGTTCAGAAGTTACACGCAAAAAGAGCTATTTTTCGTATATCCGGACCAGTAGGTGGCGATGCGCCGAAATGCTGCATGTTGCCTCGGGTCATGCTTGTGATGACATATACCAAGTTTGGTTTGAATACGATAAAGCGTTGCAGAGATATAGCCTTATGTGTATTTTGACTTGAATTCCAACTTGAATTCCATAACCATTTGTCGGCATGGTCTGAAGATGATCTGGTTAAATTTTCGTGAAAATCAAAGCAACGGCCTAGGAGGAGTTCGAGGTTATAATAGGTTTTTCGGTTCATTCAAAACAGCGGGAACATTTACATGACGGAAAATGATGTCATATTGTGCATTCAAATTGTCTTGAGCCAAGGAATCAGAGGAAAGAAGAATTTTGTTTCAAGCCCTTAGGGTTCAAAACTTATGAGTGCAACTTTGGACAGGTGGTGGCACTAGAGGAATTGAGTTAGCGACTCCAAAATTGGTGTATTTAATGTTGGGACGGTCAAAATATCAGAATGTCAAACCATTACAACTTTCCCGCAAACGGTTCTATGGGCTGCCAGAGACTTCAATGGCAGAATAAATAATAATAATAATAAGAAATCTAACGATTACAATAGGTGCCTCTGCACCTTCAATGCTTGGCCCCTAATAATAATAGTAATAATAATAATAATAATAAGAAGAAGAAGAAGAAGAAGGCCAACGGATACAATAGGTGCCTTCGCACCTTCGGTGCTTGGCCCCTAAAAAGGGCTTTTGAAAGGTGACATGAACTCCGTGTTTTGAAGGGGTTTAAAACGGACACAGAGACAGCTTTTTTTTTTTCCTTCTGCTGGACAGGTAAGACATTTCAATGGTTAAATTATGTAACAGTAGCACACGTTCGCTTAATTCGTACAGTTACGGAGTTTTATTTGTTGTGCCCTTCTTGTTTTGCTATGTGCATTATGGTAAATATCAATTATTTTGTGCTAGCTATGAGAGGGAGCATTCACCTCTACTCCACATTAATTTGTTGGTATATGACAATTAGAAATCAGACACAGAAATGGAAACTCAACTACAGGTAGCCCTAATACACATTAAATGTAATCACGCAATGCTGATGTTGTTAATTTGAAAACAGTATAATTTGTACGGTTTGACGTGATATGATAAGCAATCGTTAGATTTAATCATCGCAATTTATTGCAATGCTTTTTTCCCTTAGTTGGTCAGAACAAAAGTGGATGTTAGCTACTTACTTGGTCAGATGACATTCTTATGTTGGTCATACTTTCAAAAAGTAGAATCTGTGATTCCTAACGACAGTATCCACACCGGTGCGGTGACTGAAAGCCACACATTCTCCTCAAAACATTAGATTCATCCGTACTGTGCCGTGCCGAGGCATAATTCATGTAAAGTTGATAATTCCGCAAATAACTACAATTGCAAATTTTGAACAAAGATGGCGACAAAGAGGAAAAACTACGGACTGCAGCTTTAACGCCACTATTCTTATTTCTGAAAGGTTTTGCAGTACAGTTTTGTGAATTAACCCTTCCCTGAGTGCCAAACTTAATCATTGTGCTTTGTGAAATTAAAGTGGAAATAAAGCAGTCTGTCAAGATAACATTAATTAGTAAATGGATTTCCACACGAGAAATGAAACCATTTAAAAAAATAATAAAAAAATGTTGTTATAGCTTTTGCAGTAAGTGCACTGCCATCTTGCAGTACTACAACCTGTAATGCCACAGGGTTGGTTGGCTCCGTTGGATTAATTAAGATTATTATTTATAATTAATTTATGATTCATTCTTAACTACTGTTATTAATTAACATTTTTATTATTTAAGCTAAAATTTTCCTTGAGGTTTTGACATATAAAAGATCATCACTACATGCTTTGAATTAATTATAGTAATAATATCATGTTTAATTAATTCAATTGTTCCGCTTTAAGAAAAGTCTACCCATAATGCTTAGTGGCAGAGTGAGAGGCGCAGAAAAAAAAAGAAAAAAAAAATTAAAAGAAAAAACCAGAAGAGAAAAATGGGACTGATTCAATGTGTGTGCACTGCAACAATATGTAATCCTGTTCATTAACTTCAGTAAACAGTTTGTTTTATTTTAATTCAAGTCGTCAGTGGTCATTATTGCTTTGCTAAGAAGACATGACACTATAAGAATATCCTGCTAGTTTCAGAATTGTAAACATCCTTGTTAGTCCAAAAACAGCTTTTATTGAAACCAAGGTCTGAAAATAATTTGTTTTGGAATGTGCCGATAAGAAAGCCTCTGCAGAAGATCAACGCCTATTTCATCACAACTTTAGCCCTGGACTCTTTCACTGGACTAAAAATAACATCATCTTCCAAAGGATCCTAATCTTAGGAAGGTGATTATTTGCAACAATGTGAATGTCCCAGTTGAGCATTATTTCTATTCAGTACATTTCACTGTGTATTCTTTAGTAAATCAGTCGTAATTTCAGGGCAGGCGGATTAATTACCAAGTTTAACCATCATAGAGTGAAAGTTTATCATCTTCACGTGTTTTGTCTTGCCAATTTACACATTTGAGCATTTTTAAACTCGGAGGAAGAGGCAAAAATCGGGACGTCAGGTGAGCGTCTCATCTGTGCTCCCAGCCGCACACACCCGAAGACCACCCACGCAGAGAGAGAGAAAAAGAGAGACGCATTTCAGATAGTATGCGAACACTGAATTGATTCCTCTTTAGCGTTTCCTTACACTTAAACGGACACACGTAAAATTGTCAAAATACCCGCCTCTGCAAGAATTCTCTCGGTTATGTCTTAAGAAACTTGAAAAAGAAACTGGATGTGTGTCAGTATATTCAGTCCATGCATTCAGTCTTAAAGTGACAGCAGTCTAATATTCCTACTGCTGTCTATCATTAATGTTAATAAAACAACAAACTACAGCTTTAACTAAAATTAATCTAAATTTAATTTCTACTGTGAAAACAATAGTTGTTATTTTACATTTAGGCTTATTACATTTCTGCACTGGAATACTACTGTTAGACTTTGTAACTCTGTTAGAATAATAATAATAATTAAAGCTGCGATGACGGGCCCAAGCCGGTGGCACCACCACCCCGGTGGCTTCGGGGAAACTGTGCACGAGAATAGGAGAATATTTTTTGAAAAATATTTTAAATATGCCACATTTACCGCAGCAGCTGGTGCCACTATGACCACAAGCCACACCCATGATGTCATTGAAATATAGATTAATTTTATTGTCATAGGATATAATAGGTCACTTTCAAATATTTGCAAAGTTATCTTTTGCAGCTCAAAAATTCGTAAGTCCAGAAGGCCAGTATTTAATTCAAGGTATTTGTATAGATTAAAAAAAAAAAAAATTTTTTCACACTAAAGTGATCGTTATTTGTGAAAGCCTGTGATATGAAACGCATCTAAACTCTATTGTTGCGTACGTGTAAACATGGGTACGTACAACACATATTATACGTTAAAATATCTTAAGATCAATCATCATTACGTAAAGTACATTAGGCAAGCTGTTTATTTATTTATTTTTTGTAGCTAAAATAATGTTTTAATAAAATGACTGTCAAAGTCATTTGAATTCACCTCATTAACTGCAGCAGTCGGTGCTGCTATGACCACAAACCACAACATCTATGAGATCAATTCAATTTAGATGAATTTCATGTCATATGATATCATAGGTCCCTTTGAAATGAGTGCAAAGTTATCTTTTGCAGCTTACATTTTTTTAAATCCTTAAGTCCAGTATTTATCTAAAGGTCTTTTTATATTTTTATTAACATAATTATGAAACTAATCATATAAAACTATATTGCAGTGCTCTTCAAATCGAGTTCAGAATGACATTCAGAATACTGCAGGTGCACCCATTACACACACACACACACACACACACACACACACACACACACACACACACACACACACACACACAGAAAGAGAATGCAAAGACAGAGAGGCATGCTTTAGCTGTCAGCCACCCATCCCCCCTCCACACACACACACTCACACACACAGAAAGAGAATGCAAAGACAGAGAGGCATGCTTTAGCTGTCAGCCACCCATCCCCCCCCTCCACTCACACACACACACACTCACTCACACACACACACACACACAGGCAGAGCCAGAGGTAGAGACAAAGAGGGTTTTTTCCCCCCATCAAAACTAAGTCAACAGTGCCATCTATTGGACAATGAAGGGAGGGCAGACAAAATAAGATTCAGATTAAATATATAAAATAAAATAAATATATTGATCTGAAAAATAGTACATCCATTTTAAATTCACCCAGGTTCAATTACCTAACATACAATCTTAATTTAATTTAAATCAAACAATGATTTTACAAGAAATTAGACATTTTCTGTTTCCCTTTTTTGTCCTTCATTTAATCCCTCGCCATAGCAGCACCGTTTGCGATATCCTATAATCGTTTGCACTATAGCATCTTCAGTGTCTTTGTTTCATGTTGACCGAGTTTGGTGTCGATTCCATGCATCTCCTATGAATAGTTTATAATAACTCAGAGCCTGATTTATCCAAAATTCCAAATTCAAACCAAAATATCTGACTTCCTGTTGGTCAGAGCTAATGACTGTAAATTAGAAAGATGTCCGGCTTGATGAGAACAATATATATACAGAGTTTGGTGACTGTAGATAAAACTAACCCCCCCACTTTTGTCAAAAGGTGGCGCTACTGAGCCCCTCCACCACGCCCGTTTCTAAGACTTTGGCCATATATACTGGAAGGCATCACTGATGTCTGTGTTGAGTTTCATGCCATTTCAAGCATGCTAAGAGTCTCAAAAACACCCTAAAAGATTATTCAACTTTGACACGTTGCCACGGCAACAGAATTTAAAATATCAGGAATCCATTCATATGTCTATATCTGCCATGTTTTGACATTATACTGATAAAGCACTTCCTGCTGCCAGTTGGTGGCGCTATAACTTTGACTCACAAAAGTCATATCCATGTGATCGGCCTCTTACAACGAACACACAGCCGAAGTTTCATCCAAATCGGTCAATGTATGCAGAAGTTATAACACACTTCCTGTTTCCCATTTTTCGCCATAAATTCGTCTCCTGCCACGGCCAAACCGTTCGAGATATCAAAAATCCGTTCGCAATTTAGCATCCTCAATGCCTTGACTTCATGCTCACTGAGTTTGGTGCTGATCGGGTTAATCGCCTAGGAGGAGTATTTCAAATTCCACAGTATGCGTTTTAAAACGACCCATAATAGCTCACTTCCTGTTGGGCTGATGCATAACTTAGAGCGCGGAAGTTGTTCGGCCCGATGACCTCTATATGTGTACAGAGTTTCATACTAATACATGCAAGCGTTTTTGATTTATGGACAGTTTTCTTTTTTTTTTTCAAGGGGGCGCTGTCGAGCCCAAAACCCAGCCCAAACCCTGATGGCCGCGCATTTCGATGAGTGTGCAAAGTTTCAAGAGTTTTCGAGCATGTTAAGGGCCCCAAAAAGGCCAAAAAGGCGAAAGAAAAATAATAATAATAATAATAATAATAATAATCCTTAGAAGAACAATAGGGCCTTCGCCCTTTCAGGGCTTGGGCCCTAATAATAATAATAATAATAATCCTTAGAAGAACAATAGGGCCTTCGCCCTTTCAGGGCTTGGGCCCTAATTAATTAAAGAAAAAAAGAAAAAATTATTTCCACCCCCAAATCATTCTTGTCGCCTATTGGCTGGAGCACTGTTTGTTATGCTTCGTTGTCCAGACTGCCCACGTTTGTTTTGGTTGCAGTTTGTGGAGCTTATGCGGACTACAGAGACTGCGTTTTTTTACAGTGTGTTCAGTGGACAGGCAGCTAGCGGATAGCAAGGAGATGTATCTGTACGTTTTGGCCTAAAATCGCATGACATTGCTTAGAGCACCTTTAAGCACTGTTAAAATCAGATACTTTAAGACTTTTACTCAAGTTGTATTGGAACTGGTGACTTGTAACTTGTAATGGAGACATTTTCACTGTAAAGAATCTGTACTTTTACTCAAGTATGGTTTTCAGGTACTCTTCACACCTCTGCACATTTCATAGCTTGGGGGCAATGTATGAAAAAGCTCTGGTTTTAAGTTTACATGAAATGGCAATTGATTTACAAATAGTTGGAAACATTTGGGATATTATAAGTACTTAACTGAACAACATATATAACACTGGCCTTAAGGTTTTGGATATTTTATTGATATATATATATTTTTGTATTATTTTTTTTTTTTTTTACATAGTGCACCTACTATTGTTAGGTAACTATTGTTAACAAATTAAACCTTATTTTAGAGTATTTTCATTCCATTTTCACAAATCAGCCAGGCCAAGATAACACTGATTTAAGTCTTCTCATTGTCCAACTTTTAGAGATATACGCAATATAAAATTAAGAGTCACTACTATAAATAAAAAAAGACTTAGGATCAGAGGACCGCGTCAACTGATTTCACACATCATGAAGAATGGCATAGGCAATTATTTGCATGTTTGTGACAGCGCACTGCGTTTTTATAGCCGTAAGTTAGCTGAATTTCAAACCATAATCTTTTCTGCGGAGACTTTAACTTACTTCAGTGTGGATAGATGAGGATCTGATGGCACATCGTCTGCGTCTTCATGTCCACTTCTCAGAGAATCAACACTGAGAAGACAGTATATGTCATGAAATAAATAAAACAAAAATAAAATACTATTCTCTCTATTATACCTGCAGATGCTTTTGAGTTCCTCCAATGTCTTCGTCTCAATGCCCATCTCTTCAATGAACTCCACATCCTCAATCTCTGGGGCTGTGTCACGGTATGAATACACCTCCGGATTTAACACTTTCAGCCACAGATCTCTAAATGTGCCAATATGAAACTCGTTTGAGTTTACGTTAATGAATTCATAAGAAGGCACATTTTCATGTTGCTTTTCTTCGCGCATCAAACTACTTCCCTCCGCCATAATGAGTTATGAATTGACATCGCGAAATATGTTCTTCTTCTGTGGAGTTACCGGCGGGTACTACTTCTTCTTCTTCTTCTTTCGATTTAGTGGTGGTTGGCAAGCAAACGTAGAGTGCATTTACGCCACCTACTGAGATGGAGTGTGGAGCATCAATGTGGAGTAAAAATAATTTTATTTTATTTTATTTTAATAATAAATTCTTTTAAAAAAATTATGTTTGTTGCCTTTAAAAAGTCAGGGAAACTTGCAGGGCATTTCTAAATAAATTGAAATTATCAACAAACTGTTTATACTAAATGACCTGATTTGATTTTCTAACATTAACCTTTCATTATTAGGCTATATGTGATGCACTGAAAAAAAATAAAAAAATGCTCCACTGTCTCTGGCTGTCCACATGTACTACTACAGAGGCCTGTATCATGTTTCCCAATTGTATGTAAAGAATGATTGAGTGCAGTATGTCCTATAACAGAGATGAGAAATTATCGTATCTTCCCTTCTATTTCCACAAACCGCTCTATGGTCTTTTGTATACTATACAGTATTATATATGTCTACCCTTTCCCTCCTTATCACACATTTCTTGCCACATTCCTTTTATTGCTATTTTTTATTAACCCGTTGATTTGAATATGCTGAATTAATTTTGTTGTTCTATTTCTGAATTTTCAAAGGTCTTCTTGGCTAAAGAATCTACTACTTCGTCATTCCCTTCCACCTACATGAGATGGTACCCATACTAAGAACATTTTTGTTTCTTGATTTTGTAACCTGTATGTTGTGATTTCAAATAATATATCCTGTCTTGATTTACCATATATTATACTGATTAACACAGAAGTCACCACATTAAGAGGATTCATGTCCTCCACCCACCGAATTTCCCCAAAAAATTACGATTATCTCTGTCGTGTAAACAGATAAATGATTTGTTGCCTTTTACTTATTGAATATTTTAATTTAGGAATGACCACTGCTGAAGCCGTTCATCCAGATTCTGGGTCTTTTGAGCCATCTGTATTTGTATACAGTGATTTAATTTAATATGCAGTGCTTCACTGCCATCTCCTTTGAAACACATCTTTGTTTATCCAAGGATATAACTATAGTGGTATAATAGGCATTGCTACTGTTGGGCTAATTTATATATCAATAATACCCATTTTCTGTGCCTCAGTTATCCATCCATAACTTTCCAACTTAGAATATTCATATTCCCAGCATTTCTCCAGAACTTTTTTAACTGGGTGCTTGAATCCGTGACACTTATATTCATTATCTTTAACTGAAGTCCAATAAACCATTCTTAATTGCAGTCTTTTTAACTCTAATGTCCGTTCCCCCATTTCTACTTGTAATGGTGTTACTGGTGATTACCTAAATTCTCCGCATTTCTTAATGAGTTTGTATAATGCCAATTATTGGTACATCCATGGTACAGCCATGGCTTATTGTTTATATTTTTAATCTAAGAGATTTTGTAGATTCTTTGTGTCTTTCTTGAGAAGCATATTGCCTGCGTTTTAGACACTGAAGATCTAAATCCCAAGCAATTTGCCCATTTTCATACTTCATTTATAGCTTCTTGGATTTTCCTTTCTATGACTTACATTTCTTCCTCTCTTCCACTTCATTATCTCTCCAAACACTCCATTATCTGTGTCATTATATTATATATTTATATTATACATTATGTTTTGAATATAATATATTTCCTTGTAAACTTGTATAGACCTATATATTTTAAAAGTTATAATCCTTCCCTCCACATCATATCATAGGCCTTCTCTACAATAAAAACACAAAACCAAAAAACACTCCGTGACCAGCGGGGCGTGGTCTAGAGGCTGCTGCAGGCGGAGGAGGAGTTTGGGAGGGCTGATGGTTAAGGGACACGCCTCTGTTAACAAGATCTAACAGGTGTATTCATTTTGCAGTGATTCGAGAGATGGGATAAAAGCCGGGCCCAGAGAGTGAGAAGGGGCTGGTGATTGTGGTAACACCACATGCTGCTGCTACTGCTGGAGGATGGCTGAAAAGCGCTTGCGCTTTGTTTTTCGGTGTTGCAGCAAATAAAAAGCCTGCCAAACAAAGTTTACCCGCTCTCCTCTCCTGTCCTGACATTCTGAAAAGTTGTCACAGTGGTGCCGAAACCCAGGAGATATGCAGGGATCTGGTAATACTATCATGATGTCAGTGCCCTTGGGGGAATTCGTGACTTCCCTGGCTAACCTCCATCGTGCCCAGCATCAAGCCCTTATGGAGCTCAGGGAGGAACAGGACAGGAAGTTCCAGGCCCTGATGGAGCTCCAACAGGAGGACCGCCAGCTGCTGCGGGATGTGCTGACCCACGGTACTGCGCCCACCCCACCCTCAATGACTTCACCCTCAACGACCCCGGTGCCGCCTCAGGTTCCCCTGCAGAAAATGGGGCCTGGGGATGACCCGGAGGCCTTCATAGAACTCTTTGAGTGCACTGCGGAGGCCTGCCACTGGCCCGAGGGTCAGTGGGCTGTGCGACTGATTCCCCTGCTAACGGGGGATGCCCAGCTTGCAGCGCGGGAGCTGCCAGCGCAGAGTTTACTCCGCTACCGAGACCTGAAAAAGGCTATTTTGCAAAGGGTGGGGCGCAGCCCGGAACAACACCGGCAACATTTCCGGTCCCTCACCCTCCAGGAGGGTGGGTCGCCCTTCGCCTTCGCTCAGCAGCTGCGGGGGGCCTGTCGTCAGTGGCTGCTACCGGAGAGCCAGGATGTGGATGGAGTGATCGAGGTGGTCGTCCTAGAGCAGTACTGTCGCCAGCTTCCACAGCGGACTGCAGAATGGGTGCAGTGCCACCGACCAACAACACTGGAGGCGGCGGTCCAGTTGGCAGAAGACCACCTGGCCGCCTACGGAACGGCGGCCAGCCCCTCACTCTCTCCCTCTCTCTTCTCCCCTGTCTGTTCCTACACCCTCTCCATCTGTCCCTGTTTTCAGGTCCCGGGAACAACGACGACCTGTGCCGGCTCCGAGAACCTGGCAAAGGGCACCCGCACCATTCCCGACACAGCGGGTCAGTTCCTGGGGCCCACTGGCCCGGCCTGTGCCGCTACCAAGGTTGGGGACGGCAGGCTCTGGCCCGGTATCCTTTGCAAACCCCCCTCTCTCGTCTCACCTGCAGGAGGCTGGTTCCGCTGCCACCAGTGTGGAGGAGCGGTCTGGGCCGCTCCGTTGGCGTTGCGGGGAGCCGGGACATTTCCGGGATCCGTACGCCTCGATGGAGGTGGATGCGCTGATCCGGATTCCCGAGACGCCACCCAGCGCCCCCGATCGAGCCGGGCAGTATTATGTACCAGTAAGTGTTGGGGGAAATGCCTATCAGGCTCTGGTGGATACAGACTGCAACCAGACCTCTATCCATCAAAGACTAATTCAACCCGGGGCATTGAATACAAGCCGTGTTGTGAAGGTGCAGTGTGTGCACGGGGATGTTCGTGAATATCCACTTGCTTTGGTCACAGTTCAATTGGGGAACCAAAAGCATAGAGTGGAGGTGGCGGTTAATCCCCACCTCAGCCACCCGGTGATCTTGGGAACAAATTGGCCATTATTTCCAACGTTATTAGGGGAACTGTTCAAGGGTGGCGCCTGCAAAAAGCCAGCGAATCCGGAGTTGAGAACCGCTGGGGGGGGGCAAGGGGACCCCAGGTCCATCCGAGACTGTCCTGACTTTTCCCCCCTTGGGGTAGAGTGTTGCGGACGCCCTCTTCCGAATTATCTCCCGGGTGGGGATCCCGAAAGAGATCCTCACCGACCAAGGCACAACTTTTGTCACGTACACTACGAACTTTACGAATTACTGGGCATTAAATCCATACGCACGAGTGTCTACCATCCTCAAACCGATGGTCTGGTAGAACGGTTTAATCGAACCTTAAAGGATCGCTGGTTGGAACCCCTGATGTTTGCGGTGCGCGAGGTCCCCCAAGCCTCCACTGGGTTTTCGCCCTTTGAGCCTCTCTACGGTTGTCGGCCCCGAGGGGTGCTTGACTGACTTAGGGAAGTTTGGGAGGACGGACCTACTAACGCGAAAAACGAAATTCAATACGTACTGGACCTGAGAACAAAACTCCACACACTGGGGAGGCTCAAAGGAGAATTTGCTCCAGGCCCAGGAACGTCAAAGCCGACTCTACAACCAGGGTACCCAACTACGCGAGTTTGCACCGGGAGAGAAAGTACGTCTTTTACTACCCACGTCAAGTTCAAAATTACTTAAGTGGCAAGGGCCCTTTGTGGTCACACGACGAGTGGGGGATGTCGACTATGAGGTAGTGCGGTCGGATAGGGCGGGGACACGTCAAATTTACCACGTCAACCTCCTAAAACCGTGGAGAGGTGGGTTCGACGCAGCTGGCCACGACAGTGGGAGAGAGGGAAGAGCTTGGGCCAGAACCAAACTCCAAACCTGAATCCGCAGTTCCAGTCCCCTGTGGGGTGCACCTCTCGTCTGACCAGCTGGCCGATGTGAGTAAGTTCCAGCGCGAGTTTGCCGACGTGTTCTCCCCTCTGCCCGGGCGCACGAACCTCCTAGAACACCACATCGAAACGACCCCCGGGGTAGTGGTGCGGTCCCGACCCTATCGATTACCTGAACACAAAAAGAAAATAGTTCGGGATGAGTTGGAGGCGATGCTTGACATGGGGGTAGTTGAGGAGTCGCACAGTGACTGGTCCAGCCCGATAGTCTTAGTTCCGAAGGCTGGTGGCTCGACCAGATTCTGTGTGGATTACCGAAAGGTAAACGCAATTTCAAAGTTTGATGCATATCCAATGCCTCGGGTTGACGAGCTGCTCGATCGGTTAGGCACTGCTCGATTTTACTCGACATTGGATTTAACGAAAGGGTATTGGCAAATCTCCCTGACGCCAATGTCCCGAGAAAAAAAACTGCCTTTTCCACTCTGTTTGGCTTACACCAATTCGTTACACTTCCGTTTGGGGCTCCAGCTACGTTTCAGCGCCTCATGGACCGCGTCTTACGGCCCCATCAAGCGTATGCTGCTGCCTACTTGGATGATATTATCTATAGTAATGATTGGCAGCAGCATATGCAGCACCTGAAGGGCGGTCCTGCGGTCGCTGCGCGGGGCCGGGCTCACAGCCAACCCGAAGAAGTGTGCAATTGGACGGGTGGAACTACGGTATCTGGGGTTTCACTTGGGTCACGGACAGGTGCGGCCCCAAATTGATAAAACCGCTGCAATTGCGACCTGCCCGCGTCCCAAGACCAAGAAGGAGGTGAGACAGTTCTTGGGTACAAACCTCCTGTAGTAGCCAGCCAGCCCCAAGTTTTCAGAGGTCACCAGCCCCTTGACTGATCTCACTAAAAAGGGAGCCCCCGACCCGGTCCAGTGGACGGAGCAGTGCCAACAGGCTTTTACCTGCATAAAGGCTGCACTGTGTGGTGGGCCATTACACTCTCCTGACTTTTCTCTCCCTTTTGTCTTGCAGACAGACGCGTCGGACAGGGGGCAGGCCGGATGGCTCCCCGGCCTGAGACGGGCGGTGGGGGTATGTGGCCAGCGGGGTGTGGTCTAGAGGCTGCTGCAGGCGGAGGAGGAGTTTGGGAGGGCTGATGGTTAAGGGACACGCCTCTTAACGAGATCTAACCGGTGTATTCATTTTGCAGTGATTCGAGAGATGGGATAAAAGCCGGGCCCAGAGAGAGAGAAGGGGCTGGTGATTGTGGTAACACCACATGCTGCTGCTACTGCTGGAGGACAGCTGAAAAGCGTGTTATTTTTGTTAAAGCCCTCGTGCTTGTTTTGTTTTTCGGTGTTGCAGCAAATAAAAAGCCTGCCAAACAAAGTTTACCCGCTCTCCTGTCCTGACATTCTGAAAAGTTGTCACACTCCAAATATTTTTCTTATTTTTTCTTTGCTTTTCTTGTATAATTCTCAAGACATGGTATTGAGTCTATAGTGCTATGACCCTTCCCTAAATCTATTTTGGTGTGGATTTAAAAGCCATTTACTTTCTAGCACATGTATCAAACAAGTCATTACCTTTTCTATTAATTTACACAAATTTGATGTTAGGGTTTTAGGTCTGTAATTCAATGGATTAGATTGCTCTTTCCAAGGTTTTGCTATTAGTATGATAACTCTGTTTTCAGGCAGATGACAACTTTCCTTCCCATACCATGTTAAAAAGACTTAAAATGACATTCATTGAATCATTTGAAAGATCTTTAACCATTTATAACACATGTCATCCGTCCCTGGAAATGTATGCCTTAGAGCTTGTTAAAGTTCAAACATTGAAAAATGAACATTAATTGTTCCCCCAGTAATGTATTTTCTGTCTAAGTTTTGGTATTTCCTCAAACTCTGCTCTATAATTGTCAAATTGATTGAAGATTAGAATAATGCCTTTTAACTGCATCCATTATTGTAAAACTTCCATCATTTAATATAAAGCAAAATGCTTGTGCCAAGTATTTCCTCCATTAGCCACTATCAGTGTTTGAACTGCCCCATAATGTGCTATGTGCATTAAAATCTCCACACTACCCCGTTACTCCCCTCACTCCCTATCTTTCCTAATATAACATTGCTTAACTTCTCACACAGATTATAAAATTAATAACCCTTATGTTCTGATTCCCAACCCATACCTCAACCACCACTGCTTCATACATCTACATCTAACATCTACATGCTTACATCTAAAACTTTAAATTGTATACCTAGCTTAATGAAGGTTATCACTTCACCACTATTTACAACTTTTCCTTTCCCTTCATAATGCTGTATATCTGTGCAGCCCAAACTGCAAATGAGATTTAAGCCATGACTCTTGCATGCAAATTGAGGTTTTTCACCCAAATCATCTATACATTTCTTAAATTCCAAACCATTTGCAATAATTGTATTCCACTTAAGAATTATTAACACCATTACAAACCACCCAATGCAACTTGAGAATTTGCAGTCTGAACTTTTAGCATTTTGTTTATTTGATTGACTGTTATTCCCTTTACATCCAATTATTTCCCAGCTGCCCTTATGACTATTCTAATTTTTTCAGATCTACTTTCAGTTTGCGCTGAACATTTTATCACTTCCGTAGTGAAGGCAATGAAGGAAACCATATCCACTATCAGAGACGATTCTTTCACTCTACACTAGTTGCCACTCCTCTCCATTTCTGCTGTACCAATATTTCCTTGTACTTTCCGTTGAATTGTCCTCCTAGAACAAACACTTTTGCTTGCACATGGTTTATGATTTGTTGGCTGTCTGTTTTATTTCATTGGTTACATTTTCCAATTCTGACCATTTTTTTTTTTGTCATTTATAGAGGCATATTACGATTCGGAGAGGTGTTACACAATATTTGGTTCCTGAGATATTTGGTTTCAGGCATCTAGCGGTGAGGTTGTGAATTGCACCACCAACGTTCACCCTTCCCTTTCTGAGGTGACTTCACTGTAAGGGGACCTGCGGTGTATGTAGATAGAAATTCTCATTCTAAGGTAATAAAAACATAATGGTACGTTAAGTTCTTTATACTCCACTGAAAACATTGTTATGTATATTATATTGTATTTCTGTCAATAGATCATCATAAATACTACACACTGAACCTTTAAAGGCATTTACGCTAATATTAGTCTCTCAGTTTATCCCAAAGTTTACTGTAGTCAGCCAGATCCGGGCCGTATTCAGATCAGATGGTGGACCTGCGCCTAGACACGACCACAATGCAAGTGTCTGCAGAGACTGTGTCAACTAGACTCTCCCCCGTGAAGGCCTCATCAACACGATATCCAGTGGCACTGATCCTCACCAAGCCCGTCTCCGGCGTAATGGTTCCAATCTTCAACCATATGGAACTGGACAAATATTCTGAATGTTCCGATCTAATATGACTTCTGACTTGTAATGTTGCCTGAATCATAATAATGCACTGTTTGCTCATTGGCCAGAGGAGAACTGGCACCTCAACTGAGCCTGGTTTCTCCCAAGGTTTTTTTTCTTCATTCTGTCACCTGATGGAGCTTTGGTTCCTTGCCACCGTTGCCTCTGTCGCCTTTGGCTTTTGGCTTGCTTAGTTGGGGACACTAAATATTCAAATATATTACTGATCTGCCTGCATTGACATTGAACTGATCTGGATGACATCACTGTTTTCTCCAGAGCAGCTGTACAGCTGAATCCAGAATGCAAATTCTGTTGCATTATTTTCCTGATACCACTTTGAAACAATCTGCATTGTAAAAAGCACTATATAAATAAAGGAGACTTGACTTATATAGCACATTTCATACACAATGGTAATTCAAAGTGCTTTACATAGACAAGTGAAGGGTGCGGAGTAAAAGTGGATTCTAAAATCCAATATATATATAATATATATATATATATATATATATATATATATATATATATATATATATATATATATATATATATATATATATATATATACACACACTCACCTAAAGGATTATTAGGTACACCATACTAATACTGTGTTTGACCCCCTTTCGCCTTCAGAACTGCCTTAATTCTACGTGGCATTGAACAAAGTGCTGAAAGCATTCTTTAGAAATGTTGGCCCATATTGATAGGATAGAATCTTGCAGTTGATGGAGATTTGTGGGATGCACATCCAGGGCACGAAGGTCCCGTTCCATCACATCCCAAAGATGCTCTATTGGGTTGAGATCTGGTGACTGTGGGGGCCATTTTAGTACAGTGAACTCATTGTCATGTTCAAGAAACCAATTTGAAATGATTCGAGCTTTGTGACATGGTGCATTATCCTGCTGGAAGTAGCCATCAGAGAATGGGTACATGGTGGTCATAAAGGGATGGACATGGTCAGAAACAATGCTCAGGTAGGCCGTGGCATTTAAACTATGCCCAGTTGGCACTAAGGGGTCTAAAGTGTGCCAAGGAAACATCCCCCACACCATTACACCACCACCAGCAGCCTGCACAGTGGTAACAAGGCATGATGGATCCATGTTCTCATTCTGTTTATGCCAAATTCTAACTCTACCATCTGAATGTCTCAACAGAAATCGAGACCCATCAGACCAGGCAACATTTTTCCAGTCTTCAACTGTCCAATTTTGGTGAGCTTGTGCAAATTGTAGCCTCTTTTTCCTATTTGTAGTGGAGATGAGTGGTGCCCGGTGGGGTCTTCTGCTGTTGTAGCCCATCCGCCTCAAGGTTGTGCGTGTTGTGGCTTCACAAATGCTTTGCTGCATACCTCGGTTGTAACGAGTGGTTATTTCAGTCAAAGTTGCTCTTCTATCAGCTTGAATCAGTCGGCCCATTCTCCTCTGACCTCTAGCATCAACAAGGCATTTTCACCCACAGGACTGCCGCATACTGGATGTTTTTCCCTTTTCACACCATTCTTTGTAAACCCTAGAAATGGTTGTGCGTGAAAATCCCAGTAACTGAGCAGATTGTGAAATACTCAGACCGGCCCGTCTAGCACCAACAACCATGCCACGCTCAAAATTGCTTAAACCACCTTTTTTTCCCATTCTGACATTCAGTTTGGTGTTCAGGAAATTGTCTTGACCAGGTCTTGACGTGTTTTGTTATTTTCTAGCCATGTGCTTTGGGTTGTCATGTTTTGGTTATGTCATGTCTCCTGTCTTTTGTCCTGTCTAACCCCGCCCCTCTTGTCATCTCATTATTGGTTTATTTGCCCCACCTGTCTTCCCTCATTACCTGCCTGGTTTGTAATCTATTTAGTCTCCTTGTGTTTGCTGTGCTGTGCTGGTTCGTTATCTTCTGTTCGGTGTTTGATGTCTCCTGTTCCCCGCTTCATGTGCCTGACCCTGGTATTTTTGTCTTTGGTTGAGTTTGGTTTTCCCCCTTGTGGGTGTTTTTGTTCATTTTATTTTATTATTTAAATAAACCTCCTTCCTGCAATTGAGTCCTCACTCCCCTTTCTGACACTTAATCAATTTTTATCCTCCTATATTATTATAATGACATTTAATTATTCTTTCCAGTTATGATATTACTTAATCAATACTTGTCTGTTTATTGTTTCACCATATATGTTTTCTAAAATTTGTATTTGGTCTCTCTCTGAGGAGTGACTGAGGGTCTGGCCTAGGGATGTGTGATGTGTCGCTAAACACTTGATAGCAGAACATGTTGTCATGTGTTTGGATTTTGGAGGTATCACACACCCCTAACATGCCAGGAGTGCAGTAACAGTGCTTACCCAGATAGCATGTAATCATTGAAACAATGTTGATTCAGTGTTGATGCGTCAACTCCAATTACATTCCAATGTACAATTCAAATGCAGCATGCTTTTTACCATTGATTTATGGTTGAAATCTCAACATTATTTCAATATTAGGAGGGAGAGGGTTCAAAAGTGATGTTGAAAAAAATATCACTTTGCAATGTTGAATCAATATTATTACCACTGATCTGTGGTTAAAATATCAGTATTGCTTCAACATTAACTGAGGGTGCAAGAGTGACGCTAAAGCAACATCACTTTGTAACATTAATTCAATGCAATTGCCGTTGACGAATTAACACTGACTCAACATTGTTTCAATGATTACATGCTATCTGGGTAATGCTATCTCCCAAGGGTAGCATGTACAGGGTGAAAAGCAACAGTCCTAGCACTGAGCCTTGCGGTACTCCATACTGAACTTGTGATCAATATGATATCTCTTCATTTACTGCTACAAACTGATAACGGTCAGATAAGTATGATTTAAACCATGCCAATGCAATTCCACTAACGGCAACATAATTTTCGAGTCTATTCAAAAGAATGTTGTGGTCGAGACGAAAGAGAATGTGCTTCGGGGTTTGTGTGTTTGTACATGTGTGTGTTATCAGTGCATTAGTTTAGAAGACAGTTAATACAACAGGGCTAAAGGCACACCTTAAGAAAAATGTGCTTTTTACTTCATCCATAATGTATGATTGCAGTATGTTTTTATTGAACATTGATAGAGTAAGAGATTTTGTGTGAAAATAAATTGTTAGGGGTTAACAGTTTATGACCCAAAACCAGTAGTAAAAAATGAAAACCAAGAGTCAGGAGTGCAATTAATTAAAGAAAAATTTACTGAAGAATAGTTTGCAATTTAATCAGCAGAAGCCAGCTTCAAGTCTCACAAGGAGTTCATAGGCAGCGCTCTCTCTCTACCGGTCTCGTCGTATCGTACATACAATTGTCCCAACAGTTATATTGTTTTCAAGGTCTATCCACGTCATTACTGCAAGGTGGATGATTCTAATTGGCTCAGAGAAAATGAACAGTCATGGTAAATTTCCACACATTGTCAGTATGGCACAATCAGATGCACGTGTCCATTAATCACTTGTTGACTCTTTCAAGAGATTCAAGATATTCAAGAGTTTTATTTGTCACATACACAGTTATATACAGAATATACAACCGGCAGTGAAATGTAAACAGGTGCTCCATGGAAGTGCAAACACAGTTAAAAACACAAGGAGGAAATTATAATAGAACTCTTTCAAGAGTACTATAATATATATATATATATATATATATATATATATATATATATATATATATATATATATATATATATATATATATATATATATCTGTAGAATTATAAATAATCAAGTCAAGTAGAAAAAAGTAAAAAAATAAAAATAAAGAAGTGGAATAAAATAAGTGGAGTAAACTGTGCAGTGAGTAAACTGTCGACTTATAAATATGTGGTTAACAAATGTACAAAGAGTATAATGTGCAAACAGGTTTATAACAGGTTGTTACACAGTAACAATGAGAACAGAACAGAAAGTGCAGTGCAATGTCAGTGTATCGATGGTCACGTGATGTTAAGTGACTGAGTTCAGGAGTCTGATGGCCTGGGGGAAGAAGCTCCTCCTGAGTCTCTCAGTTTTGGCCATCAGGCTTCGGAAGCGCTTACCAGATGGCAGCAGCGTGAAATGAGGGTTTGCAGGGTGATTAGAGTCCTAGATGATTTTAGTAGCTCTACCTTTGCAGCATTTGGTGTAGACGTCCTGCAGAGACGGGAGAGCTGACCCTGAGATACGCTCGGATAAGCGCACGACTAGCTGGTGAAACCCTGAATTTCCTCAGCTGGCGCAGGTGGTACAGTCTTTGCCTGGCTTTTTTCACCTGTGTCTGAATGTGAGCAGTCCAGGTCAGGTCCTCGGAGATGTTTACGCCCAGGTACTTGAAGCTGCTCACTCTCTCTACTGGTGACCCGCTGATCATGAGGGGGGAGTATGTCCGTTGCTGTCTCTTCCTGAAGTCCACAATCAGTTCTTTGGTTTTGCCGACATTCAGAGAGAGACAGTTGTCCTGGCACCATGATGTTAGATGCTCCACCTCGTCCAAGTATGCCGTCTCATTGTTGTTGGAAATGAGGCCCAGAACAACAGTATCATCAGCAAATGATAGAGGTGGAGCTGTGTGTGGACAAACAGTCATGTGTGTAGAGAGAGTAGAGCAGGGGACTCAGGACACAACCCTGTGGAGCTCCCACACTCAGGGTGATGGAGGTGGAGGTGGACTGGCCTATTCTCACCACCTGAGGCCTGCCAGTGAGGAAGTCCTCAATCCAGTGGCAGAGAGAAGGATTCAGGCCGAGATCCAGGAGTTTGGCGGTTAGCTTAATGGGAACTATGGTGTTAAAGGCTGAGCTATAGTCAATAAATAGCAGCCTTACGTAGTTCCCACTTTTGCTGTCGATGTGAGTGAGGGAGGAGTGGAGGACATGAGAGATGGCATCTTCAGTCGATCTATTGGGACGATAGGCAAACTGAAGAGGTCTAAAGTGTCAGGAATGAAGGAGCAAATGGTGTTTTTAATGAATCTCTCAAAGACCTTCATGACTATAGACGTGAGAGCCACTGGACGATAGTCATTTAGGCAAGAGGGTTTACTGTTCTTAGGGACAGGGATGATGGTGGTGGATTTTTTTGAAGGAGGTGGGGACCACAGATGTAGCGAGGACTCATTAAAGATAGATGTAAACAACCCGGCGAGCTGATCAGCACAGGACCGCAGAACACGACCTGAAATACCATCCGGCCCGGCAGCTTTCCTGACGTCCACACGCTTGAGTGCCCTCTGAACTTCATCCTCCGAGACAGAGATCACGTGGTTGTTGCTGCTCTGAGTAATTCCCTCTGACGCGCCACTTGGCGGAGTCGCGCTGCCGCGATTACAATCAAAGCGAGCGTAGAAAGAGTTTAACTCATTCACAAGCAACGGATCAGCGCTCACCTCTGCAGAGGATTTAGATCCAAAAGAGCAGATGGCCTTTTCAGACCTCAGACCCTGCCACATGCGCCGCGAGTCGTTGAGTTGGAAATGAGACTCCACTCGATCCCTATAATGGAGCTTTGCGGCTTTAACTGAGTTCCTGAACGAGCCTTTGTTTGTATTCAGGTGTGAGGAAAATGGCGGCGTGATCCGATTTGCCAAAAGCTGGAAGTGACCGTGCTTTATAGGCGTTCTTAAACGGAGAGTAGCAATGATCCAGTGTGTTTGCTCCTCGTGTAGGACAGGAGATGTGCTGGTGAAAGTTTGCCAAGACTTTCTTTAGGTTTGCTTTGTTAAAATCGCCCGCGACGATGAACGCAGCATCGGGGTGTTTGTTTATGATGCTGGTGGCAACATCATAAAGGCCAGATAAAGCCAGCCCTGTGTCTGCCTGTGGTGGAATGTAAACAGCAGTGGCGATGACAGAGGTAAACTCCCTCGGCAGATAGAATGGGCGGCAAATGATTGTTAAGTGTTCCAGATGAGGCGAGCAGGACCGCGAGAGAATGGTGATGTTCCTGGGGTCGCACCATTTCTTGTTGATCATGAAGCATACTCCACCGCCTTTGGATTTACCGGCCTCGGCTGTTCTGTCCATCCGAAAAACAGAGAAGTTCTCCGACGGCGTCACAGCTGTGTCCGGGACTGCGGGCATGAGCCATGTTTCGGACAAACAAAAGATGTTACAGTCTCTCATGTCCCGTTGAAAACTTATCCTGGTTCTAAGATCGTCCATCTTATTCTCCAAGGATTGAACATTTGCGAGCAGAATGCTCGGGAGAGGAGGGCTGAATGCCCTTTTCCTCAGTCTGTTGCGGACTCTTTCACCCCGGAATTAGGCACGTAGTGACCTTCCAGGTCTGGAGCAGGCGCCAGCTTGCCTAGAACAACAAGTCCACCCATCTCTTAGGATGCCCATTGTACACCTTCTCAACACAAATCTGTAACACAGAATACTGTGCACATACACAGATACACAGTCTCTCCAAGGTTGGAGCTGATTGAGCTCCAGTTCTGACCAGAAAGTTTACCAAAACATACTGATAACATGTGCTTTCTCTCATTGAGAGGTACAAACAGTAGTACAGGCAATATTCATCTTTAGTGTTTCAGTAAAAGGAAATATAAAATTAATAAAATATAATAAAAATGAAAGACAGTGGTTCTATTGATTAATTAATATCATAACTGGAAAGAATCATTACAAATCATTATAATAATATAAGAAGATAAATATTAATTACGGTTTTGATTATGAATCTAATTAGAATATATACAGAAGTGGTAGTGGATTTCAGAATCCCCCTTTCAGAATCCCCCTTTCAAAATCAAAGTGGATTTTTTGGTATAAAAATCTTAGATGAGGTGACAAGGTGGTATGCTCACCAGCATAGGGCAAAAGGCACAAAGTATTGATACAAATACCTAGCTAAAGTAATGTTTTTAATAATGTCTAAGTTAATAGTTGTTCAAAACAATCACAAGCAATCAAAATTTTTATATTTTGTGTTTATTTTGATAAAATAATTCATTTCTGTCAGGATCACTATCGTCAAAGTGATAGACAATTAGTATATAGTTTTAGATTGGCAGTATGGTTCTGATCTGGGCAAGAACTCCCTGCAGCCTAGCATGGATAAGAGCAGGGAGAGCAGTGATAAACCCCTAGTGTAAACAGAACAGAAGCAATGATGTATTGCAGATAGCATTATTGTCAATATTAAAATGTACAACCTAATTCAGGAATTTAGTCTGATTCAGGGGGAATCAGATGCCAAATTCTGACTGATGAGTGGAGGAGCTGGGGATGGAGGGGGTAATTAGCTCGGAGAAATGCGATAGCAGCTGATAATACTGAAGGTATATATATATATATATATATATATATATATATATATATATATATATATATATATATATATATATATATATATATATATATATATATATATATATATATATATACACACACACACACACACACACACACACATGCTGTGATAGGGATCGTATTCCTATAGGTAGACGTGATCAGCTGACAGTCAGCTGATACAAGCTTGACTAACGTGCCCTGCCAGAACTAACGCTATATGCTGAATTTCTGTCAGGATCACTATCGTCAGAATGATAGACAATTAGTATATAGTTTTAGATTGGTCGGTACGGTTCTGTTCTGGGCAAGAACTCCCTGCGGATCCATGCAGCCCAGCATGGATAAGAGCAGGGAGAGCAGTGATAACCCCCCAAAACAAAACCAATACTGATATCCCCCAATCACAACTAATGAAAAAGCCACAAGCAAGCGTATTTCCAATAGCACTACAGCTTAAGAACAAGTGTGTTTTTTCGATAACACTACGGCTTTAAGACAAGCGTGTTTCCAATAGCACTACAGCTTAAGAACAAGCGTGTTTCCGATAACACTACAGCTTTAAGACAAGCATGTTTCCAATAGCACTACATCAATAAGAATAAGCATGTTTCCAATAACACTAACGTTACAGCTTTAAGAACAAGAGTAGGTTAGTTTATGTATAGGTTTATAGTTTTACTTCATGGTTGTATGTCTGTACTTATGTAGCACCATGGTCCTGTGAGGCACAACATTTCGTTCCACTGTATGTCCCCACATGTAGCAGAATGACAATAAAGCTCAACTTGAACTTGAACTTGTACAAGCGTGTTTCCAATAACACTACAGCTTAAGAACAAGCGTGTTTCCGATAACACTACAGCTTTAAGACAAGCGTGTCTCCAATTGCACTACAGCTTAAGAACAAGCGTGTTTCCAATAACACTAACGTTACAACTTTAAGAACAAGCTTGTTTCTGATATAACTTTAAAAACGAATCAACGCTGAGCTGACAATGACTGATTACTATTGTCTTTTTAAAGCTGCACCACAGCGGAAATGATTCTGTTTGCACCATGAATCATTATTCCTGTCCCTCACCACAAGCCGCTTGATCTGTGTGCCCTATAAAGTGCTGCAACAAAAGCAAGTTGCCAATGACAACAGTTTTATCGCACATTTGCCAGTATGATCACCTAAACCTGGCTCAAGCATTTACTGAAGATAATCAACGAGCAGTTGCCAACAAGCATTAAAAAGGAACTTAGCTCAGCTTCATGAAGTATTCAGGGATGAATGGAGAGTGAAATATAGCCAGCAGTGACGTGTCATGGATGTTGGATCTTCTTCATGCAGTAAGTGCAGTTTTCATCGGAATTGTTCTTGGTTCAGTTAAAGGTGCATTATGTAACTTTTCCATCCGCTAGAGGTCGCCTATTCAAAACAAAGGCGTAGTTTGATGATGCTAAGCTTGAGTGCAGAATCTTGGGACATGTGGTCTTTACCTCACAGCCGGTGCAAAAGAATTGGGATTAGGACTCTGGCAGAAATCATGTTCATGGATGCGATTATTAACGTTACTGTAGTTTGAAGCAAAGCAGGACAGAGTGTTGTGGGAGCAGAGCAAGGCCGCTGGAGCTATTGTTAAAGGTGTCATGAACTGGCTTAATTTTTTATACTGTTGTCTGAGGTCAACTAATCACGTTTGTGTGGTTTTTACATTCGAAAACATCATAATGAATAAATAATAGGCTATTTTCTACACTGGTTTTAAGGCTCTCTCCTGAACGCTTGGTTTTGATGGGTGTGCCACACTGAAGATTTGGAAGTAAACGCCCACGGCTAGGATTGGATAAGATTTGCATATTTAATGAGCTTCTGCTCCCCTGTCAGTTCACACGAGGGAGGGATTGTTTTGAAAGCGGCAACTGGAATTATTCTCTCACAGGGCTCGCAAAACGTCTTTATCAAACAAACACAATGATTTATCTCTCATCTACCCGCGATTGATTGGAATATAATTTTTTTTATTATTTGGCCCGCCCGATCGGTGGATATAAGCGCGAACCTCGCACACACACACTCTCACACACACGCGTGCACCCTTTAAATATCAAGTCAAGAGAGTGAACAAGAGAGTGATCAAGAAAGAAATATTATTTCACTATTTAAGATTCACCGGTCTGCCGACAGGTAGCCCGTCTGGAAGACACATAGCCCCGGGACATCAAATTGAACATCCGATTAACAAAATAGAAAGAAGAATGGATGATCTAGAAACCTACATGAGCCGGTGCAATCTGAAGATCATAGGCATTCCAGAGGCAGCTGATGAAAATATCTGTCTAGAAGTCATCAAGATTTGTCGAGCTGTTCTTCTCAGCGAAAGTGAGAAGCTTCCAGATGCCATTGATGTTGTTCATTGTCTCGGGAGTGTGCAACAGAGCAGCGGTGGTGCCGGCGGTAGGCCTAGAGCAACCACACTACAGTTTTCCACATGCTTCTACAGAGATGCAGTTTGGAAGGCTGCCAAAAACTCGTATCTGCGAAGAGTTGGTTTGCAGTTCAGAGAGGATTTTTCCAAAGGAGACCGCGAAAGAAGGATGAAGTTGTGGCCGGAAGTTCAAAAAGCTTGAGCGGCTGGGAAAAGAGCCTTTGTACAAGAACAAGGTGAAATTATCCTAATGACCAACTGAGTTGGAAACTAATTTTGTTGATTGATCTGTACTGCTTTGACTTTCGAATGGAGTTGAAGACATAAGTCACTTGTTTGCGTGATCTTGTATGCATATCTGCACTTTTTGACCGTGAGCTGTTTCAGTGGTTGAAGCAAGGATATTTAATTTTTTATTGAAGAAACGCTTATTTGCACAAAATACAAGACTTTATGGTGCTACATTATTCAGTTGACCTTTCTGCCAATTTTAATCTTATATAACTGACTGTTTATAAGAGGTTACACGTTTTTTTCTGTTTTGTTAATTGTTAATTCAGTTAATTGTTGGTCATTTTCTGTTATCCTTGAATGCCAGGAGTTTAAGAGAGAACGTTGTTTGAGAATGTTTTTGTTTACTAAGTGGTTTAACAATGACTTTGTATTTTTCAAGAATCACACTCTATTGACTCTGATGTTAATTTTTGGAGATCACAATGGGGTAGTGATATTTGGCTGTCTCATGGAACAGAACACTCAGCAGGGTTTCTTGCTTGAAAAACAATTTTAGAGGTGAAGTTTTGCATTCGGACTGTGATAAAAATGGCTACTTTATATGCTTAATTTTAAAATGTTTTAGTGTGATTTTTATAGTAGTTAATATTTATGGATATAATTGTAAATCTGATAATGACCAGTTATTATGTTTGTTGGAGGAAAGGCTTCCCCATTGGCTATCCAAATTTCCTGATTCTTATTTAATAATAGGGGCGATTTCAATGTTGTTTTAAATGAATCAATAGATAGGTGGCCACCAAGACGACCTTCAAATTTAAATACTAATTTAAAATTGTTCATGGACAGATTTCACCTGATTGACATATGGAGAGAGAAAAATTGGAGTAACAAGGATGACTCTAGATGTTCTAGGATTGGTTTTTGGCTCGTCTCTAACAATTTTGATGGGGACAGTTTTTGTTAATGTTATGGCAACACCATTAACTGATCATAAGGCCATATTAATCAAAATGAATATTTCTCCAAACACAAATTGTATAAATCATACTGGAAAATGAATAGTTCTTTGCTTAAATTGAGTGCAGTTAAACAGGACCTGGAAAAACTGATTAATTAATATTGGATTAAAGCCAAAAAGGAAGGGTTGTTTAGTCATAATTATTAAAATTGGAAATTGGAAAATATTTGAGGAAGTTTAGTAGCACATTAGTTAAATCACAACGTCCTATGGAGGAGAAAGTTGTTAGTGAAATCTTAGCCATCTCTAACATTCCCACTGTGGACCTGTTAGAAGGACAGAGATTCGTCCAACAGAGTTGCAAATTGAGCTTGATAACATGTACAGAACGCAAACACAAGGAGCCTTTATCCGATCAAGGCAAAAATGGTTAGAACATGGAGAGCAAAATGTCTGCTTATTATTTTCAACTTGAAAAATCGAGGGCTAGACTAAATTCTGTTTCTAAATTGAATATTAATGGATCTATTACAGATAATTTTGACATCATTTCTAGCTTTTGCTATAATTATTACTTTATACACTTCTAAATTCAGTGATCATAATATGACATCTTTTTGTAAATATTTTAAGAATGTAAAAACAATTACTGAAGAGGATCAAAAGTTATGTGATTCCCCAACAGAAATTAAGCAAGCTACTAAAAGTTTAAAATGTAATAAATCACCCGGAATTTCTACTGAGTTCTATAAGCAGTTTTCTGAGATTCTTGCCCCATTTCTTTTTGAAGTACACTCACCTAAAGGATTATTAGGAACACCTGTTCAATTTCTCATTAATGCAATTATTTAATCAACCAATCACATGGCAGTTGCTTCAATGAATTTAGGGGTGTGGTCCTGGTCAAGACAGTCTCCTGAACTCCAAACTGAATGTCAGAATGGGAAAGAAAGGTGATTTAAGCAATTTTGAGCGTGGCATGCTTGTTGGTGCCAGACGGGCCAATCTGTGTATTTCACAATCTGCTCAGTTACTGGGATTTTCACGTACAACCATTTCTAGGGTTTACAAAGAATGGTGTGAAAAGGGAAAAACATCCAGTATGTGGCAGTCCTGTGGGCGAAAATGCCTTGATGATGCTAGAGGTCAGAGGAGAATGGGCCGACTGATTCAAGAAGAGCAACTTTGACTGAAATAACCACTCGTTACAACCGAGGTATGCAGCAAAGCATTTGTGAAGCCACAACACGCACAACCTTGAGGTGGATGGGCTACAACAGCAGAAGACCCCACCAGGTACCACTCATCTCCACTACAAATAGGAAAAAGAGGCTACAATTTGCACAAGCTCACCAAAATTGGACAGTTGAAGACTGGAAAAATGTTGCCTGGTCTGATGAGTCTCGATTTCTGTTGAGACATTCAGATGGTAGAGTCAGAATTTGGCGTAAACAGAATGAGACCACTTGTTACCACTGTGCAGGCTGGTGGTGGTGGTGTAATGGTGTGGGGGATGTTTTCTTGGCATACTTTAGGCCCCTTAGTGCCAATTGGGCATTGTTTAAATGCCACGGCCTACCTGAGCATTGTTTCTGACCATGTCCATCCCTTTATGACCACCATGTACTCATTCTCTGATGACTACTTCCAGCAGGATAATGCACAATGTCACAAAGCTCGAATCATTTCAAATTGGTTTCTTGAACATGACAATGAGTTCACTGTACTAAAATGGCCCCAACATTCACCAGATCTCAACCCAATAGAGCATCTTTGGGATGTGGTCGGGAGCTTCGTGCCCTGGGCATCCCACAAATCTCCATCAACTGCAAGATGCTATCCTATCAATATAGGCCAACATTTCTAAAGAATGCTTTCAGCACCTTGTAGAATTAAGGCAGTTCTGGAGGCGAAAGGGGGTCAAACACAGTATTAGTATGGTGTAAAGTGCTCACAACTTCCTACAACTATGGCACAAGGTATAATTTGTTTGATTCCTAAACCCAAGAAAGATTTGTTGCTTATTGATTATTGGAGACCCATTAGTTTGTTGAATAATGACTATAAAATATTTGCTCATGTCTTTGCCCAAAGGTTCAAATTTGTATTAGATTCAATTATTGACGAAAATCAATCTGGGTTTATGAGAAACAGACAAACATATTTAATAATATCAGACTTATTTTTGATCTTATAGATTATTCTGACCTTATAAAAGATGATAGCTTCATACTATTTTTTTTTTTTTTTTTTTTTTCATTTTTTTTCAAAGCCTTTAATTCTGTTGAGCATCCTTTTATTTTTACTGTTTAGAACAATTTGGGTTTGGGGCTTATTTATGTAATGCCATAAAAACGCTT
Source organism: Paracanthobrama guichenoti (assembly GCA_018749465.1). Taxonomy (NCBI): domain Eukaryota; kingdom Metazoa; phylum Chordata; class Actinopteri; order Cypriniformes; family Gobionidae; genus Paracanthobrama; species Paracanthobrama guichenoti. Next base: position 26,317,415 of record CM031943.1, read on the forward strand.
TATGCAGTTGGAAATAGTTCTGTGAAATGGTACTACACATAGATTTTATTTGGAAAGTGGAGTTAGGCAAGGTTGCCCAGTTTCTGTTTACCTCTTTCTCACTGTTGCTCAGGCAACATAGCAATATAGAAGGGATTCAAGTTGAAGAGAGAAATGTCCTGATAAGTCAGTTGGCTGATGATACAGCTCTTTTCTTAAAAAAATGTTGATCAAATTCAGTCAGCTGTCAAGTTCATTGAATTTTTTCCAGTGTTTCAGGTCTCTGCCTTAATTTAAGAAAATGTGAACTGTTTGCTTTAAAATGTTGCCATGCCAGAACAATTTGTAATATTCCTGTAAAGGATGCTCCGACTTATTTGGGTATGGTCATTACAAAAAATGAGCAGGAAAGAATCTCACAAAATTTTAATCCTGTGATTAACAAAGTAAAGAACACATTTAATATTTGGTTACTCTCAGAGGTTGTGTTCTGCTGGAAAAAGCGGAAGGTATTTCTAGGCTTACTTAGGTAGCTACATCAATACATTCAGATAATAAAATAAATAAGATAATTGATCAAATAATGCTGAACTTTTTGTGGAAAAAACGTATACATTATATTAGAAAATCTGTAATTGTTAGTTCATATAAAAATGGTGGGCTGGATTATTTCGATTTTTCTATTTTAAAATAACACCTTCAAAATTAACTGGTTGAAATATTTTCTGAACAACACTAATTCTATGTGGAATATTATTTCTAAATCTGTTTTTGACCAACTTGGTGGCCTTTCATTTTTGCTTATGTGTGATTACAAAATCGAAAAACTTCCTGTTAAACTGTCAGCTTTTCACAGGCAAGCACTTTTGGCTTCAGAAGTTAATTTACAAGCATAACTTCTCACCACATCATTTTTACATCTGGAATAATTGTAATATTTTGTATAAACATAAGAGTATATTTTTAAAAACTTGATTTGACAAAGGGTATCCTTTTGGTCGGCTAGTTTTTGAATGATCAAAGTATTTAATGACTTATGATGAATTCCTTTCATTCTTTAACTTCCCTGTTTCCACTAAAGAATTTGCCTCTGTAATTGGTGCTATTTCTATGGGTGTTGTTTGGTATTTCATACTCTAAACGTGCATCTTTATTGCATCCAGCTGATACGACCTGTGGTAAAGCTTGTTTTTCTGCAAGCAAAAAGAACAAGTCTATATGTTTCCTTTTTCAAAAAGAAGTAGTGAGTAAACCACATGTCATTTCCTATTGGTCAAGGTTTATTGGAACTATTAATTGGAGTAAGGTTTGGCTGTTACCTAATAAATTTATTATTACAAATAAAGTCAAGTAAATTTAATTTAAGATATTGCACAAATTTTACCCCGCTAAACATTTTCTATCCAACTTTAACAAAGACATTGATGTAAATTGTTCATTTTGTTCTTTGCTTCCAGAAACTGTACCTCATATTTTTTGGCACTGTCAATTTACAAAGAGGTTATGGTGGGAAGTTTCTACATTTATTAATGACAAATTGGATTGCAATTTTATATTATCAATTTTGTGATTATATTTGTTAAGTTTCATATTCGTCTGTGTAAATTTAGTAATCAGAAACCTCTTTTTCTGTGGTATTGAAAGAATTAGAAAATTATATGGTTTCTCTTAAGGATAGTACAATTAAAAAGGCTGTTAAAACCATTCATTTATTGAATACATTTAAGATTTTGTGAAATGTTATTTTTGGTTTGGTCTATTATGGTTTTATTAACTTTCTTGTATTTTATATCTTTGTATCCTTACACCTGGCATTTTTTGTGTGTGTATGTCTTGTTTTATTTGTTCCTGTTCTGTAACTGTTGTTCAAGCAATAAAAAAAAATAAATAAAATAAAATACATCTGAGTGTGTTGAAAATGATGTTATATGTTCACTTGGCAGCTGCTATGACACGTGTTGCACACTGCAGTGAGAGTAAAGCCCAATTTATACTTCTGCATCGAGTGTACGCCGTAGCTATGTCGTGAGGCTGTGTTGCACGCATAGCCTACGAGTACCTTTGTACGAGGCTCCTGTCTGATTGATTGCTCCTGTCTACCCTGTTTGCTGTTGCTGCTGTGCTCGCATGTGCTCTGCTCTTTTGGGATTTTTATTTGATATAATTCTCTGTTGTTGTAACTGCTAATTATAACCTACTCATCTTCATATATTGTCTAACATTGCCTACCACATTAAATCTGACATCACTAGCTTTTAATCTAAATCACTATCACATGTTAGCCTTTCGCTAGCCTGTTAGCTTGCCATATTTTCTGCACCGGGTTTCTTGTTTTCTGAGTTCACTAAACAACTGTGGTGAGTTGGATTAGTAAATAGACTCCATCAAACAACTTTGGTAAATTGGATTAATCAACAAATACGGTAAGCCATGTCTTCTTCTCCAGTCATTGTCACTTGCACCGCATGTTTCATGTTTAGTGTATCTGTCTCCGTTGGCGAGCAGGGCTTCACATGTGATAAATGTAAGGAGATAGTCAGGCTGACGGAGAAGATTTCAGAATTAGAGACATGCATCCAGACTTTATTTGAGAGTAGTGAGAATGTAACAGCTTTAGACACTGCTTTGGATGCGACTAGCTTAGTGAACTCTGTACATTGTTCGGTTCCGGCTGTAGAGCCCGAGCAGCAGCAGGGCAGTTCGGTAACGGTGAGGCGGCATAGTCGCGGATCAAAAAACACTCTTCCGTTCGATTAGAACATCAAACAGGTTCTCCCCACTCAGTGAGCGCACTCACTGAGAATCCTGTTGAAAGTGCCCTAGTTATTGGTGATTCTATTACCCGGAACATGAAAATAGAGACACCAGCCACCATAGTCACATGTTTACCGGGAGCCAGAAGGCCTGACATCAAAGCAAATTTAAAAGTGCTGGCTAAAGCTAATCGTAAATTCTCTAAGATTATTATTCACGTCGGCACTAACGATGTTCGACTTCGCCAGTCGGAGATCACCAAAATTAACATTAAAGAGGGTGTGTGAACTCGCAAGTACGATGGCAGATGCAGTTTTTGTTCTGGTCCGCTCCTGTTAAAAGGAGTGATGAGATACTTAGCAGACTATCATCACTCAATGGCTGGTTGTCTAAGTGGTGTCCATAAAATAACATAGGGTTCATAGACAATTGGAAAAGCTTTTGGGGCAGACCTGACCTGTTGAAGAGGACGGCATCCATCCTTCTTGGAGTGGTGCTGCTCTTCTCTCTAGTAATTTGGCATATAGTCTTAGAGCTAAACCTTGACTAACTGGGGTCCAGGTCAGGAAGCAGACGGACTGGCTTACCCGACCGTCTGCTAGCTGTCTTCCGTTACAGAAGTCAGATAAATCCCAACACATAGAGACTCTTTCACCTAGATATTATATAGAGACTGTGTCACATTAGTAAATACAAAAAGACTCAAGTCAACAGTCTGATGTCAAACAAATAAACAACAGATATAATACAGATGATCAAATGATAAAGCTGGGTTGCTGAATACATCCCTTTCCCCAAAAACACTTATTGTTAATGATATAATTACAGATAATAATCTAGATGTGCTGTGTTTGACAGAAACCTGGCTAAAACCTGACGACTACATTACTTTAAATGAGTCCACCCCACAAGATTATTGTTATAAACACGAGCTGTGTCTGAAACGTAAAGGGGGAGGGGTTGCTGTAATTTATAATAATATCTTCAGTATTACTCAGAAGTCTAGTTTCAAATATAATTCTTTTGCAGTTTTGGTGCTTTATGTAGCATTATGTAGTGTAATTGATAAATCCCGTTTGACATTTGTGCTGGCTATTGTATACAGGCCACCAGGGCACAATACAGACTTTATCAAAGAATTTGCTGACTTTCTATCCGAGTTAGTATTGGCTGCAGATAAAGTACTAATTGTTGGTGATTTTAATATCCATGTAGATAATGAAAAAGACACATTGGGATTAGCATTTAGAGACATTCTAAACTCTATTGGAGTAAGGCAACACATGTCAGGACCCACTTATCGCCTTAATCATACTCTAGACCTAATATTGTCACATGGAATAAATGTTGATACCGTTGAAATTCTGCAGCAGAGCAACGACATCTCAGATCATTACCTAGTATCATGTATACTTAATTTAGCTAAGGCTACAAAGCCGTCCCTCGCTTCAAATATGGCAGAACTATCACTGCTGCCACTAAAGATTGCTTTTTAAATAATCTTCCTCATCAGTTTCATCTCCTCAGCATCCCAGATAGCCTAGAGGAACTCGATTTTGCAACAGAAACTATTGACTCTCTTTTTTCCACACAGTTGCTCCCCGGCGCTTAAAGAAGATTAAAGAAAACAGTCCAACGCCGTGGTACAACGAGCACACCGGGCCTTAAAACAGCAGCCAGGAAAATGGAGCGCAGCTGGAAGAAAACAAAACTAGAGAAAACTAGTTTTTCGTAATTCATGGAAAGAGAGCATGATCGCATACAGAAAGGCCGTAAAAACTGCTAGATCTGCTTATTTCTCGACTCTCTTAGAAGAAAACAAACACAACCCTAGGTATTTATTTGATACAGTGGCTAAGTTAACCAAAAATAAAGCTTCTACTTCTGATGTAAACAGCACAGCAGTAATGACTTTATGAACTTCTTTACGTGTAAGATCGATAATATTAGGAAGAAAATTATAACCATGCAACTGTCTACTACAGTATCACATCAGACAGAGCACAGTATGGTTCTGATCTGGGCAAGAACTCCCTGCAGCCTAGCATGGATAAGAGCAGGGAGAGCAGTGATAAACCCCCTAGTGTAAACAGAACAGAAGCAATGATGTATTGCAGATAGCATTAATGTCAATATTAAAATGTACAACCTAATTCAGGAATTTAGTCTGATTCAGGGGAATCAGATGCCAAATTCTGACTGATGAGTGGAGGAGCTGGGGATGGAGGAGGGTAATTAGCTCTGAAGGAGAAATATATGATAGCAGCTGATAATACTGAATATATATATATATATATATATATATATATATATATATATATATATATATATATATATATATATATATATATATATATATATATATATATATACACACACACACACACACACACACACACATGCTGTGATAGGGATCGTATTCCTATAGGTAGGCGTGATCAGCTGACAGTCAGCTGATACAAGCTTGACTAACGTGCCCTGCCAGAACTAACGCTATATGCTGGATTTCTGTCAGGATCACTATCGTCAGAGTGATAGACAATTAGTATATAGTTTTAGATTGGTCGAGTGCGGTTCTGTTCTGGGCAAGAACTCCCTGCGGATCCATGCAGCCCAGCATGGATAAGAGCAGGAGAGCAGTGATAACCCCCAAAACAAAACCAATACTGATATCCCCAATCACAACTAATGAAAAGCCACAAGCAAGCGTATTTCCAATAGCACTACAGCTTAAGAACAAGTGTGTTTTTCGATAACACTACGGCTTTAAGACAAGCGTGTTTCCAATAGCACTACAGCTTAAGAACAAGCGTGTTTCCGATAACACTACAGCTTTAAGACAAGCATGTTTCCAATAGCACTACATCAATAAGAATAAGCATGTTTCCAATAACACTAACGTTACAGCTTTAAGAACAAGATTAGGTTAGTTTATGTATAGGTTTATAGTTTTACTTAATGGTTGTATGTCTGTACTTATGTAGCACCATGGTCCTGTGAGGCACAACATTTCGTTCCACTGTATGTCCCCACATGTAGCAGAATGACAATAAAGCTCAACTTGAACTTGAACTTGTACAAGCGTGTTTCCAATAACACTACAGCTTAAGAACAAGCGTGTTTCCGATAACACTACAGCTTTAAGACAAGCGTGTCTCCAATTGCACTACAGCTTAAGAACAAGCGTGTTTCCAATAACACTAACGTTACAACTTTAAGAACAAGCTTGTTTCTGATATAACTTTAAAAACGAATCAACGCTGAGCTGACAATGACTGATTACTATTGTCTTTTTAAAGCTGCACCACAGCGGAAATGATTCTGTTTGCACCATGAATCATTATTCCTGTCCCTCACCACAAGCCGCTTGATCTGTGTGCCCTATAAAGTGCTGCAACAAAAGCAAGTTGCCAATGACAACAGTTTTATCGCACATTTGCCAGTATGATCACCTAAACCTGGCTCAAGCATTTACTGAAGATAACTAGAACCCTAGGCAATGCCTTAGGCGCCTTATCAACGAGCAGTTGCCAACAAGCATTAAAAAGGAACTTAGCTCAGCTTCATGAAGTATTCAGGGATGAATGGAGAGTGAAATATAGCCAGCAGTGACGTGTCATGGATGTTGGATCTTCTTCATGCAGTAAGTGCAGTTTTCATCGGAATTGTTCTTGGTTCAGTTAAAGGTGCATTATGTAACTTTTCCATCCGCTAGAGGTCGCCTATTCAAAACAAAGGCGTAGTTTGATGATGCTAAGCTTGAGTGCAGAATCTTGGGACATGTGGTCTTTACCTCACAGCCGGTGCAAAAGAATTGGGATTAGGACTCTGGCAGAAATCATGTTCATGGATGCGATTATTAACGTTACTGTAGTTTGAAGCAAAGCAGGACAGAGTGTTGTGGGAGCAGAGCAAGGCCGCTGGAGCTATTGTTAAAGGTGTCATGAACTGGCTTAAATTTTTTATACTGTTGTCTGAGGTCAACTAATCACGTTTGTGTGGTTTTTACATTCGAAAACATCATAATGAATAAATAATAGGCTATTTTCTACACTGGTTTTAAGGCTCTCCTGAACGCTTGGTTTTGATGGGTGTGCCACACTGAAGATTTGGAAGTAAACGCCCACGGCTAGGATTGGATAAGATTTGCATATTTAATGAGCTTCTGCTCCCCTGTCAGTTCACACACACGAGGAGGATTGTTTTGAAAGCGGCAACTGGAATTATTCTCTCACAGGGCTCGCAAAACGTCTTTATCAAACAAACACAATGATTTATCTCTCATCTACCCGCGATTGATTGGAATATAATTTTTTTTATTATTTGGCCCGCCCGATCGGTGGATATAAGCGCGAACCTCGCACACACACTCTCACACACACGCGTGCACCCTTTAAATATCAAGTCAAGAGAGTGAACGAGAGTGATCAAGAAAGAAATATTATTTCACTATTTAAGATTCACCGGTCTGCCGACAGGTAGCCCGTCTGGAAGACACATAGCCCGGGACATCAAATTGAACAGCCGATTAACAAAATAGAAAGAAGAATGGATGATCTAGAAACCTACATGAGCCGGTGCAATCTGAAGATCATAGGCATTCCAGAGGCAGCTGATGAAAATATCCGTCTAGAAGTCATCAAGATTTGTCGAGCTGTTCTTCTCAGCGAAAGTGAGAAGCTTCCAGATGCCATTGATGTTGTTCATTGTCTCGGGAGTGTGCAACAGAGCAGCGGTGGTGCCGGTGGTAGGCCTAGAGCAACCACACTACAGTTTTCCACATGCTTCTACAGAGATGCAGTTTGGAAGGCTGCCAAAAACTCGTATCTGCGAAGAGTTGGTTTGCAGTTCAGGGAGGATTTTTCCAAAGGAGACCGCGAAAGAAGGATGAAGTTGTGGCCGGAAGTTCAAAAAGCTTGAGCGGCTGGGAAAAGAGCCTTTGTACAAGAACATGGTGAAATTATCCTAATGACCAACTGAGTTGGAAACTAATTTTGTTGATTGATCTGTACTGCTTTGACTTTCGAATGGAGTTGAAGACATAAGTCACTTGTTTGCGTGATCTTGTATGCATATCTGCACTTTTTGACCGTGAGCTGTTTCAGTGGTTGAAGCAAGGATATTTAATTTTTTATTGAAGAAACACTTATTTGCACAAAATATAAGACTTTATGGTGCTACATTATTCAGTTGACCTTTCTGCCAATTTTAATCTTATATAACTGACTGTTTATAAGAGGTTACACTTTTTTTTTTTTCTGTTTTGTTAATTGTTAATTGAGTTAATTGTTGGTCATTTTCTGTTATCCTTGAATGCCAGGAGTTTAAGAGAGAACGTTGTTTGAGAATGTTTTTGTTTACTAAGTGGTTTAACAATGACTTTGTATTTTTTCAAGAATCACACTCTATTGACTCTGATGTAAATTTTTGGAGATCACAATGGGGTAGTGATATTTGGCTGTCTCATGGAACAGAACACTCAGCAGGGGTTTCTTGCTTGAAAAACAATTTTAGAGGTGAAGTTTTGCATTCGGACTGTGATAAAAATGGCTACTTTATATGCTTAATTTTAAAATGTTTTAGTGTGATTTTTATAGTAGTTAATATTTATGGATATAATTGTAAATCTGATAATGACCAGTTATTATGTTTGTTGGAGGAAAGGCTTCCCCATTGGCTATCCAAATTTCCTGATTCTTATTTAATAATAGGGGCGATTTCAATGTTGTTTTAAATGAATCAATTAGATAGGTGGCCACCAAGACGACCTTCAAATTTAAATACTAATTTAAAATTGTTCATGGACAGATTTCACCTGATTGACATATGGAGAGAGAAAAATTGGAGTAACAAGGATGACTCTAGATGTTCTAGGATTGGTTTTTGGCTCGTCTCTAACAATTTTGATGGGGACAGTTTTTGTTAATGTTATGGCAAGACCATTAACTGATCATAAGGCCATATTAATCAAAATGAATATTTCTCCAAACACAAATTGTATAAATCATACTGGAAAATGAATAGTTCTTTGCTTAAATTGAGTGCAGTTAAACAGGACCTGGAAAAACTGATTAATTAATATTGGATTAAAGCCAAAAAGGAAGGGTTGTTTAGTCATAATTATTAAAATTGGAAATTGGAAAATATTTGAGGAAGTTTAGTAGCACATTAGTTAAATCACAACGTCCTATGGAGGAGAAAGTTGTTAGTGAAATCTTAGCCATCTCTAACATTCCCACTGTGGACCTGTTAGAAGGACAGAGATTCATCCAACAGAGTTGCAAATTGAGCTTGATAACATGTACAGAACGCAAAACACAAGGAGCCTTTATCCGATCAAGGCAAAAATGGGTTAGAACATGGAGAGCAAAATGTCTGCTTATTATTTTCAACTTGAAAAAAATCGAGGGCTAGACTAAATTCTGTTTCTAAATTAAATATTAATGGATCTATTACAGATAATTTTGACATCATTTCTAGCTTTTGCTATAATTATTACTTTATACACTTCTAAATTCAGTGATCATAATATGACATCTTTTGTAAATATTTTAAGAATGTAAAACAATTACTGAAGAGGATCAAAAGTTATGTGATTTCCCCAACAGAAATTAAGCAAGCTACTAAAAGTTTAAAATGTAATAAATCACCCGGAATTTCTACTGAGTTCTATAAGCAGTTTTCTGAGATTCTTGCCCCATTTCTTTTTGAAGTACACTCACCTAAAGGATTATTAGGAACACCTGTTCAATTTCTCATTAATGCAACTTCCTACAACTATGGCACAAGGTATAATTTGTTTGATTCCTAAACCCAAGAAAGATTTGTTGCTTATTGATTATTGGAGACCCATTAGTTTGTTGAATAATGACTATAAAATATTTGCTCATGTCTTTGCCCAAAGGTTCAAATTTGTATTAGATTCAATTATTGACGAAAATCAATCTGGGTTTATGAGAAACAGACAAACATATTTAATAATATCAGACTTATTTTTGATCTTATAGATTATTCTGACCTTATAAAAGATGATAGCTTCATACTATTTTTTTTTTTTTTTTTTTTTTTCATTTTTTTCATTCTTTAATTCTGTTGAGCATCCTTTTATTTTTACTGTTTAGAACAATTTGGGTTTGGGGCTTATTTATGTAATGCCATGAAAACGCTTTATGCAGTTGGAAATAGTTCTGTGAAATGGTACTACACATAGATTTTATTTGGAAAGTGGAGTTAGGCAAGGTTGCCCAGTTTCTGTTTACCTCTTTCTCACTGTTGCTCAGGCAACATAGCAATATAGAAGGGATTCAAGTTGAAGAGAGAAATGTCCTGATAAGTCAGTTGGCTGATGATACAGCTCTTTTCTTAAAAAATGTTGATCAAATTCAGTCAGCTGTCAAGTTCATTGAATTTTTTCCAGTGTTTCAGGTCTCTGCCTTAATTTAAGAAAATGTGAACTGTTTGCTTTAAAATGTTGCCATGCCAGAACAATTTGTAATATTCCTGTAAAGGATGCTCCGACTTATTTGGGTATGGTCATTACAAAAATGAGCAGGAAAGAATCTCACAAAATTTTAATCCTGTGATTAACAAAGTAAAGAACACATTTAATATTTGGTTACTCTCAGAGGTTGTGTTCTGCTGGAAAAAGCGGGAAGGTATTTCTAGGCTTACTTAGGTAGCTACATCAATACATTCAGATAATAAAATAAATAAGATAATTGATCAAATAATGCTGAACTTTTTGTGGAAAAAAACGTATACATTATATTAGAAAATCTGTAATTGTTAGTTCATATAAAAATGGTGGGCTGGATTATTTCGATTTTTCTATTTTAAATAACACCTTCAAAATTAACTGGTTGAAATATTTTCTGAACAACACTAATTCTATGTGGAATATTATTTCTAAATCTGTTTTTGACCAACTTGGTGGCCTTTCATTTTTGCTTATGTGTGATTACAAAATCGAAAAACTTCCTGTTAAACTGTCAGCTTTTCACAGGCAAGCACTTTTGGCTTCGAAGTTAATTTACAAGCATAACTTCTCACCACATCATTTTTACATCTGGAATAATTGTAATATTTTGTATAAACATAAGAGTATATTTTTAAAAACTTGATTTGACAAGGGTGTCCTTTTGGTCGGCTAGTTTTTGAATGATCAAGGGTATTTAATGACTTATGATGAATTCCTTTCATTCTTTAACTTCCCTGTTTCCACTAAAGAATTTGCCTCTGTAATTGGTGCTATTTCTATGGGTGTTGTTTCGGTATTTCATACTCTAAACGTGCATCTTTATTGCATCCAGCTGATACGACCTGTGGTAAAGCTTGTTTTTCTGCAAGCAAAAAGAACAAGTCTATATGTTTCCTTTTTCAAAAGAAGTAGTGAGTAAACCACATGTCATTTCCTATTGGTCAAGGTTTATTGGAACTATTAATTGGAGTAAGGTTTGGCTGTTACCTAATAAATTTATTATTACAAATAAAGTCAAGTAAATTTAATTTAAGATATTGCACAAATTTTACCCCGCTAAACATTTTCTATCCAACTTTAACAAAGACATTGATGTAAATTGTTCATTTTGTTCTTTGCTTCCAGAAACTGTACCTCATATTTTTGGCACTGTCAATTTACAAAGAGGTTATGGTGGGAAGTTTCTACATTTATTAATGACAAATTGGATTGCAATTTTATATTATCAATTTTGTGATTATATTTGTTAAGTTTCATATTCGTCTGTGTAAATTTAGTAATCAGAAACCTCTTTTTCTGTGGTATTGAAAGAATTAGAAAATTATATGGTTTCTCTTAAGGATAGTACAATTAAAAAGGCTGTTAAAACCATTCATTTATTGAATACATTTAAGATTTTGTGAAATGTTATTTTTGGTTTGGTCTATTATGGTTTTATTAACTTTCTTGTATTTTATATCTTTGTATCCTTACACCTGGCATTTTTGTGTGTGTATGTCTTGTTTTATTTGTTCCTGTTCTGTAACTGTTGTTCAAGCAATAAAAAATAAATAAATAAAATAAAATACATCTGAGTGTGTTGAAAATGATGTTATATGTTCACTTGGCAGCTGCTATGACACGTGTTGCACACTGCAGTGAGAGTAAAGCCCAATTTATACTTCTGCATCGAGTGTACGCCGTAGCTATGTCGTAGGCTGTGTTGCACGCATAGCCTACGAGTACCTTTGTACGAGGCTCCTGTCTGATTGATTGCTCCTGTCTACCCTGTTTGCTGTTGCTGCTGTGCTCGCATGTGCTCTGCTCTTTTGGGATTTTTATTTGATATAATTCTCTGTTGTTGTAACTGCTAATTATAACCTACTCATCTTCATATATTGTCTAACATTGCCTACCACATTAAATCTGACATCACTAGCTTTTAATCTAAATCACTATCACATGTTAGCCTTTCGCTAGCCTGTTAGCTTGCCATTTCTTCACCCGGGTTTCTTGTTTTCTGAGTTCACTAAACAACTGTGGTGAGTTGGATTAGTAAATAGACTCCATCAAACAACTTTGGTAAATTGGATTAATCAACAAATACGGTAAGCCATGTCTTCTTCTCCAGTCATTGTCACTTGCACCGCATGTTTCATGTTTAGTGTATCTGTCTCTGTTGGCGAGCAGGGCTTCACATGTGATAAATGTAAGGAGATAGTCAGGCTGACGGAGAAGATTTCAGAATTAGAGACATGCATCCAGACTTTATTTGAGAGTAGTGAGAATGTAACAGCTTTAGACACTGCTTTGGATGCGACTAGCTTAGTGAACTCTGTACATTGTTCGGTTCCGGCTGTAGAGCCCGTGCAGCAGGGCAGTTGGGTAACGTGAGGCGGCATAGTCGCGGATCAAAAAAACACTCTTCGTTCCGATTAGAACATCAAACAGGTTCTCCCCACTCAGTGACGCACTCACTGAGAATCCTGTTGAAAGTGCCCTAGTTATTGGTGATTCTATTACCCGGAACATGAAAATAGAGACACCAGCCACCATAGTCACATGTTTACCGGGAGCCAGAAGGCCTGACATCAAAGCAAATTTAAAAGTGCTGGCTAAAGCTAATCGTAAATTCTCTAAGATTATTATTCACGTCGGCACTAACGATGTTCGACTTCGCCAGTCGGAGATCACCAAAATTAACATTAAAGAGGTGTGTGAACTCGCAAGTACGATGGCAGATGCAGTTTTTTGTTCTGGTCCGCTCCCTGTTAAAAGGAGTGATGAGATACTTAGCAGACTATCATCACTCAATGGCTGGTTGTCTAAGTGGTGTCCATAAAATAACATAGGGTTCATAGACAATTGGAAAAGCTTTTGGGGCAGACCTGACCTGTTGAAGAGGACGGCATCCATCCTTCTTGGAGTGGTGCTGCTCTTCTCTCTAGTAATTTGGCATATAGTCTTAGAGCTAAACCTTGACTAACTGGGGTCCAGGTCAGGAAGCAGACGGACTGGCTTACCCGACCGTCTGCTAGCTGTCTTCCGTTACAGAAGTCAGATAAATCCCAACACATAGAGACTCTTTCACCTAGATATTATCACATAGAGACTGTGTCTGTTCCCCGAATTAGTAAATACAAAAAAACATCAAGACCATTCAACAGTAAAAACTTAATTGATGTCAAACAAATAAACAACAGATATAATACAGATGATCAAATGATAAAGCTCGGGTTGCTGAATATTCTATCCCTTTCCCCAAAAACACTTATTGTTAATGATATAATTACAGATAATAATCTAGATGTGCTGTGTTTGACAGAAACCTGGCTAAAACCTGACGACTACATTACTTTAAATGAGTCCACCCCACAAGATTATTGTTATAAACACGAGCTGTGTCTGAAACGTAAAGGGAGGGGTTGCTGTAATTTATAATAATATCTTCAGTATTACTCAGAAGTCTAGTTTCAAATATAATTCTTTTGCAGTTTTGGTGCTTTATGTAGCATTATGTAGTGTAATTGATAAATCCCGTTTGACATTTGTGCTGGCTATTGTATACAGGCCACCAGGGCACAATACAGACTTTATCAAAGAATTTGCTGACTTTCTATCCGAGTTAGTATTGGCTGCAGATAAAGTACTAATTGTTGGTGATTTTAATATCCATGTAGATAATGAAAAAGACACATTGGGATTAGCATTTAGAGACATTCTAAACTCTATTGGAGTAAGGCAACACATGTCAGGACCCACTTATCGCCTTAATCATACTCTAGACCTAATATTGTCACATGGAATAAATGTTGATACCGTTGAAATTCTGCAGCAGAGCAACGACATCTCAGATCATTACCTAGTATCATGTATACTTAATTTAGCTAAGGCTACAAAGCCGTCCCCTCGCTTCAAATATGGCAGAACTATCACTGCTGCCACTAAAGATTGCTTTTTAAATAATCTTCCTCATCAGTTTCATCTCCTCAGCATCCCAGATAGCCTAGAGGAACTCGATTTTGCAACAGAAACTATTGACTCTCTTTTTTCCACACAGTTGCTCCCAGCGCTTAAAGAAGATTAAAGAAAACAGTCCAACGCCGTGGTACAACGAGCACACCCGGGCCCTTAAAACAGCAGCCAGGAAAATGGAGCGCAGCTGGAAGAAAACAAAACTAGAGAAAACTAGTTTTTCGTAATTCATGGAAAGAGAGCATGATCGCATACAGAAAGGCCGTAAAAACTGCTAGATCTGCTTATTTCTCGACTCTCTTAGAAGAAAACAAACACAACCCTAGGTATTTATTTGATACAGTGGCTAAGTTAACCAAAAATAAAGCTTCTACTTCTGATGTAAACAGCACAGCAGTAATGACTTTATGAACTTCTTTACGTGTAAGATCGATAATATTAGGAAGAAAATTATAACCATGCAACTGTCTACTACAGTATCACATCAGACAGAGCACAGTATGGTTCTGATCTGGGCAAGAACTCCCTGCAGCCTAGCATGGATAAGAGCAGGAGAGCAGTGATAAACCCCTAGTGTAAACAGAACAGAAGCAATGATGTATTGCAGATAGCATTAATGTCAATATTAAAATGTACAACCTAATTCAGGAATTTAGTCTGATTCAGGGGAATCAGATGCCAAATTCTGACTGATGAGTGGAGGAGCTGGGGATGGAGGGAGGTAATTAGCTCCGGAGAAACGCGATAGCAGCTGATAATACTGAAGGTATATATATATATATATATATATATATATATATATATATATATATATATATATATATATATATATATATATATATATATATATATATATATATATATATATATATATATATATATATATATATATATATATATATATATATATATACACACACACACACACACACACACACACACACATGCTGTGATAGGGATCGTATTCCTATAGGTAGACGTGATCAGCTGACAGTCAGCTGATACAAGCTTGACTAACGTGCCCTGCCAGAACTAACGCTATATGCTGGATTTCTGTCAGGATCACTATCGTCAGAGTGATAGACAATTAGTATATAGTTTTAGATTGGTCGGTACGGTTCTGTTCTGGGCAAGAACTCCCTGCGGATCCATGCAGCCCAGCATGGATAAGAGCAGGGAGAGCAGTGATAACCCCCCAAAACAAAACCAATACTGATATCCCCCAATCACAACTAATGAAAAAGCCACAAGCAAGCGTATTTCCAATAGCACTACAGCTTAAGAACAAGTGTGTTTTTTCGATAACACTACGGCTTTAAGACAAGCGTGTTTCCAATAGCACTACAGCTTAAGAACAAGCGTGTTTCCGATAACACTACAGCTTTAAGACAAGCATGTTTCCAATAGCACTACATCAATAAGAATAAGCATGTTTCCAATAACACTAACGTTACAGCTTTAAGAACAAGATTAGGTTAGTTTATGTATAGGTTTATAGTTTTACTTAATGGTTGTATGTCTGTACTTATGTAGCACCATGGTCCTGTGAGGCACAACATTTCGTTCCACTGTATGTCCCCACATGTAGCAGAATGACAATAAAGCTCAACTTGAACTTGAACTTGTACAAGCGTGTTTCCAATAACACTACAGCTTAAGAACAAGCGTGTTTCGATAACACTACAGCTTTAAGACAAGCGTGTCTCCAATTGCACTACAGCTTAAGAACAAGCGTGTTTCCAATAACACTAACGTTACAACTTTAAGAACAAGCTTGTTTCTGATATAACTTTAAAAACGAATCAACGCTGAGCTGACAATGACTGATTACTATTGTCTTTTTAAAGCTGCACCACAGCGGAAATGATTCTGTTTGCACCATGAATCATTATTCCTGTCCCTCACCACAAGCCGCTTGATCTGTGTGCCCTATAAAGTGCTGCAACAAAAGCAAGTTGCCAATGACAACAGTTTTATCGCACATTTGCCAGTATGATCACCTAAACCTGGCTCAAGCATTTACTGAAGATAACTAGAACCCTAGGCAATGCCTTAGGGCGCCTTATCAACGAGCAGTTGCCAACAAGCATTAAAAAGGAACTTAGCTCAGCTTCATGAAGTATTCAGGGATGAATGGAGAGTGAAATATAGCCAGCAGTGACGTGTCATGGATGTTGGATCTTCTTCATGCAGTAAGTGCAGTTTTCATCGGAATTGTTCTTGGTTCAGTTAAAGGTGCATTATGTAACTTTTCCATCCGCTAGAGGTCGCCTATTCAAAACAAAGGCGTAGTTTGATGATGCTAAGCTTGAGTGCAGAATCTTGGGACATGTGGTCTTTACCTCACAGCCGGTGCAAAAGAATTGGGATTAGGACTCTGGCAGAAATCATGTTCATGGATGCGATTATTAACGCGTTACTGTAGTTTGAAGCAAAGCAGGACAGAGTGTTGTGGGAGCAGAGCAAGGCCGCTGGAGCTATTGTTAAAGGTGTCATGAACTGGCTTAATTTTTTTATACTGTTGTCTGAGGTCAACTAATCACGTTTGTGTGGTTTTTACATTCGAAAACATCATAATGAATAAATAATAGGCTATTTTCTACACTGGTTTTAAGGCTCTCTCCTGAACGCTTGGTTTTGATGGGTGTGCCACACTGAAGATTTGGAAGTAAACGCCCACGGCTAGGATTGGATAAGATTTGCATATTTAATGAGCTTCTGCTCTGTCAGTTCACTTCACGAGGGAGGATTGTTTTGAAAGCGGCAACTGGAATTATTCTCTCACAGGGCTCGCAAAACGTCTTTATCAAACAAACACAATGATTTATCTCTCATCTACCTGCGATTGATTGGAATATAATTTTTTTTATTATTTGGCCCGCCCGATCGGTGGATATAAGCGCGAACCTCGCACACACACACTCTCACACACACGCGTGCACCCTTTAAATATCAAGTCAAGAGAGTGAACAAGAGAGTGATCAAGAAAGAAATATTATTTCACTATTTAAGATTCACCGGTCTGCCGACAGGTAGCCCGTCTGGAAGACACATAGCCCCGGGACATCAAATTGAACAGCCGATTAACAAAATAGAAAGAAGAATGGATGATCTAGAAACCTACATGAGCCGGTGCAATCTGAAGATCATAGGCATTCCAGAGGCAGCTGATGAAAATATCCGTCTAGAAGTCATCAAGATTTGTCGAGCTGTTCTTCTCAGCGAAAGTGAGAAGCTTCCAGATGCCATTGATGTTGTTCATTGTCTCGGGAGTGTGCAACAGAGCAGCGGTGGTGCCGGTGGTAGGCCTAGAGCAACCACACTACAGTTTTCCACATGCTTCTACAGAGATGCAGTTTGGAAGGCTGCCAAAAACTCGTATCTGCGAAGAGTTGGTTTGCAGTTCAGGGAGGATTTTTCCAAAGGAGACCGCGAAAGAAGGATGAAGTTGTGGCCGGAAGTTCAAAAAGCTTTGTACAAGAACATGGTGAAATTATCCTAATGACCAACTGAGTTGGAAACTAATTTTGTTGATTGATCTGTACTGCTTTGACTTTCGAATGGAGTTGAAGACATAAGTCACTTGTTTGCGTGATCTTGTATGCATATCTGCACTTTTTGACCGTGAGCTGTTTCAGTGGTTGAAGCAAGGATATTTAATTTTTATTGAAGAAACACTTATTTGCACAAAATATAAGACTTTATGGTGCTACATTATTCAGTTGACCTTTCTGCCAATTTTAATCTTATATAACTGACTGTTTATAAGAGGTTACACGTTTTTTTTCTGTTTTGTTAATTGTTAATTGAGTTAATTGTTGGTCATTTTCTGTTATCCTTGAATGCCAGGAGTTTAAGAGAGAACGTTGTTTGAGAATGTTTTTGTTTACTAAGTGGTTTAACAATGACTTTGTATTTTTTCAAGAATCACACTCTATTGACTCTGATGTAAATTTTGGAGATCACAATGGGGTAGTGATATTTGGCTGTCTCATGGAACAGAACACTCAGCAGGGGTTTCTTGCTTGAAAAACAATTTTAGAGGTGAAGTTTTGCATTCGGACTGTGATAAAAATGGCTACTTTATATGCTTAATTTTAAAATGTTTTAGTGTGATTTTTATAGTAGTTAATATTTATGGATATAATTGTAAATCTGATAATGACCAGTTATTATGTTTGTTGGAGGAAAGGCTTCCCCATTGGCTATCCAAATTTCCTGATTCTTATTTAATAATAGGGGCGATTTCAATGTTGTTTTAAATGAATCAATTAGATAGGTGGCCACCAAGACGACCTTCAAATTTAAATACTAATTTAAAATTGTTCATGGACAGATTTCACCTGATTGACATATGGAGAGAGAAAAATTGGAGTAACAAGGATGACTCTAGATGTTCTAGGATTGGTTTTTGGCTCGTCTCTAACAATTTTGATGGGGACAGTTTTTGTTAATGTTATGGCAAGACCATTAACTGATCATAAGGCCATATTAATCAAAATGAATATTTCTCCAAACACAAATTGTATAAATCATACTGGAAAATGAATAGTTCTTTGCTTAAATTGAGTGCAGTTAAACAGGACCTGGAAAAACTGATTAATTAATATTGGATTAAAGCCAAAAGGAAGGGTTGTTTAGTCATAATTATTAAAATTGGAAATTGGAAAATATTTGAGGAAGTTTAGTAGCACATTAGTTAAATCACAACGTCCTATGGAGGAGAAAGTTGTTAGTGAAATCTTAGCCATCTCTAACATTCCCACTGTGGACCTGTTAGAAGGACAGAGATTCGTCCAACAGAGTTGCAAATTGAGCTTGATAACATGTACAGAACATAAACACAAGGGCCTTTATCCGATCAAGGCAAAAATGGTTAGAACATGGAGAGCAAAATGTCTGCTTATTATTTTCAACTTGAAAAATCGAGGGCTAGACTAAATTCTGTTTCTAAATTAAATATTAATGGATCTATTACAGATAATTTTGACATCATTTCTAGCTTTTGCTATAATTATTACTTTATACACTTCTAAATTCAGTGATCATAATATGACATCTTTTTGTAAATATTTTAAGAATGTAAAAACAATTACTGAAGAGGATCAAAAGTTATGTGATTTCCCCAACAGAAATTAAGCAAGCTACTAAAAGTTTAAAATGTAATAAATCACCGGAATTTCTACTGAGTTCTATAAGCAGTTTTCTGAGATTCTTGCCCCATTTCTTTTTGAAGTACACTCACCTAAAGGATTATTAGGAACACCTGTTCAATTTCTCATTAATGCAACTTCCTACAACTATGGCACAAAGGTATAATTTGTTTGATTCCTAAACCCAAGAAAGATTTGTTGCTTATTGATTATTGGAGACCCATTAGTTTGTTGAATAATGACTATAAAATATTTGCTCATGTCTTTGCCCAAAGGTTCAAATTTGTATTAGATTCAATTATTGACGAAAATCAATCTGGGTTTATGAGAAACAGACAAACATATTTAATAATATCAGACTTATTTTTGATCTTATAGATTATTCTGACCTTATAAAAGATGATAGCTTCATACTATTTTTTTTTTTTTTTTTTTTTCATTTTTTTTTCATTCTTTAATTCTGTTGAGCATCCTTTTATTTTTTACTGTTTAGAACAATTTGGGTTTGGGGCTTATTTATGTAATGCCATGAAAACGCTTTATGCAGTTGGAAATAGTTCTGTGAAATGGTACTACACATAGATTTTATTTGGAAAGTGGAGTTAGGCAAGGTTGCCCAGTTTCTGTTTACCTCTTTCTCACTGTTGCTCAGGCAACATAGCAATATAGAAGGGATTCAAGTTGAAGAGAGAAATGTCCTGATAAGTCAGTTGGCTGATGATACAGCTCTTTTCTTAAAAAATGTTGATCAAATTCAGTCAGCTGTCAAGTTCATTGAATTTTTCCAGTGTTTCAGGTCTCTGCCTTAATTTAAGAAAATGTGAACTGTTTGCTTTAAAATGTTGCCATGCCAGAACAATTTGTAATATTCCTGTAAAGGATGCTCCGACTTATTTGGGTATGGTCATTACAAAAAATGAGCAGGAAAGAATCTCACAAAATTTTAATCCTGTGATTAACAAAGTAAAGAACACATTTAATATTTGGTTACTCTCAGAGGTTGTGTTCTGCTGGAAAAAGCGGAAGGTATTTCTAGGCTTACTTAGGTAGCTACATCAATACATTCAGATAATAAAATAAATAAGATAATTGATCAAATAATGCTGAACTTTTTGTGGAAAAAAACGTATACATTATATTAGAAAATCTGTAATTGTTAGTTCATATAAAAATGGTGGGCTGGATTATTTCGATTTTTCTATTTTAAATAACACCTTCAAAATTAACTGGTTGAAATATTTTCTGAACAACACTAATTCTATGTGGAATATTATTTCTAAATCTGTTTTGACCAACTTGGTGGCCTTTCATTTTTGCTTATGTGTGATTACAAAATCGAAAAACTTCCTGTTAAACTGTCAGCTTTTCACAGGCAAGCACTTTTGGCTTCGAAGTTAATTTACAAGCATAACTTCTCACCACATCATTTTTACATCTGGAATAATTGTAATATTTTGTATAAACATAAGAGTATATTTTTAAAAACTTGATTTGACAAGGGTGTCCTTTTGGTCGGCTAGTTTTGAATGATCAAGGGTATTTAATGACTTATGATGAATTCCTTTCATTCTTTAACTTCCCTGTTTCCACTAAAGAATTTGCCTCTGTAATTGGTGCTATTTCTATGGGTGTTGTTTCGGTATTTCATACTCTAAACGTGCATCTTTATTGCATCCAGCTGATCGACCTGTGGTAAAGCTTGTTTTTCTGCAAGCAAAAGAACAAGTCTATATGTTTCCTTTTTCAAAAAGAAGTAGTGAGTAAACCACATGTCATTTCCTATTGGTCAAGGTTTATTGGAACTATTAATTGGAGTAAGGTTTGGCTGTTACCTAATAAATTTATTATTACAAATAAAGTCAAGTAAATTTAATTTAAGATATTGCACAAATTTTACCCGCTAAACATTTTCTATCCAACTTTAACAAAGACATTGATGTAAATTGTTCATTTTGTTCTTTGCTTCCAGAAACTGTACCTCATATTTTTGGCACTGTCAATTTACAAAGAGGTTATGGTGGGAAGTTTCTACATTTATTAATGACAAATTGGATTGCAATTTTATATTATCAATTTTGTGATTATATTTGTTAAGTTTCATATTCGTCTGTGTAAATTTAGTAATCAGAAACCTCTTTTTCTGTGGTATTGAAAGAATTAGAAAATTATATGGTTTCTCTTAAGGATAGTACAATTAAAAAGGCTGTTAAAACCATTCATTTATTGAATACATTTAAGATTTTGTGAAATGTTATTTTTGGTTTGGTCTATTATGGTTTTATTAACTTTCTTGTATTTTATATCTTTGTATCCTTACACCTGGCATTTTTGTGTGTGTATGTCTTGTTTTATTTGTTCCTGTTCTGTAACTGTTGTTCAAGCAATAAAAATAAATAAATAAAATAAAATACATCTGAGTGTGTTGAAAATGATGTTATATGTTCACTTGGCAGCTGCTATGACACGTGTTGCACACTGCAGTGAGAGTAAAGCCCAATTTATACTTCTGCATCGAGTGTACGCCGTAGCTATGTCGTAGGCTGTGTTGCACGCATAGCCTACGAGTACCTTTGTACGAGGCTCCTGTCTGATTGATTGCTCCTGTCTACCCTGTTTGCTGTTGCTGCTGTGCTCGCATGTGCTCTGCTCTTTTGGGATTTTTATTTGATATAATTCTCTGTTGTTGTAACTGCTAATTATAACCTACTCATCTTCATATATTGTCTAACATTGCCTACCACATTAAATCTGACATCACTAGCTTTTAATCTAAATCACTATCACATGTTAGCCTTTCGCTAGCCTGTTAGCTTGCCATTTCTTCACCCGGGTTTCTTGTTTTCTGAGTTCACTAAACAACTGTGGTGAGTTGGATTAGTAAATAGACTCCATCAAACAACTTTGGTAAATTGGATTAATCAACAAATACGGTAAGCCATGTCTTCTTCTCCAGTCATTGTCACTTGCACCGCATGTTTCATGTTTAGTGTATCTGTCTCCGTTGGCGAGCAGGGCTTCACATGTGATAAATGTAAGGAGATAGTCAGGCTGACGGAGAAGATTTCAGAATTAGAGACATGCATCCAGACTTTATTTGAGAGTAGTGAGAATGTAACAGCTTTAGACACTGCTTTGGATGCGACTAGCTTAGTGAACTCTGTACATTGTTCGGTTCCGGCTGTAGAGCCCGAGCAGCAGGGCAGTTGGGTAACGGTGAGGCGGCATAGTCGCGGATCAAAAAAACACTCTTCCGTTCCGATTAGAACATCAAACAGGTTCTCCCCACTCAGTGACGCACTCACTGAGAATCCTGTTGAAAGTGCCCTAGTTATTGGTGATTCTATTACCCGGAACATGAAAATAGAGACACCAGCCACCATAGTCACATGTTTACCGGGAGCCAGAAGGCCTGACATCAAAGCAAATTTAAAAGTGCTGGCTAAAGCTAATCGTAAATTCTCTAAGATTATTATTCACGTCGGCACTAACGATGTTCGACTTCGCCAGTCGGAGATCACCAAAATTAACATTAAAGAGGTGTGTGAACTCGCAAGTACGATGGCAGATGCAGTTTTTTGTTCTGGTCCGCTCCCTGTTAAAAGGAGTGATGAGATACTTAGCAGACTATCATCACTCAATGGCTGGTTGTCTAAGTGGTGTCCGCAAAATAACATAGGGTTCATAGACAATTGGAAAAGCTTTTGGGGCAGACCTGACCTGTTGAAGAGGGACGGCATCCATCCTTCTTGGAGTGGTGCTGCTCTTCTCTCTAGTAATTTGGCATATAGTCTTAGAGCTAAACCTTGACTAACTGGGGTCCAGGTCAGGAAGCAGACGGACTGGCTTACCCGACCGTCTGCTAGCTGTCTTCCGTTACAGAAGTCAGATAAATCCCAACACATAGAGACTCTTTCACCTAGATATTATCACATAGAGACTGTGTCTGTTCCCGAATTAGTAAATACAAAAAAACATCAAGACCATTCAACAGTAAAAACTTAATTGATGTCAAACAAATAAACAACAGATATAATACAGATGATCAAATGATAAAGCTCGGGTTGCTGAATATTCTATCCCTTTCCCCAAAAACACTTATTGTTAATGATATAATTACAGATAATAATCTAGATGTGCTGTGTTTGACAGAAACCTGGCTAAAACCTGACGACTACATTACTTTAAATGAGTCCACCCCACAAGATTATTGTTATAAACACGAGCTGTGTCTGAAACGTAAAGGGGGAGGGGTTGCTGTAATTTATAATAATATCTTCAGTATTACTCAGAAGTCTAGTTTCAAATATAATTCTTTTGCAGTTTTGGTGCTTTATGTAGCATTATGTAGTGTAATTGATAAATCCCGTTTGACATTTGTGCTGGCTATTGTATACAGGCCACCAGGGCACAATACAGACTTTATCAAAGAATTTGCTGACTTTCTATCCGAGTTAGTATTGGCTGCAGATAAAGTACTAATTGTTGGTGATTTTAATATCCATGTAGATAATGAAAAAGACACATTGGGATTAGCATTTAGAGACATTCTAAACTCTATTGGAGTAAGGCAACACATGTCAGGACCCACTTATCGCCTTAATCATACTCTAGACCTAATATTGTCACATGGAATAAATGTTGATACCGTTGAAATTCTGCAGCAGAGCAACGACATCTCAGATCATTACCTAGTATCATGTATACTTAATTTAGCTAAGGCTACAAAGCCGTCCCCTCGCTTCAAATATGGCAGAACTATCACTGCTGCCACTAAAGATTGCTTTTTAAATAATCTTCCTCATCAGTTTCATCTCCTCAGCATCCCAGATAGCCTAGAGGAACTCGATTTTGCAACAGAAACTATTGACTCTCTTTTTTCCACACAGTTGCTCCCCGGCGCTTAAAGAAGATTAAAGAAAATAGTCCAACGCCGTGGTACAACGAGCACACCCGGGCCCTTAAAACAGCAGCCAGGAAAATGGAGCGCAGCTGGAAGAAAACAAAACTAGAGAAAACTAGTTTTTCGTAATTCATGGAAAGAGAGCATGATCGCATACAGAAAGGCCGTAAAAACTGCTAGATCTGCTTATTTCTCGACTCTCTTAGAAGAAAACAAACACAACCCTAGGTATTTATTTGATACAGTGGCTAAGTTAACCAAAAATAAAGCTTCTACTTCTGATGTAAACAGCACAGCAGTAATGACTTTATGAACTTCTTTACGTGTAAGATCGATAATATTAGGAAGAAAATTATAACCATGCAACTGTCTACTACAGTATCACATCAGACAGAGCATTGTTGTGTCACTGAGAAAAAATTTCATTCATTCACTGCTATAGGAGAGGAAGAATAGGCTAAACTCGTTAAATCATCTAAATCAACAACATGTATGCTCGACCCTATACCGACGAGGCTATTCATTTTCTGAGCTACCAAATGCTGTTTTACACAATGGAATCGTACACTCGGCCCGAGTAACAGACCGAGTGGCTCGAGATTGATTTTCTGATCTCAGTAAAATAAACTTTTTAAAGTTATTAAAAAAGTTATTAAAAGTGATGCTACCAGAGGTCATAGATCCTCTTCTTAATATCATTAACTCATCTTTGTCATTAGGATATGTACCGAAAACTTTTAAGTTGGCTATTATCAAACCACTTATTAAAAAACCTCAGCTTGATCCTACAGAATTAGTCAATTACAGGCCGATCTCAAATCTACCCTTTCTGTGAAAAATACTGGAAAAGGCAGTGTCTTCACAATTATGTTCCTTTTTAGAAAGAAATGGATTTAGACCGTATCATAGTACTGAGACTGTTCTCATCAGAGTTACAAATGATTTACTCTTATCATCTGATCGTGGTTGTATCTCTCTATTAGTGTTACTCGATCTTAGCGCTGCATTCGATACTATCGCCCACAACATTCTTTTGAATAGACTCGAAAATTATGTTGGCATTAGCGGAATTGCATTGGCATGGTTTAAATCATACTTATCTGACCGTTATCAGTTTGTAGCAGTAAATGAAGAGATGTCACACCGATCACAAGTTCAGTATGAAGTACCGCAGGGCTCAGTGCTAGGACCGTTGCTCTTCACCCTGTACATGCTACCACTGGGAGATATCATTAGGAGGCATGGCATTAGTTTTCACTGTTATGCTGACGATACTCAGCTCTATATTTCTTCACGCCCTGACGAAACTTACCAATTCACAAGATTAACGGAATGCATAGCTGATATAAAACATTGGATGTCTAGTAATTTCCTGCAACTTAATTCAGAAAAAAATGAATTTTTAATTATTGGACAAAAAAACTCTTCAAGTAGTAACCTAGAATACTCGATGGCTGCTCTGTCAAGTCCTCGTCATCAGTTAGGAACCTGGGTGTGCTCTTTGATACCAATCGTTCATTTGAAAGCCACGTTTATAACATCTGTAAAACTGCATTCTACCATCTTAAAAAGATATCTAAATTATGGCACATCCTTTCAATGCAAAATGCTGAACAGTTAATTCATGCGTTCATGACCTCAAGGCTAGATTATTGTAATGCTTTACTGGGTGGTTGCCCTGCTCACTTAATAAACAAACTCCAGCTGGTCCAAAACGCAACAGCTCGAGCTCTTACTAGAACAAGGAAGTATGACCATATTAGCCCGGTTCTGTCAACACTGCACTGGCTCCTTATTAAACATCGTATACATTTTAAAATCTTGCTTATTACTTACAAAGCACTAAATGGTTTAGCTCCCCAGTACTTGAGCGAACTCTTAACGCATTATACTCCATCACATTTGTTGCGGTCTCAAAACTCTGGCCAGTTGATAATACCTAGAATATCAAAATCAACTGCAAGCGGTCGATCCTTTTCCTATTTAGCACCTAAACTCTGGAACAGTCTTCCTAGCATTGTTCGGGAAGCAGACACACTCTGGCATCTACGCTAATGTTAGTCTCTCTGTTTATCCTGAGGTTTACTGCAGTCAGCTGGATCTGGGCCGTATCCAGATCAGATGGTGGACCTGCGCCTGGACATGACCAACGCATCCCTGAAATGTCTGCAGAAAGCGTGTCAAATAAACTCCCCCCGTAAATGCCGCATCGACACGACATCCTCATTAAACCCGTCTTCGGGCGTGGCGACTCAATCTTTCGAATAATCTTACGAATATCTATTTACCTAATATGAATTAAGACCTGCAATGCTGCCAGATAATCATACACTGTTTGTTCGTCGGCCAGAGGAGAACTGGCACCCCGACTGAGCCTGGTTTCTCCCAAGGTTTTTTTCTCCATTCTGACCCTGAAGGAGTTTTGGTTCCTTGCCACCGTTGCCTCTGGCTTTTGGCTTGCTCAGTTGGGGACACCTAAATTTCATCTATATTACCGATCTGCCCGCATTGACACTATATGATACTTGAAATTAGCTGGATAACATCACCGTTATTTTCATGTTAACAATGTGAAGCTGCTTTGAAACAATTGGACTTGTTAAAAGCGCTATATAAATAAAGGTGATTTGATTTGATTTATGCTCTGAAATGGCTTGAAGTACTTCCTATATACATATAAGCCTATCACAATGTTCTTTTGGTCTTCATTTACAGATTTCAGATTAGTAATACTATCTATAAAACTAGAGGAATCGTTTTCATTAAA
This sequence comes from Paracanthobrama guichenoti, assembly GCA_018749465.1. Classification (NCBI taxonomy): domain Eukaryota; kingdom Metazoa; phylum Chordata; class Actinopteri; order Cypriniformes; family Gobionidae; genus Paracanthobrama; species Paracanthobrama guichenoti. Next base: position 26,344,399 of record CM031943.1, read on the forward strand.
CCTTGATTCATAAAGAGTCCTATAAAAGGTTCTGCAATGTCCTTTGAGTCATGTGTTAATGTACCATTGATATTCAAATGCAAAATTGTTGAGATAGAGCGTTAGGACCTGGAGGCCCTGCCGCGTGACATCAGACTTAACAACTGAATAGGTAGATGTGATCAGCTGATGCAAGCTTGACTAACGTGCCCTGCCAGAACTAAAGCTATATGCTGGATTTTTGTTCCATAAATGTAGTGTCATTAAAATGTTAATTTTATACAGAAATAAAATTATTTTAAAAGTAAAGACGATCTGAAAGCATTAAATGAGATCCCGTAATAAAGTCAGCAGCTATTTATTATCATGTTAATTATTTGTACCTTTAGCCCCAACAGCAGGGGCGCCTTTTACCCCATACTTTTACATATTCTTCCGTTACTGTTGCTTTATTTACCTTGAACAAAACTGAAAATCATTGACAAGAACTTTGCCTCAAAATATAAACAATATTATTGATTCTCATTTGCTACTTCATTTCAATCTACAACAATTAATAATAATAATAATATATATATATATATATATATATATATATATATATATATATATATATATATATATATATATATATATATATATATATATATATATAAATTAGATTAGATAAATTTAGCCAGAATCAAATTTGTGCTTTGCTCAAAAGTGGATGTTTAGGAAAGTGCTGCTGCAAGTTTTTGTCCCATCATCCCCTGGTTTTTCACAAACAAGGCTTATGCTAGTCCCAGACTAAAAGGCATGTTTGAGCTGTTTTAACTGAAAGCAACTTGCACTGACATATCTTAAAGATGCACACCAGTAATGTTTTTTTTTTTTTTTTTTTTTCTCTAAGGTTTATAAAAAGCTACTTAATTGAACGAAGGCACAATCCTGGCTGAAATTTTTCCCTTGTCTGTGAAACCAGGCCCTAGTGGTTTAATCAAATCAAATACACCTTTTAACCCGGTGCACCTTTAGCCCCATTGTACCCAACATTAAACTCTTTAAAACGTGCATTCACCGAATCAATACTGAGTATACAAATGGTATAAACAAAGATAACTGTTTCTAAATCTTTCCATGTGCCTGCAATCTGCACATAATGTTGGCTGTAATGTATCAGCGCATTAGTTTAGAACAGTTATTTAACTTACCTGTACAATAAACAGTGTAAAAAATTCATTTACCCGATCAATATTGAGTATCCAATTGTTATAAACAAACATAACTTGAGGAGCGCTCTTGGAGTATGCATTTATTTGTCATTTTAACATATGGAAACTAAAAGTAAATGAGAGGATTTCTTATCCTGGGCTCACTCTTGGGAATCCCTGTGGGATGGGAAACAAATTGGCTGCAGTGGACCAGACCAGAGTTTTATTTATAGTTTATAAGATTAAACTACACTGGTATAAGAGTGTGTTCGTGTAAATACTGCAGATGTGTCAAATGTATGAAAAAAGAGATATAGGATGAAACTGAAACCAAAATCACATACAAACAGCATTTTGAGCATTTATGTGTTAAGTACGTTCTATGTCTCAAGTGACTGTCTTTATGAATTGAGTCACTGAAGACTCACTGTGGACAAGTTACTGTCTGTATGAATGCGGCACACTCATTGAGGAATGAAACAAAGCTCTGATATTATTTGCACTTTGTATAAACGTTGTACACAATGCAGTAGCACTGCATCTCCAAATGTCTGTCTTGTACAAAAACCATTACACAGTTTGAAGTGCAGGCAGCAGGATGTGCACCACTTGATCATGTCTATAGTGTAAAAAAACAAAAACAAAAAAGTGAAATAAGAACAATTATGCAATGCGTAGTGTGTAATTATTAAAGCACTTGAAAAAGGCATGATTCTGAAACTGTAAAAAATGTAGTTTCATTCTTGTGCATGATCAACAAGTTCCAAGACCACAGGTCTCATATAATTACAAAATACATCTCCAGTCATTAAAAAAAAAAAAATATTAAAAAAATCATAAAGGAGCCTTGACAGTAGGCCAAGTTTTAATATGAACCTTTTTGACCACAAAAAAAAAGTTAAAAAAAAAAAAAAAATACTGCCAAATAACCAACTTTTTTGATAGAAATAAGTTCATAATTGCACTTTAAAATACATTTTTGAAGGTTCAATCTCTTCTAAGATCACTATATCCCAAATCATAATGTATTGAACCCGCTTTATTTCTCTAATGCCACCAAACGCAAATATTGAGCACAAAATTCTCCACAGCAACAGTGCATTCTTATGGATCATATTCAAACTGAGGATAAACATTTGCCCACCAAAAATGACCTTTATCATGGCATGGAGCCATTCCGCAAGTCATAATCTGATTTAAAGGTAGCTTTGTAAAATAGAAATATATTTGAAGAGTAAATTCTAACATTGATAGTGTATATAAGGTTAATTTAAAGATTAAATGAAACCGAATTTATAAGATTTATTAAAATCTATTTCAGGATCTATCAGCACTACCATACTTCAAGTATAAAAGGTATGAACATTCTGAATATTATTATTAATGAATATTCTTATTAATGGAGAGGTGATAGAGAGGACACTTTATTTTGGAAAATAAGACAAACAAAAAGTCAACATTTTAACTTAATTTTAAATACTATTTTATAATATAAACTATTTCTAAAAATCAGTTAATGAAATCCATAAAACTTTTCTAAATAATATTATGGCACTTAATTATATGGCAAATACAGAAATTAACATCAAGCTTAGACTCTAAAACCAGTGAGAAGTAGTAAAAAAAAAAAAAAAAAAAGAAATACACTTTACTGCTGCACTGTTGGATCCTAGTAATTTATGGTTGAAGTTACCCTCTAGTGCAAACCCCTGACCAAGTCAAATCCAAGCTTCATGTAAATGCATACATATTATGTGTAAAGTACTAATGTCTCAGGTCAGTGGAAAAGAACAATATATACTCCATGTAGGCAGGCAATTGAACACTATTTTGAGGCAACAACATTTTTATCAGTAAGCTAAAAGGTCCAAGAGATCCATAAAAATAGGCTATAAATATCAGGACATCTCTACATCAGTCCAATAAGAAGGCAGGTCTCTGGTAATCAAACAGGCTGAAGTCTCCCTGGTAATGAGCATAGAGGCGACGAACATCTCGTTGGGAGATTCCAGTAAAATAGTGTTCCACCTTGGTGCGATTGTAGCGGGTTATCCCTGGTGGGATATTGGGGTATGATACCAGGTCAGCAATACCAGCAGCTTTTAGAATATAAGGAGCATCAAGCTCCAAAGTCTCATGGTGTCCCACGACATTGTAGGAAATATCACAAGGAGCACAAAGCTCAGCATACGTCAGCCAGTGAATAATGTGGTCACCAAACTGCCTGTCCAAGTGCTGTCGTCCTGGCTTGTCACCTAAGTAACGAACAAAGTCTTCAAACTGAAGACCCACACTTTCACTATCATCATGGTGACTTTTGCGATATTTGCGAATGATAGCTGGGGCAATGTCATGTTTGTACCAGGGTTCAAATCTTGGGTTCTTCACAAACTTGTCCTTGAAAGCAGATATGAGGCGCTCAAATGGGTCTCTGACAATAAAAACTTGAAATAGGAATTCAATCTGTGAAACAAAAAAAAAAAAACACAATTTCAGGATAACAGTATCTTAAAACAAGTTGTAAAACGGCAATATATAAAAATCTTAAATTAATCAGAGAAAATGTACTCATACTATTACTCAATGCTTTTTATAATAGTAATAAACTATGTATTAAAATGATAAAAACAGAAATAAAAATATGTATCTATAAAACAAATATAAAATATGTCCTGAGAGATGGAAGAGTTTTATTTAATAAATTCAAAAATTGTATGTAATTTTTCAGAGCAATGTAAATGTAATTTATAAAACATTTCTAAAGCTCATGCAATATCAAAGTCAACCTTCATCCTAAAGGTCCTCCATATTTTACCTGCTGTGTTCAACAAGGTTACAGAGGTGAGGCTTACAGATATTCGCCATTTTAAGTAGTTGTACTTTTTGTTTAACAACCGTAATATGCAAACTGCATTACTGAAACCATTAAAAATGTTTGTGATTATCCACTAGTTGCCATCATTTTAAGTAGGTCCTACCAGTTAGCAACGCCATAGAAGCAAAAAGTGCTACTAAATTCAGTACTGTATGGTCTGAAACCATCCTGAATGATCGATTCACTGCAAAACTTTTGTGTGGACAAAAAGCTCCTACTGAGCAGCGGGTAGGCTTTTCTAAGCATTTCAGAGAAGTTGCCAAGTCTTCTATGGATTTAGACAATTTCAGTTGTTTCTGACTCTTTATGTAATCCCAGACTTACTCTGTGATGGTGATCCAAATCAAATTAAATAAAAATGACATCTGTTGCTTGGGGATGGGTGATATGTTCAAAATGTTATCCCTGTCATTTATATGCATCATTTATTGGTTGGTTGGATATGGACAGATATAAACATTAACATCATGCTACTTTAAAACAATGTGTATAGTGAAAAGTATAATTCAAATAACTACATATTGTCAGGATTATGCTTTGTTTCACCGTTTTTTGGTTTATCCCTGATTGCCTGTGTGACCTAGGCCCCATCCACACGGAGACATGTGTATACATAAAAATTTTGTATTGTATCAGTGTTTCGTCCACACGGATCCAGCGTTTTAGGAGCCTGAAACCAATATTTCGGTGGAAACGAGCCTCAAAGGTACATATTGGTACAAAAAGTATACATATTATTACCTAAATAGTAAATATTAGAAGCTTTTTAAAGGGGTACCAGCCCAGTGTTAGCTTTTGCACCTTTTTTTCCTGAGTGATATACTCCCTGTTTGGTTCAGTTCTTTGTCCTGTCTCTAGAGGTCTTCACTGGTCCACTTGGATTCGAAAACCCAAGGTCCAACCTGAGACCTGAGCGGGTTCGAGTCCAAAACCTTGATGAGTGCCTCAGACACGAGTCGGGTTCGGTATTAGTGGCCTCGGGTAATTTAAAATAATGTGTTTTTTCCGAATGGACCCGAGAAGACCTAAATTCTTTTAAACTATGTTGGGCATTTAACAAATTTGTATTATTTGAAACAATTCTATGACAGCATTATAATCTGACGTTTTCTAAGTTCTGATCTCTGAATCCGCAATTCTACGTGCAATGGACTCTACAAGGTTTTTTTCTCTATTCTGTCACCTGATGAAGTTTGGGTTCCTTGCCACTGGCTTGCTTAGTTGGGGACACTTAATATTCAACAATGCATTGACACCATTGTATGAGAACTGAACTGAGCTGGACAATGTCACTGTTTTCTCCAGAGCTGCTGCATAAATAAAATAAAATAAAATTAATAACTAATGATTTTTACAACTGAAATGAATCAACACAGAACTTAGTTACGGTTCTAGAGCTGCTGTACAGCCAAAACAAACTGTGTTGCATTATTTTCCTGTTATCACTGTAAAGCTGCTTTGAAACAATCTATATTGTAAAAAGCGCTAAATAAAAGGTGACTTGACTTATGGTCACAGGACAGAAAAGTTACAGGACATAATGAGGTTACAGTGATGAGTGATTCACACTTCAAGCACTGCAGCGCTTACTTGCATGTTCATGTTAAGTGCATTTTTGAGAAACGCAAGAAAAGGAAAAAATGTTTGTAACCTTGCACACAGAAATACATTTTATAGCTATGAGATCCATCAGAAAAAGCCACTCACTTACGTTTTTCATGCAGGACTTTTATTTTTTGTGTAGATTTTACCGAAGATTTGGTAAATAGCGTTGCAACACTAGCAAAACCAAATCCAATGGTCACAATTGAAAGCCGAACTCATAATTAACGTGTATCCATCGGGCAGGCATTAAAATAAATAATAAATAAAGGAAAATAAATTAAAATAAAGGAGCAGCAGCCAAAATAAGTCACCAGGCTATGAACACGTCAATGCGGTTTACGTTTGGTCCAGTCGGGTTCAATAATAAATGCTGACTGGTCGGGTCAGATTCGGGTCTACCTTTATCGGGTCTGTCTCTACTTTAAAAAAAATTATTTATGCACGTTGGCTTCAGGCAAGTAGTAATTTGTGTAGATTCAGGTCACCCAGCACTATTGATAATGTATATTTTATTGATAATTGTAATTTAATTCACACTTTTTCTGCACATGTGGAAATCACCGAACTCTACTACACTATGTTACTGTGCTACAGTCTGTAGCCAGGGCCCTCTTCAGTAAATACTGAATAAAATGTTTACTTTAAATGTCCCATCTGGCAGTGCATATTGAGAAAAAGAACACAAATGTTGCGAGAAAATGGTAGCAGCAGGAGATTGCACCAAAATGTAGGTAATTCATTTGTATGTACATACAGTAGGTTTGTAGACCTGTAATTTGTTTTGTACCATGTCCCAAGATTGTTTTTATTAGTTTAGGTTAAGGTTTTATTAGTTTTTTATTAGTTTAGGTGTTTTTATTAAGTTTAGCAACAATCTCAGACTCAACAATATAGATGGCCTACTGGTCTGGAGCCAGTGTAAGAAACAGAGAGCTTCATGCTAGTTGGAGTTACATTATAGCTGTAAAATTTCCAACTTGTTCGTAAACAACAAAAATAAGTTTAAATGAACAAAACATTGTAATGAAAACTTAGTATTAAAATATTTATTAAAAAAAAAAATTAGCTAAAAATGAAAACTGATCATTCTTTTTGCCAAGCCCACTGAAAATATTGGAATCTAACCTACTAACCTGACTGGACAGCTAATCAATAAATAATAATAATGATGATTGTTGAGCCCTGTTTAGTAACATTTATTTCCCAAGAAACATCTTTACACAAGACTTTTTTTGTAAACCTATAGTGAACTTATGTAAACCTTTGATGGATTTCTGTGTCAGTCATAGAGGACAGGCGAGGTAAGCCATTTCTTTCATGGTCATGAACCAAGTTCTCTGGTATAGCTTCAACCGTTGAGAACTTTCCTGAAACACAAACAAATGTTTTAAGTTCAAAGAAAGATATACAGCTTTTCCAATTTTTCAGGTCTAATTTGGTTTATTTTGGTTAATTTTAGATTTATCAAATGTACAAGTTATTTAACTTGAAGACATTTCTCACCATTAAGGACAATTAGAACCTTCTTCCACTGTGTGTTTCCAACTTTGGGTGTCTGACAGAAGAGAATCTTGTGCTTGTCACACACAAAAATGCGGTCCAAGACAAACTTGCGCACATTTGTGTGGGTGAGGTTCCAAAGAGATGAATTTCTGCAAACAGTTGATAACAGCTCCAAACGCTTCTCATTCACTGACTGCCAGTCTATGGGCTCCACTACAGAGGGACTAACTGAGGACTAATAGCCACAACACAAACACATGCATGACACCCAAAAACAGATCATATATAACTCTTTACAATTTAAGTTGTTTATGAATAAAGCAAATAAGTGAACGCATTGTACAAACTCTCACCAATATATATGGCTGTGATGCTCCCTTATCTGGCCACTGGACAGAAGGTAATTTCGTCGTAATAGATGGCATGGTCCAAACAAACATGTTTGTCCTCCCCGCAAAGTCTGAAAATGTATTCAGGGGAAACTGTCAGAGTGCCTTATGGCCAATGAATATAAAATACATGTTGTGGGACTTTTTAAATGACAAATAAAACATAGGTAGACACTTTAAACCAATCTGTCCACACAGAAATGCTGACATAATGTGATAACACATACCACCTGGTATTCTGAAGCTGAAGTTGATGAACTTGCTGACGAACATAAGGATGAGTAGCACCCAGCCACAAGCACCAACCAGCAACCAATGACGACGCATTATTGGCACATGGACAGGCAAAAAAAAAAGAAGTCCTACAATAAAAACATATTTGGGCTGAGAAAATAATGAGTTACTATTTATGGATTACTATTTGCTGTTGAATGCATTAAAAATAATTAACGTTAACACAGTATTTATCTTTTTCAATTCCTGAAACATGCTAATGTACTTTAAGCTAATGTATTTTTCCCATATCCTTTGATTTAACATTACAGTATATTATCACACTATCTGTGTGCTTCTCACCAGCTCTGTGAAGCAACAGAGGTCAACCAGGATGGTCTGCATGTATCCAACCGTGCTCACCGCCTCATCCTCCTCTTTGGCACAACTTAGTTTGTAAGTCTGGCTTTTGATCCTATCAGTAGCATTCTTGTCTCTGTGATTAAGACAAGCAGGTGTAAGGTTAACTAGTCATTTTTATTACTTATGAAAACTGTTGCCTCTGGCTTAGTTGATGACAATTAATATTCAACAATATTCAATATTACACGCTGTAGTGTCACCTACTCCAGTAACACTTAGTTTGATAAAATGTGCTTTTGCATAATTTTTATGATTTTATATTGCACTGAAATGCACTGGACTGTCACTAAATTCAGTTCAAATATCACTGCTCTGCTGCTGGTTATACTACAACATTTAGTTTGATAAAATCTTTTTGCATAATTTTTATGATTATTTATTATGAAATAAAATCAATACATTCACTGTTAATAGAAAAAAATATTCAATAACTTCACTGCTATACAGCGTAATGCCATCAAAATCAGTAAGCAATTATCATGCAAAAGCTATGGTTGCAACTAGTACTGTAGTCATAGACTGTAAAAAAAATATGAACATAGTGTCCGTGACGTCACCCATAGGATTCTGAAGAGCAGTTTTGAAGCATAAAGTAGGGTCGAGCTGGCCATTGCCATCTTAGCAGCGCGTCACTCCCGGATAACAGAAAATAGGCAAAAAGGCGGGACGTGGGCGGAGGTGACACGATGACTTACAGACAGCAGACAAACGGCTATCCACCTGTCACTCAAAGTGGCCACGCCCTTAATTATGCAGAACTTTAAGGCTTTATATAATGTAAATGAATGAGTTAAAAAAAAGGTTGCTGGGGGAGGTTGCCGCTTGACTGTAGTATGTTAGCTGGGTACCAACATCATTTGTTATTATTTTTATGTGCTATTAACCAGCAGCAGAGCAGTGATATGTGAACTGAATTTGGTGACAGTCCAGTGCATTACAGTGAAGTTATTGAATAGTTTTCATTTAAAAAAAAAAAAAATTGTATGCAAAAGCACATTTTATCAAACTAAGTAAGATATAGTATGTTATGGTATGACCTAGTAATAGTAGTCTATTAATGTGTAAACTGGATTAAGTGACACTACAGTGTGTAATATTGAAGTTTTCGGGTTTTACACTTTGCAGACGGTCCCTTTGGACTCTCTGCTCAGAGATCTATTTATATTATAAGGCTAGTTGTGAGGAAAATTAGGTTGAAGCTCATTGTCTATGTTAAAGATGAGTCATTAGTGTTTAGCTCATGAGTTATTGATCCGGGAAATTTAAATCTGTGCATTTCAACTTTCAACTCCTTGAACTAAGCACTTCGTATTTCTTTAAACTTAAGAGTCCAAGTTCAAAATAAAACTCTATGAACTGCTCCATTGTTACCGTACTGAGCTGTTTGAAACACTGCCAGCGGGACATTAAACAGGAAGTGTACTCACAGCAAGTTTTGCGAGGGAATGCAAAAGTTTTGAAAAATATTTTTTCCTCCCATCCTAAACCTTTTCCACCACCTTTAGGGGCTCCGTACTTCTCATAAACAAGCATAATTTTACTAATCCCTGCAGGTTTCGAGTAGAGATCGACCTATATTGGTTTTTCTATAGCCGATGCTTAGAGGTCAGGGTCAGCTGATGGCCGATATGTGATGCCGATTTTTGAGCTGATATCTTGAATTTTCCCCTTCATTTGCATGCTAAAATGTCACACTAATAATAAGTGGATGCACAACATTTCTAAACTTAACTTCATTTATTGAACACTGACTTGAACCAGCTCTAGAATTTTAATTTTGTGCACTGCACGGTAATAAAATAAAATATTTATCCAAAGTTAACCAAACAAGTCAATAAACTGACCAAGTATTAAATATATAAAACACGTAATATAAAAATAACGTGTCAATCATTTACATTACAACTTTTGAACATTTATCAAGCAGATTTTTTCAAGTTTGTTGTAACATAAATGTAAACTTAAATATACATTTAAATAAAATAAATACTTTATCACTTAAACTTTATCAAAAAAAAAAAAAAAAAAAAAAAAAAAAAACACAGTTGTACCTGGTACGTTAAATTTTTCACTCTTTGTTATATTGCAGCCATTTGCTAAAAGTTTTTTTTTTTTTTTTTTTTTGTACACACAGCACCCCATATTGACAGAAAAACAGAGAATTGTTGACATTTTTGCAGATTTATTAAAAAAGAAAAACTGAAATATCACATGGTCCAAAGTATTCAGACCCTTTGCTCAGTATTGAGTAGAAGCACCCTTTTGATCTAATACAGCCATGAGTCTTTTTGGGAAAGCTGCAACAAGTTTTTCACACCTGGATTTGGGGATCCTCTGCCATTCCTCCTTGCAGATCCTTTCCAGTTCTGTCAGGTTGGATGGTAAACGTTGGTGGACAGCCATTTTCAGGTCTCTCCAGAGATGCTCAATTGGGTTTAAGTCAGGGCTCTGGCTGGGCCATTCAAGAACAGTCACGGAGTTGTTGTGAAGCCACTCCTTCGTTATTTTAGCTGTGTGCGTAGGGTCTTGTTGGAAGGTGAACCTTCGGCCCAGTCTGAGGTCTTGAGCACTCTGGGGAAGGTTTTCGTCCAGGATATCCCTGTACTTGGCCGCATTCATCTTTCCCTCGATTGAAACCAGTCGTCCTGTCCCTGCAGCTGAAAAACACCCCCAACAGCATGATGCTGCTACCACCATGCTTTACTGTTGGGACTGTATTGGACAGGTGCCTGGTGCCTGGTTTTCTCCACACATAGCACTTAGAATTAAGGCCAAAAAGTTCTATCTTGGTCTCATCAGACCAGAGAATCTTATTTCTCACCATCTTGGAGTCCTTCAGGTGTTTTTTTAGCAAACTCCATGCGGGCTTTCATGTGTCTTGCACTGAGGAGAGGCTGCCGTCGGGCCACTCTGCCATAAAGCCCAGACTGGTGGGGGGCTGCAGTGATGGTTGACTTTTTACAACTTTCTCCCATCTCCCAACTGCATCTCTGAAGCTCAGCCACAGAGATCTTTGGGTTGTTCTTCTTTACCTCTCTCACCAAGGCTCTTCTCCCCCGATAGCTCAGTTTGGCCGGACGGCCAACTCTAGGTCGTCCTAAACGTCTTCCATTTAAGGATTATGGAGGACACTGTGCTCTTACAAACCTTAAGTGCAGCAGAATTTTTTTGTAACCTTGGCCAGATCTGTCCCTTGCCACAATTCTGTCTCTGAGCTCTTCAGGCAGTTCCTTTGACCTCATGATTCTCATTTGCTCTGACATGCACTTTGAGCTGTAAGGTCTTATATAGACAGGTGTGTGGCTTTCCTAATCAAGTCCAATCAGTATAAATCACACACAGCTGGACTCAAATGAAGGTGTAGAACCATCTCAAGGATGATCAGAAGAAATGGACAGCACCTGAGTTAAATATATGAGTGTCACAGCAAAGGGTCTGATTACTTAGGACCATGTGATATTTCAGTTTTTCTTTTTTAATAAATCTGCAAAAATGTCAACAATTCTTTTATATACCGATGGCGGTATATAAAAAAAGATTACAAATTTTGGCACGATATATCGGTCAACCTTCACAACAAAACAAAAAGCGCGTGCCCCACTGATCTATATACTAAGTTGAAAACACGGATGGAATCCAGTCATAAAAACATCACAGAATGTGTCAAATTTTGGATAAATTGATCAAAAGTAGGTCAGTACCAAGTGTGCCACACGAGTCCTTAAAAGTGAAGCCAAAGTGTCCAAAGCCATTTTTTTTTCATTTTTTTTTTTAAATCAGACGGAATTGGCCAAGAAAATTGCAATCGGTGCATTTCTATATATAATAATGTAAGTACTGACGGTAACAAGGTTGCACTGTTGAGGCTCGAACAGACTCTCGAGGAGAAATCGATACCAATGAATGCAGCACACACAAAAGAAACTCATTTAACATACTGTGGTTAAAATCCAAAATGTGGAGTCTTTATATTTTTTTTACATATTTAAAGTTAAGCAACATCACACAACCAAAAGTGCTGTTTTCTTGAATATTGTGACATTGATTTTATAGTCACTTACATTTAAGATGCAATATTAACTGTTTTTTGTTCCGTTTCAGCAATGAATCAGCCATTTGAACAAATCATTTGAATAAATGACTCAATGTCCATTAAGAGTGTCACCTGCCGCCACCTATTGGCGGTTTAATTAAAAAAATAAGTATCATTCTTTCCAACATTTCTTATTTGTATATCAATTAAAACATCTAAAAACATTATTTAATGCAGTTGTAATTTTTGGTGTAAAATTATTTAACTTGATTGGTAACAGCCCTATAGTCTTATTATTCTAACTGAATTTATTGATCAAATTTAGGAATTTAAGATGAAAGAGGAAATATACTGAAAGCGGGATTCTGAAATCCACTGCCGCTTCAATATACCTGTATATATCCTAATTAAATTCATAATCAAAGCCTTAATCAATATTTATCCTCCTATATTATTATAATGATTCTTTCCAGTTATGATTTTGCTTAATCAAGAGAACCACTGATTGTTTCTTGTTTTCTAAAGTTTGTATTTGGTCTCTCTCTGAGGAGTGACTGAGGGTCTGGCCTAGGGATGTGTGATGTGTCGCTAAACACTTGATAGCAACATGTTGTCGTGTGTTTGGATTTTGGAGGCATCACACACCCCTAACATGCCAGGAGTGCAGTAACAGTGCTTGCTCACTTAGCCCGGCTTCCAGATATGAAATATGGATTTGTCTTTCATTTCTATTATATGTTATTCATTTTATATTTCCTTTTACTGAAACACTAAAGAATCAAGATGAATATTGCCTGTACTATTGTCTGTACCTCTCACTGAGAGAAAGCACATGTTATCAGTATGTTTTGGGAAACTTTCTGGTTAGAACTGGAGCTCAATCAGCTCCAACCTTGGAGAGAGTGTGTATCTGTGTATGTGCGCAATATTCTGTGTTACAGGTCAGTGTTGAGAAGGTGTACAATGGGCATCCTAAGATGGTGTAGACTTGTTGTTCTGGGCAAGCTGGCGCCTGCTCCAGACCTGGAAGGTCACTACATGTCTAATTCCGGGGTGAAAGCATCAACAAGTGATTTATGGACACGTGCATCTGATTTACTGACAATGTGTGGAAATTTGTGTGTACATTTACCATGAACATTTTCTCTGAGCCAATCAAAATCATCCACCTTGCAGTAATGACGTGGATAGACCTTGAAAACAGTATAACTGTTGGGACAATTGTATGTACGTAACGACAAGACTGGTAGCGGCCTACAAACTCCTCGTGAGACTTGAAGCTGGCTTCTGCTGATGAAACTGCAAACTATTCTTCAGTAAATTTAAGTAATTGCACTCCTGACTCTTGGTCTTCATTATTCACGGCTGGTCTTGGGTCATAAACTATTAACCCCTAACAATACATTTAATAACATAAGGGGGAAAAAAATGCCCTTGGGGTAACTATCACAAATATGCAGATTTAAATATGTCAAAGATGATAGAACACTGATGAGAATATTGCTTCAGAATAAATTGTATTTACAATACAAAAATCAAATTTTTTCCCAACAAGCAACTTTTTTTATTTGCACAATTGAATGACTGATTTACTTGCACATGAATGTCAAGCCCTGATATAAACATTTTAGTTGTGGTGCTCCTATATTTTTGCTGGTGCTCCTAACATTTTGAAGTTGGGAGCACCAGTGCTACCAAGTAAAAAAGTTAATTTCAAGCCCTGCACTGATAGATTCAATACGCTGGAAGGCCAAGTTGATGAATGTGTTAAGAAGATGAGTGGCTGTGTTTCGAAGAATTACAGAACAAATTTAAGGCAATAGAAGATTGTTTGGTGTATCGAATGTGAATGTGAGAGAGTCAAGAGAGTTGTGAAAATGTCTGTACAGGAATTTGGTCAATCAATGGAAGATTGTCTGAAAAGACAGGATGTACAACTTGATGCCAAGTTCAAATCTCTTACTCCTCCAATGTCCACGCCTGTAACATCCAAAATGTGCAGTGATGCTCATAACACTGGTCACTTATGTTCAACAAAGTTCTCTAACTAGTCAAGAGAAATGGTAATGCCTTACAATCCACCGGTCAAATTAGACTTTCCCTGTTTCAGTAATAAGCAAGACGAGGATCCTATTCTGTTCATTGAACACTGTGAGCAGTCAGATCACTGAGTGATCAGGAAATCTTAGCTTCTCTTAATACAGGTGACCGATAAACACAGGTGGCAAGCCGAGAGAAGGAAGGTAGTTGGGGGCATTTCAAAGATATTTTTTTACGATGCTCTGTGTTCTGTTTAAGATGGAGAAGGAACATGTCTGACAAAAATCTGGCCATATTACACAACTGCAACCCCACCTTTCTTAAGTAAGAGGTGCAGTGACAAATGTGGTGAGCTGGTCAGAATTGGGAAACAAAATGGACATGATTTTGATAAAACAAAAAAAAAAATATTGGAATCAGATAAATTCTGAAGAGCAAAAAACAAACAACAACAACAACAAATAAAAAAAAAACAGACATAACATACACCAGCAAGCACCAGAGTGGCTAAAAGTTTGGGCTGTTATTAACCTTTTAATATTATAATGTGTAAGTAAGGGCTCCCTATATAGTTAATAGAAAGCAAATACATAAAAAGCAATTCTGTAAAACTGCTGTACCGAACCATCAGTTTTGTGTACCGTTACACCCTTCCTTACCCAATATGGTTTACCATCTGCAAGCAGCCAGAACAAGTGCCAGTTTTTCCACTTCTTCAGGCCTAGTCCACTCGTATACAGGTATTTTTATAACCAGAGTTTTTCTTTTGTTTTAAAAAACACTTGCGTCCACACAAGCACGTTTAAAAAAAAAAATGTCCACATGAAAATGAAAAAACACACTATGATTGGCTGCCTGATTTCCACATGGGTCCCATCCACGGCACTGAGGGATGCCGTAGGCTCGGTGAAAGCCTTCTACAAGTTCCTTTACTTTGGACTCAGTGACAGGTAACTGTATATACACAGGGGCAGGACCCAACTGTAATAGCTTCACACACTTGCTTTACCATTTTGCATTACTGCATTCTGGCACCTCTGTTCTGCAATACAATGAGATAACTACGCATGTATCTGTATACATTTGATAAGCGCTGTTAGCAGAGTTATTAAAAGCTACGTCCGCCATTGTGTAAACTCGACTCATGTAAACCAAAGAGATAACGGCACACAATCTGATGTCAAACAAAGGAGAGAACACCGCATACTTCGAATTCACAAGCCGAAATCTCTGGTTTCTCCATCTACATGACAACGCTGCAACCGGAGTTTCTAAAAATCTTCACCCTGGCCGGAGTTTTCAAAAAAGTCCGGTTTCAGTAACCGGATACTGCGTTTGCGTGTGGACGAACAGCCAAATCGTGTAGAAAGAGCTGCGGTTTTGAAAATACTCATGTTCATGTGGACAGGACCTCAGTCTACTTCCTGTTGGCCATAACCACACCTTCCATTGATGTACTCTCAACTCCAAGCATATGACTTGGTTCAATGACAGGTTTGGACTGGAGGTGGCTGGATAAGATGGTTTGTTTTGTTGGGAGGTCATACATTCTTTGCAATGCACTTGGCCAAATCTTACACTTGGCCAGTATACCATGTCTAGTAATCCGAGCAGTGTTTTGAGGCTGCACAAATGGCCACTCAAAGGCCATTTTATTATTATTCTTTTCCGAAATGAATCGCATTTTTGAGGGCCTAAACATGCTTAAACTCATGAAATTTTGCACACGCATCAGAACTGGCACAAATTTACATCTGATATATCAGTTTTTGCCATTTCCAGGCATCGTACTTTAACTCCTCCTAAAGTTTTAATCGGATCATCTTCAAATTTGGTGAGTGTAAAGGGGCATTCACACTACACATTTCATTCCACTGACCTCCATTCATACGCATGCGAATGCGTTAGAACACAAATGCAAGCTCATGCATAAAGTTTCGCAAATTCAAGTTAGGTGACCTAAAAATTTGCATTACGTGAGGATGTGTGACCAGTAGAATATCGATACATCATGGCGTGAATGTCGAGTAGACTGTATATTTTTACATTTTGAATGCATTACTAATTGTTATATGTTGAATTCATGTTTATAAAAAAGATGCTGCAGAATTTTGTGCTCAAAGTCATGATAGTGATCGCAGCTTAATCTTAAGGCCTTTGCAATGCTCAATTGGAAGTGACAGGTTTAACACTGTTATGGACTTCTAGCAAAATATTAAAAGGTCATGTCAAAAATGTCATTTAGAATATTTCCTCTTTCTTCTGCAGACTGATTCGTGGACCATAGTTTTTACCAAAATGCAATAGTTACAGTTACTGTTAAGTATTTAAACCCATAATAAATGTGATTGTCAGTCTTGAAAGTCAGTCTATTATTTTCTTTGATAGTGGCAAATTCTCGTAAAGAGAATTATCGTAAATACGAGTTTTCTAGTTAAAAATTAGGAACGCCCTCTCAAGTCAAAATTTTAATGCGAATCACGACTTCAGAAGTCGGAAGTAGGAAATTTTCGATAGCACGGGAGGGAAGCATATGTGTCTATGTCTGTAACAACAGCTTTACTTCAGTAAGAGTAAACTTAATAGCCTAACTATAATATTTTGCCGGAGATCATTGATAAAATAGACCGTTCAGAAGCGCTGTATTCACTATTTTTAGTTTAATTTGGATATATAGGCCTAGTCTATTTTCCACATAGTGCTTTCATTACGAGACCCGGGCTAATAACATAGCTAACAACTCAAAAACCTCACTAAGCAGCAGCGAGTAACTAATATCATACAGCTTTTAAGATTAAATATGATAAACTGAAAAAGAAACGATTTCACCTCACCCAGCGTCATTGCCTAGTCTACACATTTTAAATAACCTAAGGTTAATCCAAACCTTTTCAATGCACATCTTCTGTGTCTTCTGTCATCTCCTGTTGTCGGGGTTCCCAGAGTAATTCGGGTGCTGTATTCCGCTGAACATTAGCTGCGTCCGTAATCAGTCACTCGTCAACTGTGCTTTGTCTATGAAAGGCAATATTGTCCTTTATGGAGAATAAGGGAATGAAAACAGATCAGCGAATTCTGGACGCTGACGTAATTACAGTGCGCCAGAGAGCGCTCTGACTATAGATATGTGTACGCATAGATATACATAATAAAGGCTTACGGCGGAGTCTCTAACGTCATCAGCGGCGGCCATCTTGTCACAGGCAAGCTTTCTGGCTCTGTGGTACCTGATGTAAGGTGAGTGATCTGCATGAACACAAATACTCTTATCTCGCTAAAATCTTGACGGATTTACAAATGGTTTGGTTTCTTACAAACGTTATTAACGTGGCTATAATTCTGAATGCTTGAATATGATGAAATTGCAGCTTTTCTTTTCGAAAAACTTAATCGTGCAGCATAGTTGTGTATCATGGCAACTTGCGCAAGTTATTAAGGCTGAGACCACAATCGAGCTGTTCAATTATATAGGTTTTACTGACACCAATAACGATTTTAATTTATGATATTATTATACTAACTCAAATTTCAGGATTTGTTGTGCGACTGGCTCTGAAGAAGCTGTCCTGTGATA
This sequence comes from Paracanthobrama guichenoti, assembly GCA_018749465.1. Lineage (NCBI taxonomy): Eukaryota > Metazoa > Chordata > Actinopteri > Cypriniformes > Gobionidae > Paracanthobrama > Paracanthobrama guichenoti. Next base: position 26,362,226 of record CM031943.1, read on the forward strand.
TCTGCCGTGACAGATGCTGCATCTGCCATCAAGGACCAGAGCTACCACCTGCTGACTTCAAAAAACATTGGAGGTCTGGTGATTCCATCAGAAGGCACAGTGAGGGTCGTCAGGGCAGCAGAGTGGGTCATTTGTCAGGCATCAGCAAGTACCAGACGATCCTTACGTTGTACGGAAGAGGATAGGGTCAGGCTAGGATGTGTTTGTACTCAGGGAGCACATTGGCGAAACACAGTATGGCATAGACAGCCACCACCATATGCTGTTAACATTAGTTGTGTCCCTGTTTTTTAAGCTAAGGCTGCACCACATCGCTAAAATGACTAACCTTAGCTTACAGAGCAACAACATGCAACAGAAGCTCAATAAAACTGTCCTTTTCAAAGGGCACTAGCCAAAGCTATGTTTTTTGGGTCTTTTTTTTTAATTTTTTAATGGTTTTTTTTTTTTTATCTCTGTCCTCCACAGTAGTGTAGTTCTCTCTACAGGGTGGGGATTTCAACATGCAGCATTTCTTTATGTATATATTTGTAAAGGGGAATCTTGTACCTATTTTTTTATTGCAAATAAAGGTCACTTTTATAATAGTTTAAAAATAGAGACTTCTGTGTAATTATTCCATATTTTGTGTAGTCATTCTATATCAGAACCTCTGACATACAAGCCAAATAGTCTACAAGAAACTTCAGAGTGTTACCTTTCATTTGAGACCAGGATTATGCTTCTATACTAAGTGGTTGCCACACAGTAAGCCTTTTATTGTCAGTATGCATTTTGCCTATATTAATTTAACATGAATACCTTGTGCGTGTGTATATTCATTGCACATATCTGTTCTGTTCAATCTTATTTTCATATGGAAGTCCATACCAAACTGTTTGAAAATCGGCAGAAAATTGAGCAAGTTATGGTTATTTAAAAAGTACATGCACCATTAAAACACAATTTTACGAGTGAGCGAACTGACTGTGACAAGATGGCCGCCAGGTGCGGACGTCGACCTCCATTGGCTAGCAGTTCGGACAAGACATCTAGTCTTTATGTACATCTATGTGTGTACGGCTCTGACGCGGAAACAACTTCGTCATAGTCGCCGATTGGCTCAAGCACAGATATGCATAGCTAATTTTTCACAAAATATATTTATAATGTACAAAAAAGGGTATGAAGGCATTTTTATATTATTTATTTTATGTTACTCCTGGCTCAATGTTTGTCATGTTTTGTTTGTCTACTGTTTATAATTCAATTTTTGTTGTTAAATTTGAATTGTAACTGTGTATTTTCTTTTATATATGTTCAATAAAATAAATACAAATAAATAAACATACATGAGCGCTCGAGCACTCACGGAAGAACACGAGATATTCTCCATTCAGTTTTAACCAATAAAAAACGATTGCAGCTTCCAGACACGACTATATCTTCTCGTTTTTATACTTATTTTGAGGCTGTTTCTATGGCGTTATTTTAATGATAAACGCGAGCTCATTTAACTAACTCTCCGATCGCAAGCGGCTTCCTCCCATAGAAAACCGTTATTGTGTTCAGTCACTTTAGTGGGTTTGTACAGTACAGTACAAATTATTATTATTATTATTATTATTATTATTATTATTATTATTAGGGCCCAAGCCCTGAAAGGGCGCAGAGCCCTATTGTTCTTCTAAGGATTATTATTGTTGTTGTTGTTGTTGTTATTATTATTATTATTATTATTATTATTATTATTATTTATTTATTTTTTTCTTTCGCCTTTTTGGCATTTTTGGGGCCCTTATCATGCCCGAAAACTCTTGAAACTTTGCACACGCATCAGAATGCGCAGCCAACAGGGTTTGGGCTGAAGATGGTACCCGGGCGTGGCAGGGGGGCTCAACAGCGCCCCCTTTTAAAACTTTGTCCATATATCAAACAAACTTGCACATATTAGTATGAAACTTGGTACACATATGGAGCTCATCGGGCCGAACAACTTCCGCACTCATAGTTATAAGCTTCGCCCAACAGGAAGTGAGCTATTATGGGTTGTTCGGAAAAAGCAAGCTCTGGAATTTAATATACTCCTCCTAGGCGATTGACCCGATCAGTGCCAAACTCGGTAGCGTGAAGTCAAGGCATTGAGGATGCTAAATTGCGAGCAGATTTTTGATATCTCGCCGTGGCGAGGAGACAACAGGAAGTATGTTATAACTTCTGCATACATTGACTGATTTGGATGAAACTTCAGCTGTGTGTTCGTTGTAAGAGGCCGATCACATGGATGTGACTTTTGCGAGTCAAAGTTATAGCGCCACCAACTGGCAGCAGGAAGTGTGTCATTTTCAAAAATGATTTGAAATCACTTATTTTCACCCGATTTACTTCAAACTTCATCAGTATAATGTCAAAACATGGCAGATATAGACATATGAATGGATTCCTGATATTTTAAATACTGTTGCCATGGCAACGTGTCAAAGTTGAATAATCTTTTAGGGTGTTTTTGAGACTCTTAGCATGCTTGAAATGGCATGAAACTCAACACACACATCAGTGATGCCTTCCAGTAGATATGGCCAAAGACTTAGACACGGGCGTGGTGGAGGGGCTCAGTAGCGCCACCTTTTGACAAAAGTGGGGGGTTCGTTTTATCTACAGTCACCAAACTCTGTATATATATTGTTCTCATCAAGCCAGATATCTTTCTAATTTACAGTCATTAGCCCTAACCAACAGGAAGTCAGATATTTTGGTTTGAATTTTGAATTTTTGAATAAACAGGCTCTGAGTTATTATAAACTATTCGTAGGAGATGCATGGCATCGACACCAAACTCGGGCAACATGAAACAAAGACACTGAAGATGCTATAGTGCGAACGATTATAGGATATCTCAAACAGTGCTGCTATGGCGAGGGATTAAATGAAGGACAATGAATGTCATTCTGAACTCAATTTGTAGAGCACTGCAATATAGTTTTATATAATTAGTTTAATAATTATGTTAATAAAAATATAAAAAGACCTTTAGATAAATACTGGACTTAAGGATTTAAAAAAATGTAAGCTGCAAAAGATAACTTTGCACTCATTTCAAAGGGACCTATGACATCCTATGACATGAAATTCATCTAAATTTAAATGATATCACGGATGAGGCTGTTGTGGTTAACGATTATATTTGCTGCAGTAAATGTGGCATATTCAGAATACTTTAATATAGTTATTTTATATTTAACAGATTTAAAATCATATTGTAGCAAATGATAACTTCACATTTGAAATTAAACTATGACACTATATCACTATTCAGACAGGACTCATTTTCTAAATGACATTTGAGTTACAATTCTTATCACATGAAATCTGAGATTTCATGTACTCAATCAAGATAGTATTCTTTTTTTTTTTTTTTTTTTTACAGAGGTGTGTGTGTGTGTGTGTGTGTGTGTGTGTGTGTTTTCTATACAAGATACATGGGCTTTACAGAAGGTCATGTGCTGTGTTTGCAAAGATCACGTATGACGCATGTCTTTAAATTAATTATTTACTGATAGAATTCAAATTTATTAAAAAAGTAAATTTCACATGATTTTATAAAAGTGGCTGTTTATAATAAACTTCCATAAAATTTAGACACGCATCTTACTCTTACCTGATTAAAATCATTGTTGCGGTTTCTGTGACTTGGCTACATTTATTAATTTTGTAATTAACACTTTTTATTGGATACCACCCATATTTAAATGAAACACTTTTTTAACAGTAGCTAAGGTAGGTCAAAAACACATGAAGAGAAATGTTAGGATAATACAACATCAGCATTTGGACAGTATTCTGCGCTCATTTGAAATTGACCTTTGACATCATCTGACATGAAATTCATCTAAATTCTAAAATCTCATAGATGTTGTGGTTTGTGGTCATAGCAGCACCAACTGCTGCAGTTAATGAGGTGAATTCAAATGACTTTGACAGTCATTTTGTTAAAACATTATTTTCACTACAAAAAATAAATAAATAAACAACTTGCCTTGTACTTTACATAATGATGACTGATCTTAAGATATTTTAACGTATAATATGTGTTGTGCGTACCCATGTTTACACGTACACAACAATAGAAAAAAACTATACAAATACCTTGAATTAAATACTGGCCTTCTGCACTTACACATTTTTGAGCTGCAAAAGATAACTTTGCACATTTGAAAGTGACTTATTATATCCTATGACAATAAAATGAATCTATATTTAAATGACATCATGGGTGTGGCTTGTGGTCATAGTGGCACCAGCTGCTGCGGTAAATGTGGCATATTTAAAATATATATTTTTAAATATTCTTCTGTTTAAATGCATATTGCCTGTCGTGCACAGTTGCCCTGAAGCCACAGGGCCACGGGGTGGCGGTGACACCAGCTTGGGCCCGTCATCGCTGCTTGCAGCTTTAATTATTATTATTATTCTTATTATTAAGGCTGCACTCTCTGAAGGCCGGATTTGAAGTGCGATTGCGTCACAGCGGCCCTGTCCCAAATGGCACCTTAAACCCTCATGGTCTTCCTCTGAGCAGTGGCGTAGGCAGAATTTAATTTTTGGTCGGGCCTGGGCAAAAGAGAGCGGGCACTTTCAAGATACCTATTGTGCAGTGGTGGGGCATACATGTACCACCCACAAATTACATCTATGCTTTCAGGTAAAAAAATGGAGGACTCAATATTCAGGTCATTTCAATCTTATTTTCTTTGATCCTATTGAAAAATAAATCGTAGAACACACCTTCTAAAACTACCATGTCTCAGCCACGAACATGCCCATGCCAGTCTCACTGTCAACATAAACCAAAACTGTAACTGCAACCTGTCCACATACAAAACATGAGCAGCAGTTACAACACACGTTAGACACTTTATTTTCACTTTTCAAATATATTCTTAATTTTTAATGAAAATAAACGCCTTTCCGATCTGATATGTGATGGGAAAGGAAGTAGAGCGAGCAAAAGGCGGATTCGAACCTCGGGTCGAATTGCATCAAAATTTAGTGCCACGCATCGTACCCCTATAATATGGAGCCGGATCAAAAATAATGCATTTAAAAAACAATATTCATAAATGCACATCAAAATTTACATAACAAAATCCAATTCGTAAATTCAAAACTCAATTCATAAAGTAAAAGCATAAATACTTTTGCTCACACAAATGCATCTTACCTAAATACATTTTTAATCTTTACACAAATATGTACATATTAAGTTCTTGAATTAATTTCCATCACACGTTTATGAAAGATTTTATGGATTGTTGAAGCTGCATTTGCAAATCGTCACACATGCGTGGACTGCTTTGCATTTGTGTGTGGTGTTTTTGAGACCTTCCTGGCAGGTTATGATTCATACATATCTTTTTTTGGAGGATGTTCTGTTTAACCAGTCATGGTGAGCTTTTAATCCACCAATCAAAACGCTCTTTACTGAACAGACTCAAGAATCTCAACACTGCACTTGTGCTGTGCATTGCTCCGTGATCGGGTCCTTTAGGTAAAGACATTTTAATGGGTACTCTTTTTCTAATAACTGATTACAATTTCTACAAAATTACATTATGATTTATATTGTTTGCACAAAATACAGCTACCCGGTTAGCCTGCTGTCTTATACACCAAAGTTGCACATACCCTGTTTATTCAGATCAATCTGTAATGTTATTAAATAAGTGTTAAATGTCCAGATATTTCATTTATTAACAACAATTATGTAATGTGTTCTCCCAACAAACACAGCAACGTTGTTTCACGTTGTGAAAAGGTTGTGATAAGCTACCACCTTTTTACATAGGTTGTGATCCTTTTTTTTTTTTTTTTTTTTTTTTTTTATAAAAACTTTTTATTCACAATGTATTTATAAAGTTTTTATCACGCTTTATCATGCTGTCATCAAAATATTTTTTTTTCTTACTGTTATCTTTGAAAAAGGACTTTAATATAAAACAATATTATAACTGTATAGTAAGAGAAATAGATTAAGTGGTCTTTTTAAATCTATTTATAGTTCATCACAGGTTACAATATTTCTGTAGATCTGAATATTCAGCTCATTACTAGCTCTTTTTACATTTCACCTTACCTGTCGGGCTGACCTCTGGTTGTTGCCCATTTAATAAGACTATGTTAACATGTAGGCCTAATAATTTATACTACACACAAATTTAGTCACTCATTGTATTTATTCACAAAATATAAAAAGCAATATGATAGGTAGTTCACAAAAAATACAAAGCTGTCATTTACTCATCCTTGCGGTATTCCTAATTTAAACCTGTATGACTTTATTTCCGTGTGTTGAACACAAAGGCAATGTTGAATGACAATGTTAACCTTAGTCAGGAGATATTAAGCATAATGTTCCTTATTCACCATTTACTTTTTGAACCAAAGAAAGTGAATGGTGAATAAGGAACATTAACATTATAGAACTAACAAAGTCATACACGTTTGGAATAAATATATATATATATATATATATATATATATATATATATATATATATATATATATATATATATATATATATATATATATATATATATATATATATATATGAATAGTGTTAAATAATAACAGCTTTTTCGTTGTTCGTAGAGATAATAATAATAATAATAATAATAATAATAATAATAATAATAATAATAATAATTCTAAACAGAAAAAAATATGCCAATAAAACAAAATGGTACAAATAAAAGTACAGCATATGCAAATCATGCAATGACTGGCAAATTTAAATATAAGAACATTAACAAATAGAAAAATCCAAGAAACTTCAGTTATAGCAGAAGAAGAAAAAACTGCATTTCATCTGTAAAATGTAAATTTTCTAATTTTAACTAGTTACAATTATTAACTAGTCAATTATTTTGTTGCAATTATTATAATTATATTGCAATTTAATAAATTTTTGCTCTAAAACTATTTTTTTCCAACACAAATTACAGATAATCCAAAATACAATTTAGAATTTATTAATTAATATATATATTACATATTACATAAAGTTTATAATGACTATTATTGTTCAATCCATAATATTTTATAATATTGGCATACCTGATTTTGAGAAACAGTCTGTGTTTTAGCTGTTTTTCAGCACTTTCATAGCAGGTTACATTGTTATGCCAGTAGGTGCCAGCGAAGGGCTGTCTTAATGAGTTAGTTAGTAAACCATTCATTCAATGCTGAGTCATACGGAGCCCCACACATGATGTGCAAGAAAATTGTGATGTGCGCACAATTTACTAATTCGTTCCCTCGATTTATAAATCGTTCGTACGATTTAGCCTACTATTTTCCCCTGCATGTCATGTGCAGGGCTCCGTAGATTAATTCTGTTGTAGTGCAGAATTCTGTGACCCCAGTTATAAGGTTAGATTAGGGATGGGTTTAGCAGTAGGCTGGATTTGCTAAATACAGCGCCAACTAGGGTCACATGATTTGGTAGGTCACAGATTTAGGCACAACACCGGAAATCTGACGCTTAATTTCATAGAGATCATTGCATTGATTAACGTTGATGCCTGTCATGTGAAATCCCCTTAACCACTGAAAGAATAATATGACAAAGATATAGATATACAGGAAATGTGGGGGGAATTTTGTTTCACACTGGTGCACTAAATACGTAGATGTATTATAGCAAACAAAGTTTAGTCATGTTCCTGAGTGCATTCTTTTTATAAGTACAAACCCAATTCCAAAAAAGTTGGGACACTGTACAAATTGTGAATAAAAAAGGAATGCAATAATTTACAAATCTCATAAACTTATATTTGATTCACTATGGAATATAGATAACATATAAAATGTTGAATGAGACATTTTGAAATGTCATGCCAAATATTGGCTCATTTTGGATTTCATGAGAGCTACACATTCCAAAAAAGTTGGGACAGGTAACAATAACAGGCTGGAAAAGTTAAATGTACACATAAGAAACAGCTGGAGGACCAATTTGCAACTTATTAGGTTAATTGGCAACATGATTTGGTATAAAAAGATCCTCTCAGAGTGGCAGTGTCTCTCAGAAGTCAAGATGGGCAGAGGATCACCAATTCCCCCAATGCTGCGGCGAAAAATAGTGCAATATCAGAAAGGAGTTTCTCAGAGAAAAATTGCAAAGAGTTTGAAGTTATCATCATCAACGGTGCATAATATCATCCAAAGATTCAGATAATCTGGAACAATCTCTGTGCTTAAGGGTCAAGGCCGGAAAACCATACTGGATGCCCATGATCTTCGGGCCCTTAGACGGCACCGCATCACATACAGGAATGCTACTGTAATGGAAAAAACAACATGGGCTCAGGAATACTTCCAGAAAACGTCGGTGAACACAATCCACTGTGCCATTCGTCATTGCCGGCTAAAACTCTATAGGTCAAAAAAGAAGCCATATCTAAACATGATCCAGAAGTGCAGGCATTTTCTCTGGGCCAAGGCTCATTTAAAATGAGTGGAAAACTGTTCTATGGTCAGACGAATCAAAATTTGAAGTTCTTTTTGGAAAACGTTTTAGATTACAGCCCGGAAAGTTCTGAGTAAGTAAAGCAAATTTACAGCACAACTTTCAGTAATTATAGTGTAACTATAGTGTAGGTATAAAGTATTTTTTAATTAAGGGGCAATTATTTGTGTAGTTACAGAGTAAGTATGAATCTACGGGCTGTAAATTAAAGTGTTGTTTGTTCCCATCTTGTTTCATTTAGGTAAGTAGGGGAGAGCGGGGCACAACCTAACGCTTTTTGACTTTCTCAGTTTGTGTAAATCCACTTGGGGTTCAGAGTATTTATTTTTTTCCCACATTAATTTCACATGTCTAGTACAAATATGTGGTTTTGTTCCATTAATACAGTGTATACTTTTTTCTTGATTTACCCCGAAAGAATGGAAGTGAAATGTGGCAACATGCCCCGTAGGTGGGGTACATTGTAACATGTGAGGGGGCACATCGTAACATCACCAAATGACAGCTTAAAATGTTACCTGACAAACTAACATATTTTGTCAATAAAATACAATTATTATTTTTTTTTAAATAAAATAATAGCATTTTTTAATAAAAAATAAACTAATTTTTGAGTTTGACAACAAACACATCTCTAAATACAGCTATACAGCATAGTTAAAAACATAATAATAATTAATAATTTCTGAACATTGATCATTATTCACCCTTTTCTCATGGTTTCTCAAAAGAATTCATAAAAGTATAGAATATAATAGCATAGTTCTAATAGGGGCTCATTGTAATGCAGTGTTACAATGCACACCACCTGCGCAACTGGGATTTAAACCATGGCTCGGGTCTTCTGTTGGTTAGATCAGCATTAAAGAACGATCTCCACTGTTAAATAACAGATATAAGATTACAATAATATCAGATTTGTCTTATTTTAAATAAAACAAAAACAAAGATGAAAAATAAACTTAAGTAAGAAATTTACTTTTGCTATGGTTAAATAAATGTTCAGTGATATCTTCCAAAGATTTCTTAATTTTGTGCAATTCTTTCTCTATATAGTGTTTATATATCAACTATTAAATACACAAAGTTCCCTTTCAGTCAGTCACGTTCAACGTACGTCGGACATGTCTTCTTCTCCAGTCATTGTCACTTGCACCACGTTTCATGTTTAGTGTATCTGTCTCCATTGAGGGCTTCAACAGGGCTTCACATGTGATAAATGTAAGGATAGTCAGGCTGATGGAGAAGATTTCAGAATTAGAGACACGCATCCAGACTTTATTTGAGAGTAGTGAGAATGTAACAGCTTTAGACATTGCTTTGGATGCGACTAGCTTAGTGAACTCTGTAAATTCCGGCTGTAGAGCCTGTGCAGCAGGGCAATAGTAGCGGATCAAAAAAACGCTCTTCCGTTCCGATTAGAACATCAAACAGGTTCTCCCCACTCAGTGGCGCAAGTACGATGTCTCAAAGTTTATTGTTCTGGTCCCCTCCCCATTAAAAGGAGTGATGAGATACTTAGCAGACTATCATCACTCAATGGCTGGTTGTCTAAGTGGTGTCCACAAAATGACATAGGGTTCATAGACAATTGGAAAAGCTTTTGGGGCAGACCTGATCTGTTGAAGAAGGATGGCATCCATCCTTCTTGGAGTGGTGCCGCTCTTCTCTCTAGTAATTTGGCACATAGTCTTAGAGCTAAATCTTGACTTACTGGGGCCCAGGTCAGGAAGCAGACAAACTGGCTAAACCGACCGCCTGCTAGCAGTCTCACGTTACCAGAATCAGATAAATCCCAACACATAGAGACTCTTTCACCTAGATATTATCACATAGAGACTGTGTCTGTTCCACGAATTAGTAAATACAAAAAAACATCAAAACCATTCAACAGAAAAACTTAATTGATGTCCAACAAATAAACAACAGATATAATATAGATGAACAAATTATAAAGCTTGGGTTGCTGAATATTCGATCCCTTTCCCCAAAAGCACTTATTGTTAATGACATGATTACAGATAATAATCTAGATGTGCTGTGTTTGACAGAAACCTGGCTAAAACCTGACGACTATATTACTTTAAATGAGTCCACCCCCCAAGATTATTGTTATAAACACGAGCCGCGTCTGAAAGGCAAAGGGGGAAGGGTTGCTGTAATTTATAATAATATCTTCAGTATTACTCAGAAGTCTAGTTTCAAATATAATTCCTTTGAGGTTTTGGTGCTTTATGTAACGTTATGTAGTGTAATTGATAAATCCCATTTGACATTTGTGTTGGCTACTGTATACAGGCCACCAGGGCACAATACAGACTTTATCAAAGAATTTGCTGATTTTCTATCAGAGTTAGTACTGGCTGCAGATAAAGTACTAATTGTTGGTGATTTTAATATCCATGTAGACAAAGAAAAAGATGCATTGGGATTAGCATTTAGAGACATTCTAAACTCTATTGGAGTAAGGCAACATGTCAGGACCCACTCATCACCGTAATCATACTTTAGACCTAATACTGTCACATGGTTACAATAGCAGTTCACAAACCCAATATGAGTCAAATTAAAACCAGGACTGAGATGTCGCCTGGCATGGCACAGCCGGGGCCCCACCCTGGAGCCAGGCCCGGGCTCAGCCCGAATGCTGAGGCTCACCACCTGCAGGAGGGATCATATGGGGCCGGTGCGTAGTGGATCGGGCGACAGTCGAAGGCTAGGCCCCCGACGACCAGATCTCTGGACATGGAAACTGGCTTTAGGGACGTGGAATGTCACCTCGCTGGCGGGGAAGGAGCCTGAGCTTGTGCGGGAGGTTGAGAGGTACCGGCTAGAGATAGTCGGGCTCACTTCCACCATAGCTTGGGCTCTGGAACCACACTTTTTGAGAGAGGCTGGACTCTCTATCACTCTGGAGTTGCCCATGGTGAGAGGCGGCGGGCTGGAGTGGGTTTGCTTATAGCCCCCCAGCTCAGCTGCCATGTGTTGGAGTTCAACCCGGTGAATGAGAGGTTTCGCTTCCCTGCGCCTTCGGGTAGGGGATAGGTCTCTCACTGTCGTATGTGCCTACGGGCCAAACGGCAGTGCAGAGTACCCGGCCCTAATGGGGTCTCTGGGAGGGGTGCTGGAAAGTGCTCCAACTGAAGACTCCATCGTTCTACTGGGGGACTTTAACGCACACGTGGGCAGTGACAGTGATACCTGGAGGGGTGTGATTGGGAGGAACGGCCCGGCCCCCCTGATCTGAACCTGAGTGGTGTTCTGTTATTGGATTTCTGTGCTAGTCACGGCTTGTCCATAACAAACACCATGTTCAAGCATAAGGGTGTCCATCAGTGCACGTGGCACCAGGACACCCTAGACCGGAGGTCGATGATTGACTTTGTGGACCCCATTAGGGCCGGGTACTCTGCACTGCCGTTTGGCCCGTAGGCACATACGACAGTGAGAGACCTATCCCCTACCCGAAGGCGCAGGGAAGCGACCCTCTCATTCACCGGGTTGAACTCCAACCTCATCTGACCTCCGGCTGTATGTCTTGGACACTCGGGTGAAGAGAGGGGCGGAGCTGTCAACTGATCACCACCTGGTGGTGTGTTGGATCCGATGGCGGAGGAGGAAGCTAGACAGACTCGGGAGACCCAAACGTACTGTGAGGGTCTGTTGGGAACGTTTGGCCCGAGCCCCCTGTCAGAGAGATCTTCAACTCCCACCTCCGAAGGAGCTTCGACCGGATCCCGAGGGAGTCTGGAGATATTGAGTCCGAGTGGACCATGTTCTCCACCTCCATTGTCGACGCGGCTGCTCAGAGCCTGGTTGGCTTGTGGGACTCCTGAGGCAGCTGACAGGTACAGGCGGGTAGTTGTGGGGGCCAAAAATCGGGCCTGGGAGGAGTTTGGTGAGGCCATGGAGAAAGACTATCGGTTGGCCTCGAAGAGATTCTGGCAAACCGTTCGCCGCCTCAGGAGGAGGAAGTAGTGCCCTACCAACACTGTTTACAGTGGAGATGGGCAGCTGTTGACCTCAACTGCGGATATCGTTGCACGGTGGAAGGAATACTTCGAGGATCTCCTCAATCCCACCAACACGTCTTCCATTGAGGAAGCAGTGGCTGAGGGCTCAGAGGTGGATTCATCCATCACCCGGGCTGAAGTCATCGAGGTAGTTAAAAAGCTCCTCGGTGGCAAGGCACCGGGGGTTGATGAGATCCGCCCTGAGTACCTCAAGTCTCTGGATGTTGTGGGGCTGTCTTGGCTGACACGCCTCTGCAACATCGGATGGCAGTTGGGGACAGTGCCTCTGGACTGGCAGACCGAGGTGGTGGTCCCTCTTTTCAAGAAGGGGACCGGGAGAGTGTGTTCCAACTACAGGGGGATCACACTTCTCTGCCTCCCCGGGAAAGTCTATGCCAGGGTATTGGAGAGGAGAATTTGGCCAATAGTGGAACCTCGGATTCAGGAGGAACAGTGTGGTTTTCGTCCCAGTCGTGGAACACTGGACCAGCTCTATACCCTTTCCAGGGTGCTGGAGGGTTCATGGGAGTTTGCCCAACCAATCCACATGTGTTTTTTGGATTTGGAGAAGGCATTCGACTGTGTCCCTTGTGGCGTCCTGTGGAGAGTGCTCTGGGAGTACGGGGTCCGGGGCCCCTTGCTTAGGGCTGTTTGGTCCCTGTACGACCGGAGCAGGAGCTTGGTCTGCATTGCCAGCAGCAAGTCGGACTTGTTCCCAGTGCATGTTGAACTCTGGCAGGGCTGCCCTTTGTCACCGGTTCTGTTCATAATTTTTCTGGACAGAATTTCTAGGCGCAGCCAAGGGCCGGAGAGTGTCCGGTTTGGGAACCACATGATTTCATTGCTGCTTTTTGCAGATGACGTTGTTGTGTTGGCCTCCTCAGACCAGGACCTTCAGCGTGCACTGGGGTGGTTTGCAGCCGAGTGTGAAGCGGCCGGGATGAGAATCAGCACCTCCAAGAGATCTACAAGATCCCAGATACAGGCGGCCGAAATGAGCTTTCTCCGCAGGGTGGCTGGGCGCTCCCTTAGAGATAGGGTGAGAAGCTCAGTTACTCGGGAGGAGCTCAGAGTAGAGCCGTTGCTCCTCCACATCGAGAGGAGCCAGTTGAGGTGGCTCGGGCATCTATTTCGGATGCCTCCTGGACGCCTTCCCGGGGAGGTGTTCCGGGCATGTTCCACCTGGAGGAGGCCCCGGGGAAGACCTAGGACACGCTGGAGGGATTATGTCTCCCTGGCTGGCCTGGGAACGCCTCAGGGTTCCCCCGGAAGAGCTGGAGGAAGTGGCTAGGGTCAGGGCATAGTGGACATAGTGGACTCAATCTACTCCATCTGTGTTTTGATCATTGTTCTAAATCTGAGCAAGGCGTAGACTGAATCCGAAATCGCCCCCTAAACCCTCATTCACTATCCCCTATGTTAGTCCACTAATACAGTTCACTTGAAGGAGTGAATGAAAATGAGTGAGTGAATTCGGACAGCCGTTGTGTGTACATCAGCTGTACACTCGTTATTGCGGTGCAATGTTGGGATAGAATGAGTGCACTCAATAATGTCCACTATGGTTTCGGACACCACTACAAATAGCTGTCCCTTCAAATAATGCCCTATTTGAGGGTATAGGGGGCGATTTCGGATTCAGCCCTAGTCTTTGACAAAAATGTGATTTTCTCAACTTTTTGTTTAAAATGTTGCCTTTCTTTATGAAACTTACCCACATTCAAGTGTTGATTAAAAAGGATGCATGAAGCTGTAATAAAATGTTTTTAAAGTTAGTTAAAGTTAAAGATATTTTTCAAGTATAGAAATACAATAACTACATTTGAACATAGTAGTATACTGAAAGTGCAAAACTTATATATTTAGTAAACTGTAAGTATAATGTTATGTTCACTTAAAGACAACTTATAAATATACTTGCAGTATAAACTATTAAACTAGTAGTTTACTGAGTGTACTTTCATAAACTAAAAATTTACTACTTGTATTAAAATATTAAACTAGTATACTTATAAGTTCACTTGTAGTACAGAAGCAGTACAAATTAAAAACCTAGTTATGCACTTAAAGTTTACTAGGCTACTGTACACTCATAGTACACTTAAACGTATACTTTTATATACTAAAAGTGGGCCAATTTAGTCCCAAGCAGTATTGAAATAATACACTTACAAGTTTACTACTAGTACACATTGATATTAGTATACTTACTGCATAAAGTATACTTAAAATATACTTGAACATTGCTTAAGTATATACTTCATAAAATTAACTTGAAGTATACTTCTTTTCGTAAGGATAACAGGAAAAATGACTATGAGAAACTACAAAATAAGCATAAATGTGAACAAAACCTAAAACACAAATGCTTTCTGAAACAAGAACATTGTCTCTTTCTAAAATTATAAACACCACCTGAATCCAACTTAAGCTGCATCTGAAATTGTGTGTGTTCTAGGACTCTTTTTCCGCTATTGTATTAATATGGATTATTATGGATTATTAGAATGTGATACACTGTCACAGGCATTTCAGACACCATGCTCAGAGGTCTTGAAATTCACCATGCACATTACTGATGCCTCACATTACAGAATCGTATGATCAGTTATGGATATTAAGTATCAGACAACTAATACAATTATTATTACAAATAATCAGTACATGTCTTTGAAATATACACTATACATTTACAAAATACATTTACAGCTAATGCATTTTAAATATTTTCTAACCTTAAAATTGAATTCCCTTCTGTAAATTCAAGCCAAATTAATAAATAAAATGAGACATTTAACCAAATGCAACTCAAACATGTTTTACAGTTTATTTTCTTTACATTACAAACATAATATACAAATAAATATATAAACAGACACATTCTGAATTCAGATAAATGTTTACTTCATTAACAATGGCCATTTTGAATTATGAAAAATGTATCAACATGCTTTTAAAATCAAGTAGCCAATATAATTTTAGTCATCTTTTGTTTAATTATCAGTGGCATTATAAAAAAATATACTCAGCTTTTTCAAAAGGACTTAAACAAAATATTATCTACAAGGTCAGCTGACTGTGTAAAAAACCTTTTATAAGAGCAAAACACTTTTCACACATACCCACACAATGAACAAATTGCCTGTATACAGCTGTCAGTAATACAGGGTTTGTTAACTTTACACTTCAAGTGTGGAACAGTGTATTGCTGTTGGTGAATACACTGGGATTGTAATATTGTTAATTTCATGTACTCCGACTTGTTGAGGTGAATTAACTATAGTCATATAGTCATATTCTCTGTGCATTACTTTCTCACAGACATTCTGCAATCCCACTGTTTTTGGAATATGGGCATGGAAGTAGTTTTCCCTCCTGAGGGTGTCTCGTTGAAGTGAACCCATCTTAGGAAAGGAATGTGCTAAACTGCTGTTTGTCGTGCCAGCAGTTGGACACCAGCAGTCATCTGAATGGCCCAAAATCTTGCACTCGCTTGTGCATGCCCACAGACCTTGATAAACAAAGATCATTATCAGTATAAGTATAAGCAAGTATAAGCTATGTCTATAAAAACAGACATTATGACAATATAGAGGTATTATAAATGTCACTCATATATCAGCTGATATTAAAATGGGCAGTACTTTGTCTCTTCTGACATGGGTTACTTGCTATGTCTTTAAGACTTGAAATTGTTCGCAAAGACACTTTTTGCCCTGCAATAAACGACTACATTTTTATATAGTGGCAAAATCTACCTGCAAAAGAGTCACAACATGTGTATCCAAAAAGGAACACTTAAATAAGTGAGGAAATCAGACAGTAAAACATGCAGCGCTGAATCTCTATGTGTCTAACATATGAAAGCAAACTTTCAGGCAGGATGCTATCAAATAAATACTGTGTGTTCATTTAAGCTTGTGAATTGTCACACAAATCACATTTTGGAAGGCAGAATTTATGTAGAATAAAAGCAATTCAATATGCTGTTATACTACTACTTTTCTAATTGTTAATTTGGTTTACACTATTTTTAACCATGTGAAATTAAGATGATGAAATGATCTTAATTTCAAATTGTTGACATTTTAGTCTCAGAGATGTGCTTTTACATAAACAGGTATATGAACATTATGTTATATAAGGTATCACTGGTTCATTTATATTAATGAGCTTAGTCTTTTGCATATAGTTTCATAAATGTATGGAAAACTATGGGTAAAAATTATGTGGGGGGTTGGAGTTGGGCCTCCTAAGGAAGGCTTGATCTCCTAATTTTGGCTACCCACGTGCATTTATTGCATGGAAGGAAAACATAATTTTTTTGTTAAAAAATCATAATAATTGTTTAAAATGCATAGGCTACAGTTCAGTTGAATGATAACATTTGCCCTTTTAATGCTGTTAAACTGAATTTAAGAAGCAAACTGATTGCGCTGAACGCTGAAACGGGAGCTTCAAGTTGCATTACACTGTAAAAAATGCTCTTCTTATTTAGCTTTTTTTTTTTTTTTTTCAGTCCAAATATCTAAAAATTCTTAAATCAAGATGCATTTACTAGATAAGTAAAATACCATAAGATATTTTTTTTCTTATTTTGGGGAAAAAATCAAAATGAAGTGAGTTTTTGCTTAAAACAAACAAAATTATCTGCCGATGGGGTAAGAAAATAATCTTATTTCTGTTTGGGATAGAAACAAGAAACAAGATTTCAGTCAGAAACAAGATTATTTTTCTCACCCTATTGGCAGATAATTTAGCTTGTTTTAAGCAAAAACTCACTTCATTTTGATTTTATTTTCAAGAAAATAAGAAAAATATCTTATGTAATTTGACTTATCTAGTAAATGCATCTATACAATAAGAATTGTATATATTTAGACTAGAAACAAGACAAAAATAATAAGAAGAGCATTTTTTGCAGTGTATAATAGTACGATATGTGTGCACCTGAAGGCCACTGTGCTAATTTACACACTGCTTTACACTACATGGACACACACACATTCACTGATGCTTAGGGTTACCATTTTGAACATTGTTTTGATGCTCATCTTTTGCCAGTCCATCGCCGCTTATATCTGAATCACTGTCTTTGAAGTCGCTGTCTCCATTCCCACTGTCCTTGCCACTGAATTGCGGGTCTTGTGCTGATATACTTGAAGTGCCTTTCCAGCTTTTAATTAGTTTCATAGCATCTTTACCATAACCAGGTAGAGTGGAATAATCCTATTTAAAAAAATTAAAAAAATACTTTAGAATATGAACCAGATAATGATATTAAATACAGAATTCTCAAAGTGCAAGACATTAGGCTGTATAGGCTAACTTACTTCTGACTTGACACCGTGGCTTTTGTCCTCTAGATCAAAGACACACATGCCATCTTCAGAGCTGCAGGAAATGTCGCTGCCTGTCTGGATAAATCTAGAAAAAGTTGGCTTGTTTGAGTAAGGTTGAATATCAAACACGATGCCACTGTGAATTGGAATTAGTGGGTCACTGTGGTTTCCGTCCGCTTTAACTCTGTCCTCGTTTCCAGAATGGCTGTCACCTCGATTATCCTCCTTTCGTTTATTACAAGAAGTTACAATGAGTATAATGGCTAAAAGTAGTAGTGTGCAGCTCCCCGCCAGTACCACAATTATAACAAGTGAATGATCCATTTTCAGAATCTCTTCGTCAGTTCTGTGCCTGGATATATTACGGTCACTGGGAAAAGAACCAGCAATGATCTTGAAATCGATAGTGACTGCTGTAGTTAGTGAAGGTCTCCCGTTGTCACTGACACTTACTGTTATTCTCAAGTTCTCGTTAACTTTGTAATTGAGTTCATGATTCAGATAAATTTCTCCAGTGGCTCTATTAATGGAGAACACAGAGGAGACCCCCTCTGAGATTCTGAATGACAATTCTGCGTTGACACCTTCGTCAGCATCCCTAGCATGTATCTGGGTTATAACATAACCTGAAGGCGCGTCTTTGGGTAGCAGAACCTCAGCAGAACTATTACTTAGGGCAGGCTGTGTGATAGAGGGAGCATTATCATTCTGATCAACTATTTTTAGATTGATGATTGAGCTGCCTTGGAGTTGTGGCGAGCCTCCATCACTCGCTTGAATATGTAGCTGTAGCTGTTTGAGGATCTCATAGTTGAAACTTTTGAGCGCATAGAGCGAGCCCGTAGCAGAATCTAGAGAGACAAAAGTTGACACCGGAGAGCCTATGATGTAGGTTTCCAAGAGCTTATAGCTGATTTTGCTGTTTTGCTCCAAGTCGAGGTCTCTGGCCACTACAGTTGTGATATATGCACCTGGTGCATTGTTCTCCACCAAGGACACTTCATAGACAGGTTTACTAAACACAGGGGCGTTGTCATTCTCATCACTCAACCTTATAGTATATTGCTTAACTGTTCTTAAGGGAGGTGATCCCAGATCTTCGGCAACAACCGTTAAGTTATATTCCGCAATTTTTTCTCTATCAAGTGGAGATGTCGTTCCAATCATAAAACTGTCCTCATAGGCTTGCTGGAGTTTAAAGTTATTGTGTCCATAGAGGGCACAGTGAATCTGTCCGTTTGTGCCTGAGTCCCTGTCCGCGGTGCTGATCAGAGCCACAAAGCTTTCTTTAGCAGCAGCCTCTGTGATGTACACTATTTCCGCGGTGATTGAGGTCGTAGTGATGTAATGTAGTGGTGTAATGGTGATTTCTGGTGCGTTGTCATTTACATCCTGCACATGAACAACAACTTTACAGATGGATGGGCTCGGATTAGGACCCAAGTCAGATGCCTGTATATCGAACTCGTATGTTTTCTTGCTTTCAAAATCAATCGGGCTCTCGAGCGTTAACTTCCCGGATTTTCGGTCAACGCTGAAACGTTGCCGGATCTCCAAGGGCACCTGATTTCCGAACCCATACACAACTTCCCCATTCAAACCATCGTCTGGATCAACCGCGTTTAAGTCCAAAAGCAAAAAACCCACCGGCGAGTCCTCCAGTACATCAACAGAAAAGTTGTTCCGGTCGAACACAGGGCTATTGTCATTAAAGTCTTTTACTTTGACAATGATCTTTGTGGTGCTGGACCTTGATGGATTTCCTCCGTCTGTTGCGACGAACTCCAAAACATAGGACGCATGTGTCTCCCTGTCTAGTTCTTTCACCAACACCAGCTCCGCATATTTAACCCCATCAGCTCTGCTCAACACGTCAATAGTAAAGTGACTGTTGACAGATATTTGGTAGCTTTGAATGTAGTTCAAACCCACGTCCTCGTCCATAGCAACATCTAAAGAAATTCTAGTGCCGAGTGCTGTGTTTTCTGAAATTTCCAAAATTGATTCCTTTCTAGGGAACTGGGGAGCGTGGTCGTTGATGTCCTTTACTTCCACTTCAATATGAATTAATTTAAATTGCTCATTCGAGAGACTTACAACGTCGAATGTGATGAGACACTGAACCGCATTCTTACATATTTTTTCTCTGTCTATTCGTTCTCCAACTGTTAGCTGTCCGTCTTTTTCTCGGAGTCTAATAAAAGATGCATTGAACTGCTTCATCATTTTGAAATTGGTTTTAGAGTCATCTGAGGGATTTAAGAACATGTCCTTTGCCAAGTTTCCGATGACAGTGGATAAAGCGTCCTCTTCATAAGTCTGATATTTCATGATCGTTCCCACTGCTAAAGTAGACAGAAAAGGCAGTGACACAAAGACGACAACCACTGTCCACCAATGGCACAAAACTCGACTGCTAGGAGTCCTTCCCATCATGGTTTGTCAAGAAGAAAAGCTCTATGTAACTTCAATTGAGGAAAATATTTTAAAGCAAACAAACAAACAAAAAAAGTTGTCAAATAAACATTTTGTTGTCTCTGAAGCCAGGTGGAGAAAAGCTGTCTCTCGTTGCGCACACTGTCATGTATGACAAGCTCTATGCGCGGCTCGAGGTAACTGCAATGGATGGGTGGTTTATAGACATCTTAATGCAAATGAGATCAAGTGTGACCAATCCCTACTTTGAAAAAAATAAGTCTTTTAAAAGCACGTTAAGAAATGCCATAAAGCAGAAATGCTCGTTAAGAAATGCCACATTTTACATTCCTAATTCAAACATCATATTGCAAAACATTTAAATAAACATCATATTGCAAAACATTGCAAAAGCAAGTAAATAAAAACAAACAAAAAATAAAAATAATTAAAAGTTACTAATACATAATTTATCATTATGTAGCTACAACACATATAACCTCATTAATACACCATATGTCACAAAAAGCTGGAACATTATTTTAAGACTGTAATATTCCAATTCTGTTCTCAATCATGCTTGCTTTAGGATCCGCTGCTGCAACCCACACCCTTATTCTTTCTTGTTTTCCATATGTCTCCATATGGATCAGTTTTCCAGTTTTGCTGTCCCCATTATAGATAATTCAATAAACATACTCTCCTTCTTAAAAAAAAAAATCTATACAGTCCTATGAATATTTAATCAGATTTTTTTCTGTAAACCCCTGAAACAAAGTTGTAAGTATTTCAAAAAGACTAAGAGTCTAATTCATAAAAAAACAAACAAACAAACAAAAACATATGCTCTAATTCTCCATTGCCACAAAATCTACACTGCTGACAGCTGTGGACAGACATGTGGCAGACCTGAATCCAGCAGGATTCAGGTCTGCCACATGTCTGTCCACAGCTATCGCCCCGTGAATAATCCTCCATGGATCAACAGTTCGCTTCTCTCCACCTCTCAAAAGGAATTCTGGCCCAAAAGCTGGCCATCATGAGGCCTTTTGTCTCTTCAGTGATTTCTGATGCATCACCTTGACTGTTGCGTGGTAATTCCCTCTTTGAAACCCATTCCAGATAATCTATCAAGGAGTCCGGAAATGTAGGATTGAGTCAACAACCTCACTGCCATTTTCATCACACATTCATTTTTTTTTTTTTTTTTGCTGCTTGTAATCTGAAAGCACAGATACAGCTCTTGACACCCACCAAGCCATGTATTCCCTTGTAAACTGAAAAAAAAAAAAAAAAAAAAAAAAAAAAAAAAATTGGACACAGTGCTCCAGAGGAAACTGACCATTTTCCTCTGTATTTCACATAATGTCCTCAGGTGGATCCATACACCTGTGCCACAGCATAAGCTGTTTTAGACAATCGGGTAGAGACATCTTATCCAGCATTTCCTCCCAATTTGTCATCTCATATTGTGCATAACCTAAAACTTTTAAAGAATTTTAGACTAATAAAAGTTTTAGAATTGGAGTTTTAGGCTATATCTCTGAGCTAAATTGTTACTTGTTAATTGCTAAGTAGTTGTAAGGCATTGGAAATATATATATATATATATATATATATATATATATATATATATATATATATATATATATATATATATATTTTTTTTTTTTTTTTTTTTTCGTCTTATTCCTCATGTAGCATTAATGGTGATTAGTCAAATTGACGAGATGTCAACAGCATAACAGTTGTGTTGTGCCATTTTCCCTTCTGGAATCTAGCATGCTGTATCAGGTGTAAAAAAAAAAAAGGGAAAAAAGGTCATTTTCGATTAGGATTTATTTAAAGCGTCAGGATATTTAAAGGGCTTTCTATAGGATTATATCAAATGCTTATGAACCCCTCGTCAGCACACGTGACATATTAGCGGGGTAGCCTATCCCAATGCGACGTCAATGTCTGTATTATTTTGCAATGGCAGCCGGAGGGAGATGAAGCCTTGGGAGTTCGCTTGTCTGCGTTTAGATTGAACACAATAAGGCAGCGCCATATGCGTGTTGCCTCCACAGGACACAATTACGGTCGTAACTCTTTTGACTAAATTAAGCTAGCCATTGAATTGCCCCTGACGAATTGATGCCCCTATTAAAACGCGTTTAGGGAGCCACTGAGATCGCCACGGCTATTTAAGAGATTTTCTGTTGGTTTCCCCTTCACTGGTCAACACTTATAACGGAGCCACAAAGAAACAGTTGGAATCCATCTGTCACCATTGCGCTCGAGACGCAATATGCGGAAAAAAATGTGGCAATATTTTTCTCTTGCACTTGTTTTCTTATACGATAATATTAAGGTTGAATCTACGCATGCATGCTAGAAATAGAACCGACACCTATTTTTCACGCGACATGCAAGCGTGTTGGAAACGTTTCCAGGAAAAGTATAATAGGAAAATATGTTTATATGTCATTTTGACAAGAATACATATTAATAATTGACATTTGTATGTTTGAACGTCTATAGGTTTTGACATATAGGCCTAAATGCAGATATCATTGTAATAAAAAAAAATTAAAATAATAATAGGCCTAATAATTATCGATTTTCAAATATTGCACCTGTCAATACAGAACGAAATATTGTTGTCGTAAAGGCAAGAGCAACACACCGCGAATCTTGTCGGCGCCTATGTCCCAGAAAACGCCACGCAGCCGACACGCAATAGAAACGCCACGCAGCCAGTGTGTAGCCGGCCTCGCACATCGACGTATATGGGGTGAGCTGGGCACAGCCTAACGCGGAGCTAGGTTACTTGTTTTAAATACTTCCACACTTGCCATATCAACACTACATAGAGAAAAATTGCGCCAAACCTCATGCAGGTGAAAAAGACGTTCTATAAATGTATTAAAATGTATTTGAAATTCCGATAGTATGTTTATAATTGTATTCCCAACATGCTTATTAAGTGCATTAAATATGTTATATTGTATTGCATTTTAATATACACTATTTCTAAAGAGTATACTAAGTAGGCTACTTTACTAATAAATATATGCTTGGTATGCTTTTAAGAAATATCCTAAACACACTTTATACATTTTAGTGTATTTACAGAAAACACTTATTTTACTCCTACTTAAAGTATATTTTATGTGTAGCCTACTTTGTGTAAGAACATAGCAAAATGATTCAGATTTTAGTGGGTTTAAAGTATACATAGGCCTACCTTATTTAAGCACATGTAGGCCTACAGAAACATATTTTAAATAATCATGTAATGAACGTGATTCAGCCTGCTTTTCAAAAGTAAGATTTTTTATTTTTTATTTATTTTTTTACATTTGAATATAAAGTACATACATTATCACTATATGCAAGTTCATTCTTACACTGTACCAACTTATAATGTATTATAAACTTTTTGTCAATCCATTAAAATAGAACTTAGTGATAGTATATGTCACAGGGTGTTTGCAGGAGATGAATAAAGTTCCAAATGACAAAAGGTTTAATAATCCTTTCCATGAATGCAGGCAGACAGGCAGCAAACACAATGAAAATAACTGTGACCTGACAAACACTGAGTGAACAGGAGGGACTTAAGTATACAATGGTGCTACAGCTGTGATGATTAGTGTCCATGGTAACGGATGAGAGGCGGGAATCTAAACAAAGGAACACATGTTATGAAAACAAACCAGAAGTCCATGAAAACTAAGACAAACCAAAGTGACTGTGACAGTACATATAAAAATCCACTAAAATTTTATGTGAAGCGTTCATAGCACACTTTTAAGTAATGCACTTAATAAAAACACTTCTGTATATTTGGATTACTTTATCTGACTAGACTTAAAATTTAAAAGTGCTATTAGTGCATTTATATTAAGTCAAGTCAAGTCACCTTTATTTACACTCACCTAAAGGATTATTAGGAACACCATACTAATACTGTGTTTGACCCCCTTTCGCCTTCAGAACTGCCTTAATTCTACGTGGCTTTCAACAAGGTGCTGAAAGCATTCTTTAGAAATGTTGGCCTATATTGATAGGATAGCATCTTGCAGTTGATGGAGATTTGTGGGATGCACATCCAGGGCACGAGGCTCCCGTTCCACCACATCCCAAAGATGCTCTATTGGGTTGAGATCTGGTGACTGTGGGGGCCATTTTAGTACAGTGAACTCATTTTCATGTTCAAGAAACCAATTTGAAATGATTCGAGCTTTGTGACATGGTGCATTATCCTGCTGGAAGTAGCCATCAGAGAATGGGTACATCGTGGTCATAAAGGGATGGACATGGTAAGAAACAATGCTCAGGTAGGCTGTGGCATTTAAACAATGCCCAATTGGCACTAAGGGGCCTAAAGTGTGCCAAGAAAACATCCCCCACACCATTACACCACCACCACCAGCCTGCACAGTGGTAACAAGGCATGATGGATCCATGTTCTCATTCGGTTTATGCCAAATTCTGACTCTACCATCTGAATGTCTCAACAGAAATTGAGAGTCATCAGACCAGGCAACATTTTTCCAGTCTTCAACTGTCCAATTTTGGTGAGCTTGTGCAAATTGTAGCCTCTTTTTTCTATTTGTAGTGGAGATGAGTGGTACCCGGTGGGGTCTTCTGCTGTTGTAGCCCATCCGCCTCAAGGTTGTGCGTGTTGTGACTTCACAAATGCTTTGCTGCATACCTCGGTTGTAACGAGTGGTTATTTCAGTCAAAGTTGCTCTTCTATCAGCTTGAATCAGTCAGCCCATTCTCCTCTGACCTCTAGCATCAACAAGGCATTTTCGCCCACAGGACTGCCGCATACTGGATGTTTTTCCCTTTTCACACCATTCTTTGTAAACCCTAGAAATGGTTGTGCGTGAAAATCCCAGTAACTGAGCAGACTGTGAAATACTCAGACCGGCCCGCCTGGCACCAACAACCATGCCATGCTCAAAATTGCTTAAATCACCTTTCTTTCCCATTCTGACATTCAGTTTGGAGTTCAGGAGATTGTCTTGACCAGGACCACACCCCCAAATGCATTGAAACAACTGCTGGTTGATTAGATAATTGCATTAATGAGAAATCGAACAGGTGTTCCTAATAATCCTTTAGGTGAGTGTATACAGCGCTTTTAACAAGTCCAATTGTTTCAAAGCAGCTTCACATTGTTAACAGGAAAATAATGCAACAGAATTGTACAGCCGTTCTGGTGAAACGGTGATGTTATCCAGCTAATTTCAAGTATCATATAGTGTCAATGCGGGCAGATCGGTAATATAGATGAAATTTAGGTGTCCCCAACTGAGCAAGCCAAAAGCCAACAGTGGCAAGGAAGCAAAACTCCTTCAGGATCAGAATGGAGAAAAAAACCTTGGGAGAAACCAGGCTCAGTCGGGGTGCCAGTTCTCCTCTGGCCGACGAACAAACAGTGTATGATTATGATTATGGCAACATTGCAGGTCTTAAGTCATATTATGTAAATAGATATTCGTAAGATTATTTGAAAGACTGGAGTCGTCATGCCGGCGACGGGTTTAATGAGGATGTCGTGTCGGTGCGGCATTTACGGGGGGAGTTTATTTGACACGCTCTCTGCAGACATTTCAGGGAATGCGTTGGTCATGTCCAGGCGCAGGTCCACCATCTGATCTGGATATGGCCTGGATCGGGCGGACTGCAGTAAACCTCGGAATAAACAAAGAGACTAACATTAGCGTAGATGCCATTCTTCTTATGATGTAACGAGTACATCAGGTGTTATGGGAAGTGTTCCCGGTTCCGGCTCCGGCTGACCTAGTTAATGCAGCCTAACAATCATTTACTGATTTGAATAATAGAAATTGATAATGTTTTATGTGTAAGCCATAGTAAAGAGATGCATTTTTAGTCTAGATTTAAACTGACAGAGTGTGTCTGCTTTCCGAACAATGCTAGGAAGACTGTTCCAGAGTTTAGGCACTAAATAGGAAAAGGATCGACCGCCTGCAGTTGATTTTGATATTCTAGGTATTATCAACTGGCCAGAGTTTTGAGACCGCAATAGACGTGGAGTATAATGCGTTAAGAGTTTGCTCAAGTACTGGGGAGCTAAACCATTTAAGTGCTTTGTAAGTAATAAGCAAGATTTTAAAATGTATACAATGTTTAATAGGGAGCCAGTGCAGTGTTGACAGAACCGGGCTAATATGGTCATACTTCCTGGTTCTAGTAAGAGCTCGAGCTGCTGCGTTTTGGACCAGCTGGAGTTTGTTTATTAAGCGAGCAGGGCAACCACCCAGTAAAGCATTGCAATAATCTAGCCTTGAGGTCATGAACGCATGAATTAACTGTTCAGCATTTTGCATTGAAAGGATGTGCCGTAATTTAGATATATTTTTAAGATGGTTTTTATATATATATATTTTAATGCAGTTTTACAGATGTTAGAAACGCAGCTTTCAAATGAAAGATTGGTATCAAAGAGCACACCCAGGTTCCTAACTGACGACGAGGACTTGACAGAGCAGCCATGGAGTGTTAGACAGTATTCTAGGTTACTACTTGCAGAGTTTTTTTGTCCAATAATTAAAAATTTATTTTTTTCTGAATTATTAAGTTGCAGGAAATTACTAGACAACCAATGTTTTATATCAGCTATGCATTCCGTTAATCTTGTGAACTGGTAAGTTTCGTCAGGGCATGAAGAAATATAGAGCTGAGTATCGTCAGCATAACAATGAAATCTAACGCCATGCTTCCTAATGATATCTCCCAGTGGTAGCATGTACAGCGTGAAGAGCAACGATCCTAGCACTGAGCCCTGTGGTACTCCATACTGAACTTGTGATCGGTGTGACATCTTCATTTACTGCTACAAACTGATAACGGTCAGATAGGTATGATTTAAACCATGCCAATGCAGTTCCACTAATGCCAACATAATTTTCGAGTCTATTCAAAAGAATGTTGTGGTCGATAGTATCGAATGCAGTGCTAAGATTGAGTAACACTTGTTACGTCCAGAGACGTATTGTTTTTCTATTGCCTGTCCGTATGTCATCTTACTGTGTTCCCTTGCTCCTCCCTTGGCTCCT
Organism: Paracanthobrama guichenoti; assembly: GCA_018749465.1. Classification (NCBI taxonomy): domain Eukaryota; kingdom Metazoa; phylum Chordata; class Actinopteri; order Cypriniformes; family Gobionidae; genus Paracanthobrama; species Paracanthobrama guichenoti. The sequence continues at coordinate 26,389,581 of CM031943.1, forward strand.
CCCCCTCTGTTTACTCACAGGAAACCTGATCACACCACCTGAACATGATTATCCAGGAGGGAAGCTGCCTATATAAACCTTGCAGTATGCTGAGAGGAAGGGGAAGACATAGAAGCTTGGTTGAGAGACTGGCTATGTGCATGACTGTTGTCAACGGTTGTCAACTGTTGTCAACTGTTGTCAACTGTTGTCAACTGTTGTCAACTGTTGTCAACTGTTGTCAACTGTTGTCAACTGTTGTCAACTGTTGTCAACTGTTGTCAACTGTTGTCAACTGTTGTCAACTGTTGTCAACTGTTGTCAACTGTTGTCAACTGTTGTCAACTGTTGTCAACTGTTGTCAACTGTTGTCAACTGTTGTCGTCGTTGTCGAGCAACTGCAGGAGCTTATCTTGTTGGAAGATTTTAAAAATTGTGTGCCCGAAGCTGTAGTTGTGCATTTGAATGAGCAAAAGGTACACTCGCTTTCCGATGCAGCTGTAGTAGCAGACGAATTTGTACTCACACACAAGATGGTATTTCCTTCACGCCAGCCCAAACGTCAGTTTTTTAACCATGACCGAGCAGAGAAAGAAGTGTCCAATGTTTTAAGAGAAGCGACAGGTAAGAGTCATAAAACTGAGCTAAAACAGTCTAATGACAAACGTGTCTGTTTTTACTGTTTAGATCCAGGTCACCTGATTTCTGACTGTGCAGCATGGAAGCAGAAAAATGCTGCTATGAAATCGAAGGGTGTGGCCTTGGCTCAGACCGTCTCAAACCCTGAAAGCTGTTCCATACCACTTAAGAGTACTGGGTATGAACCTTTCCTTTTTACTGGATCTATTTCCCTTTGCGCTGACTCTCTGGGTAAGTCCATCTCGATTTTAAGAGACACGGGAGCAAATCAATCATTTGTTTTGGCAAATGCCTTACCGTTCTCAGCCGACACGTATACTGGGGCAGATGTGTTGGTACGAGGAATTGAGTTGGGATGTGTGCGAGTGCCGGTACACAAAGTTTATCTTAAGTCTGATTTGGTGACTGGCTTAGTTCATATTGGTGTGCGAACTGAGTTACCTGTAGAAGGTGTAAGCCTTATATTGGGGAATGACTTAGCAGGTGGTAAAGTTTTTCCCTCCCCAATTGTTGTTGAGATCTCTCCTGAACCTGATTTATCTATGTATTTCCCTACTGTTTTTCCTGCTTGTGCAGTGACGCGTGCGCAGACACAGAAGTGGGAAGAGACTGTGAATCTGGCTGACTCATTCATGGGTCCTGAAAAAGATTCCTTGGAGTGTACTCTATCGATTTGCACCGCAGCCAACTCCTGATGATGCTGTGTTTTTAAAGGATGAAGCTCTGAAGTTTGATAGAGAACACTTAATTGTTGCACAAAGGTCTGACAAATCCTTAACGTCTTGCAAAGAAGCTGCTGTTCAGTTTGATGGTACGAGTAACGCTAGAACTGCTTTTATGTGGAAAGATGATGTCCTAATGCGTCGTTGGAGGCCGCATGATGTAGATGATGCGTTTACTGTTTTACAAGTAGTTTTACCCTTTGAGTTTCATTCTCAGGTATTACAGCTTGCCCATGAGCATCCTCTCTCTGGACATCTGGGGGTAAATAAGACCTACAAGCGCATTTCTCGGTACTTCTTCTGGCCTAGATTGAAGTCCAGTGTTTCTGAGTTCTGCAAGTCTTGTCATGTTTGCCAACTCGCGGGTAAGCCGAATCAGACCATACCTACTGCTCCCCTCTATCCGATTCCTAACGGTTGATTTTAGATTGTGTTGGACCACTTCCAAAGTCTAAGTCGGGACACCAGTATGTTTTAACTTTGTTGTGTGCTGCAACGAGATTCCCAGAAGCTATTCCGCTCAAGCAGTAGTGAAGGAGATTAAGTTCTGCTCAACGTTCGGCTTGCCGAAGGTTATCCAAACTGACCAAGGTACGAACTTTACATCTAAAGTACTTGCTCAGGTACTGAATGAGCTCAGAGTTGAATATAAGTTCTCTAGTGCGTACCATCCAGAATCTCAAGGTGCATTAGAACGTTTTCATCAAACCTTAAAATCGATGCTACGTGCCTATTGCTTGAGTACTGGCAAAGATTGGGTTGAAGGTTTGCCATTGGTTATGTTTGCAGTCAGAGAGACCGTACAAGAATCCTTGGGGTTCAGTCCTGCTGAACTTGTTTTTGGCCACACTGTGCGTAAGCCATTGAAACTGTTAAGTATTCTTTCTGCTCCAGATTTTACTGTACCTTTTAAGCTGCAGGTGGATGCAAGTTCTTCAGGGGCAGGCGCTATTCTACTGCAAGAAGACTCGGCTGGCGTAGAGCATCCTGTGTCCTACTACTCCAAAAAGTTCACCAAATGCCAACAAAAGTACAGTACGATTGAGAAAGAGGCTTTAGCCCTACTTTTAGCACTGCAACACTTTGAGGTATACTTGGGTGGTACATGTGATCCGGTGGTGGTTTACACTGACCATAATCCCTTAGTATTTCTTAGCAGAATGTGTAACACAAATCAGCGGCTAATGCGCTGGTCTTTGATCATTCAGGAATACAACCTTGATATTCAGCACCGCAAGGGTGTAGAAAATGTGGTAGCGGATGCCCTATCCAGGATGTACAGTGGTGATGTAGTATATTACATGTGTTTTAATGCTTCTACCTACTTACTTTTAATTACAATCATTATTTTGGGATAATGTTTGTAACTTAGGGAGTGGGTGTTACGTCCAGAGACGTATTGTTTCTCTATTGCCTGTCTGTATGTCATCTTGCTGTGTTCCCTTGCTCCTCCCTTGGCTCCTCCCCCTCTGTTTACTCACAGGAAACCTGATCACACCACCTGAACATGATTATCCAGGAGGGAAAGCTGCCTATATAAACCTTTCAGTATGCTGAGAGGAAGACATAGAAGCTTGGTTGAGAAGCTTTTTTTATAATCTTGAGTTTGTTAAATTACTTTTTTGTCTTGAGCTTGTGGTGTTTATACTTGGCAGAGCCAGCCTTAAGTACACCAAAGGTTGCCATGTTATGTCCCTGAACCTCTAGACAAAGTGTGGGACGTAACACACTAATAGAGAGATACAACCACAATTGGATGATAAGAGTAAATCAGTTGTAACTCTGATGAGAGCAGTCTCAGTACTATGATACGGTCTAAATCCTGACTGGAAATCCTCACAGATACCATATCTTTCTAAAAAGGAACATAATTGTGAAGACACTGCCTTTTCCAGTATTTTTGACAGAAAGGGTAGATTTGAGATCGGCCTGTAATTGACTAATTCTGTAGGATCAAGTTGAGGTTTTTTAATAAGTGGTTTGATAATAGCCAACTTAAAAGTTTTCGGTACATATCCTAATGACAAAGATGAGTTAATGATATTAAGAAGAGGATCTATGACCTCTGGTAGCATCTCTTTTAATAGCCTAGTCGGTATAGGGTCGAGCATACATGTTGTTGATTTAGATGATTTAACGAGTTTAGCTAATTCTTCCTCTCCTATAGCAGTGAATGCATTTTTTTCTCAGTGACACTACAATGCTGTGTCTGATGTGATACTGTAGTAGACGGCTGCATGGTTATAATTTTCTTCCTAATATTGTCAATCTTACACGTAAAGAAGTTCATAAAGTCATTACTGCTGTGCTGTTTACAACTGCTGTGCTGTTAGTAGTAAAATGTACTTAGTACATAGTAATATATATTTTTTAATAACATCAATTTAATTCAGACAAATTGACAAATCACCAATTAAACATTTACCATCTTATATTCTGCATAATTAGATATTTTTAATTAAACACAGACAAAAACTATAGGAGAGTTTTAGGGCTGGACAATATGACAATATACAGTTGTGGTCAGAATTATTGGCACCCCTTATATGATCAAAGATGGCTGCAAAAATAAATCTGCAATGTTTATCCTTTTGATCTTTTATTCACAAAATTCACAAAAACCTAACCTTTCACTGAAGTAAAAGAATGGAAAGTCGGGGAAAATAAATCCAAAACATGTTGGCAACAATTATTGGCCCTAGAATTTTTTATGAGTAAAATAACTCTGAAGTATATTCCCATTAGTATTTATAAAAAATTAGCACATCAGGGTGACTAGGAACATGAAATTGTCTAGCTATGACGCCTTGTTTCACAGGAGTATAAATATGAGGAAACACAAAGGTCAAATTCCCTTAATTATTCATCATAATGAGTAAAACCAAAGAATATAGTTCTGATGTACAGCAAAAGATTGTTGAGAAAATAGAAAGTGGCTGTAGGAAAATAGCTAAAGCATTGATGATTCTCATTTCCACCATCAGGCCAAAATTTGAAGTTCCAAATTAACTAAAGATGTTACAAATCTGCTTGGTAGAGGACGTGTGTCTATATTTTCTTAATGCAAGGCGATGAGTGGCCAAAGACTCTCCAAGGATCACAGATGGAGAATCGCAGAGATTAGTTGAGTCTTGGGCTCAGAAAGCCAAAAAAAAAAAAAAAAAAATCAAACAACCCCTACATCACCACAAGAAAAAGGGTTTCAAGAAAAATCCTTCTTGCTCATCCAGAAACAAACTCCAGTATATTCAATTGTCATACGCAACAGGAAATTCAAAAGGGACCTGGTTCTATGGTCAGATGAAACTATAAAAACTAAAAAAAAATTATTTTCTTTCTTTCTTTTTTTTTTTTTTTTTTTTTTTTGCTGGAGGTCCTGGATATCTTGTTCAGATACATGGTATCATGGATTCTAGCAAATATCAACAGATAAAAAAATCAAAACCTGACGGCCTCTGCTGGAAATCTTATAATGGGCAATGGTTGGTTCTTCCATCAGGACAATGATCCAAAACAAACATCAAAATCAACACACAAATGTGTCACTGAGCACAAAATGAAGCTTCTGCCATGGCCATCCCAGTTCCCTGACACGAACCCTATAGAAAATGAGTGGGGTAAACTGAAGAGAAGAAGCTGGAGAGATTATGTATGAAGGAATGGTCTCTGATCTCTTGTCAGGTGTTCTTCAAACTCATCAGGCATTATAGGAGAAGACTCAGAGCTGTTATCTTGGCAAAAGGAGGTTGCAAAACGTATTTAGTAAAAGGGTGCCAATAATTGTGGCCAACATGTTTTGGAGAGAAGCATTTATTTCATAATGTGATTTACCACCCCACTTTCAATTCTTTTATTTCAATGAAAGGTTAGATTTTTGTGAATTTTTTTAATAAAAGATAAATAGGATAAGCGATGCAGATTTATTTTTACAGCCATCTTTGATCATATTTACCAGGGTGCCAATAATTCTGACCACAACTGTATATATACATATATTAGGTCATAATGTTATGCCTGATCGGTGTATAAATAACATTCAGAAACATTCAGTAGGCCTATTTGAAATTAAATTAATAAGGATCAATTAATCCTTTCACACAAAAACAAAAACAAACAAACAAAAAAAAAACATAAGAAATTACATTTGTTTATTATGACTATAATGTTTTCTCTCTTAAAATGTAAGCGAGTGTAAATGTCAGCATTATCATATACGTATATTGAAGTCTGTCATGTAAAACAAGAGCTTATTGATGCAGTTCAGTCTGTCTGCAATTTTTTTCCAATTGTTAGGCTGATCGCATGATTCCGTAAATATTAAGTTTATACATAGAGTTGCACTTCAACTAAGTTTAATGGTGCAACGCAAAAATATTTAGTAGTACATAAGTTGTAACGTAGTGCCCGTTTACGTCAAAACTAGGCTAAGTTGTAACAGTAGGCTTCCTACATCACAGCGCACTGTCATTCTTAAATAATCATCATTTGCCTGCCTGCCTGCCTGCCTGTTTTTTTATTTTTTATATTAATTAAAATTAGTTGATTTTCAGATCAGCCGCTATAGAAGACAAACTAAAAACAGAGTGCAAGCAAAGAAGAGAGTAGAAAGTGGTTTTAATCTCATATCACCTCTATTGTAGAGATGTTTTAATCAGACCTAATGAAGGGTGATTCGGTCAGTCTTGGAAGATTGGAAGACATTTAAACTCTTCTGTTTCTTTGTTTGGTTCAGCCACTTGCAGGCTTAAGTTTGTAAATAATGCACTATTTACTTCTGAACTTTGTTTTTACTTTTATACTTTTATAGTATTAAACGAGTATAAGGTGCAGTACAAATGAGTAACGTAATTGTGAACTTTGTTCACTTAAAGTTTAGTGTTACACTTATAGAACCCTTAAACATATACTTTTATTTCCTAAAAGTGGGCCAATTAGTCCCAAGCAGTATTATATAGAATTACTATTATAAATAGTACACTTACAATATTACTACTAGTACACTGATATCTGTATTACTACATAAAGTATAGTTAAAAATGTACTTGAACTTAAATATACTTCATAAAATGAACTTCTTTATACTGTATACTTCTCTGTATACTGAATTTCAGTTGTATAGTAAAATCAAATTGAATTGAATAATCCTTACAAATTATTCACATTATGAATTAAGAATTTTACATTTTTACATTTAAACACAAATTAATTAGCATTTATAAAAAAAAATTGTATAAGTATTGGCGCAAGGGAATGGACCATTTAGTTTATGTGATTCATATTCATAAATGTAAAAATAATAATTAAAATATGTATAAATTTATGAATACAAATCACATAAATAGTCCTTGTTCCTCTTGTGGAACTGCAAAAGCTGTCTGAACTGGTGGGTGGCTTTTGACTTTATGGAGAAACAATGACCCTGGATTATATAATAATAATATTTTGGGTTATACCCTGGATATTCCCCAAAAGTTTCAATCAAATTAAGCAATGCTGGAATAGATTGTTATCGAGATTGTTATAGAGAATATAATTATATAATTTGTGTATGATAAAATATGATACTGCCATAGCCAGTGGTTCAATAGGGTTGTTCAAATTCCATTTGTTAGTATCTCATCAGAAGTGTTAGCATACAGGATCTGGACCCATTTCATAAACTTTTTCCCAAATACCATCCATTCCATAGTCTTGCCACTTAATCATGTCAAACACTTTTTCAGCATCTAAGAAATGCATTATAATAATTAGATTTATCATGCAGTATATCAGTACACTCTAAAAAATGCTGGGTTGTTTCAACCCATGTTTAGGTCAAATATGGACAAAACCAACCATTGGTTTAAAATTTTAAACAGCTTTTTTGAGTTAACTCTCAGTGTACTTTTGAATGTACTCTCAAAGGTTATGCAAACCTTGCCTCCCCAAACCATTTTGATCCATGTGAACAAGCTGGGGCAAATGTATTTCTAATCTTTTTGCTAACACCTTGCAAAGGATCTTTAAATCGTTAAGGAGAAAGAAATTGTCTATATGAACCACAGTCAGTTGACAACTTGCCAGGTTTTAACAGTGTGATCACTGCAGTGTTCAAAGAGGACACTGCAGTGTTCAAATCATTCTTATTAATATTTACATATATTTAAATGTCATTAATGTTAAATCCTAAATCAACTGTTCTATTTAAAATTGTGTTTTGAAAGTTCAGTTGAATAGTTGAATAACTGCATGACAAACAAAGCAGGCCGCTAAACCTCTGAAGTATTAAGAAATATCAGTCATTCTCTCTCGTGATTCACATGCCATTCACATGCTCGTCACTTTCACAATAGTGGGATTCGACAGACCTAAAAGAATCACATATTCACACAGTCTATTTGCATTTGTAAAGAGTCAAGAATGGCATAGTGACAGTATTGTGAGGGCATTTGTTCTCAAGCACTCATGAGCGTTGTTGTCTGAAGCTTTTTTTTTAGGGCGCAAGTCTTTTGGTATGATAATTAGGAGATTTGGACTCTTTGTCAAGCATAAAAGCATTAGAAAAGAATTATGAGGGTGTTGACTAATCGCTCTGATTGCTTTTTACACACACACACACACACACACACACACACACACACACACACACACACACACACACACACACACACACACACACACACTGGTATTCCACTGGTATTTCAGAGCCTGGAATAAAAAATAAAAAAACAATGACATTAACAACATTAAATCCAAAATGTCCAACTTACTGGGCAAAGCTAATGACCATTGCTGTGTTAGAAATACAAACCCGATTCTAAAAAAGTTGGGACACTGTACAAATTGTGAATAAAAACAGATTGCAATGATGTGGAAGTTTCAAATTTCAATATTTTATTCAAAATACAACATAGATGACATATCACATTTTTAAACAGAAAATGTATCATTTTAAGGGAAAAATAAGTTGATTTTAAATTTCATGGCATCAACACATCTCAAAAAAGTTGGGACAAGGCCATGTTTACCACTGTGTGGCATCCCCTCTTCTTTTTATAACAGTCTGCAAACGTCTGGGGACTGAGGAGACAAGTTGCTCAAGTTTAGGAATAGGAATGTTGTCCCATTCTTGTCTAATACAGGCTTCTAGTTGCTCAACTGTCTTAGGTCTTCTTTGTCTCACCTTCCTCTTTATGATGCACCAAATGTTTTCTATGGGTGAAAGATCTGGACTGCAGGCTGGCCATTTCAGTACCCGGATCCTTCTTCTACGCAGCCATGATGTTGTAATTGATGCAGTATGTGGTCTGGCATTCTCATGTTGGAAAATGCAAGGTCTTCCCTGAAAGAGACGACGTCTGGATGGGAGCATATGTTGTTCTAGAACTTGGATATACCTTTCAGCATTGATGGTGCCTTTCCAGATGTGTAAGCTGCCCATGCCACACGCACTCATGCAACCCCATACCATCAGAGATGCAGGCTTCTGAACTGAGCGCTGATAACAACTTGGGTTGTTGTCCTCTTTAGTCCGGATGACATGGTGTCCCAGTTTTCCAAAAAGAACTTCAAATTTTGATTGGTCTGACCACAGAACAGTTTTCCACTTTGCCACAGTCCATTTTAAATGAGCCTTGGCCCAGAGAAAACGCCTGTGCTTCTGGATCATGTTTAGATATGGCTTCTTTTTTGACCTATAGAGTTTTAGCCGGCAACGGCGAATGGCACGGTGGATTGTGTTCACGACAATGTTTTCTGGAAGTATTCCTGAGCCCATGTTGTGATTTCCATTACAGTAGCATTACTGTATGTGATGCAGTGCCGTCTAAGGGCCCGAAGATCACGGGCATCCAGTATGGTTTTCCGGCCTTGACCCTTACGCACAGAGATTGTTCCAGATTCTCTGAATCTTTGGATGACATTATGCACTGTAGATGATGATAACTTCAAACTCTTTGCAGTTTTTCTCTGAGAAACTCCTTTCTGATATTGCTCCACTATTTTTGGCCGCAGCATTGGGGGAATTGGTGATCCTCTGTCCATCTTGACTTCTGAGAGACACTGCCACTCTGAGAGGCTCTTTTATACCCAATCATGTTGCCAATTGACCTATTAAGTTGCAAATTGGTCCTCCAGCTGTTCCTTATATGTACATTTAACTTTTCCGGCCTCTTATTGCTACCTGTCCCAACTTTTTTGGAATGTGTAGCTCTCATGAAATCCAGAATGAGCCAATATTTGGCAGGACATTTCAAAATGTCTCACTTTCAACATTTGATATGTTATCTATATTCTATTGTGAATAAAATATAAGTTTATGAGATTTGTAAATTATTGCATTCCTTTTTTATTCACAATTTGTACAGTGTCCCAACTTTTTTTGGAATCGGGTTTGTACTAATACTGCTTATTGCCTACTGCCCAGTATACAATGCATATTGGATTATATTTTTGTTTACTATTTTTCAAAGAATAGTGAGTGAAAAACTATACACCATAATACAAATAATGTTTCAAAGAGTTGTGCTACAATCTTGTCACATGAACAGCATTGAATGTCCATTCTTATTCATGAGCAAATTAGTGTAAATGGCCTATACCTTTCATTTGCCCTCACCAACAACAGAATGTTTTATACCCTAAACGCATATATTTTTGAGCATATTTGTAGGATATATATATATATGGCGGGGTGAATGAGGGTACAAACAAAACTGATTTGCAGTGCACCCGTCCCTGGAGGGTGTTTATTGAACATTAAAAGAATGTCTTAAGGTGGGAAGTACTGTGTTCAAGGGTTGATGAAGTGAGGAAGGTGCAGAAAAGGTCCATGGCTTTCCAGTGTTAGAAGGGCTGTGCTGATCGGTAAATCACTTGACTCTGGAGAAGCAGAGACAAAGAGAACACTATTAGCATATTTTGCAGTGGAGAACTAGCTCACCCGTTCCTTCTTTGCTCTGCTTATATTCTCTCTTCTTAATGGGGCTGCTGATTGAATGATGAGAAGTAATTACAGGGTGATGCTGAAGATGTGAATGACCACATCATCCAGGTATGCGGCAGCATACTGCCAGTGGCCACTAGGGGTGCTAAAGGCAGTTTTCTCCTGGGACGCAGCTGTGAGAGGTACCTGCCACACTGTAAAACCTAACAGTGAAATTCACTAAATGAAATTCCTGTCTCCCCGTAGCACTGTCTTAGGCCTCTTACATTATGGACATTGCAATTTATTGCTCTGGCCACATTTGCAGGTCCTCATGCATCCCTGCAGAAGGACTATGTGTTCATGCACGTGGTCAGGGATCCTGGACATCTTTCATCTGGTGTTTTTCAGTCAGTAGAAAGGTTTTTATTACTGTCGTAAGTTATTGTAACTGTAACTGGAAATTGCCTGCTCCCATAAACTGTTAATGTCTTACTGTCTCTTCCATAGGTGCATGTGCAATAATTATTTAACCATTTCATAGGAGTACTGAAGAAAGCCTGGCCATCCACTGCAGTCATTGGACCTCAAATTCAGTGGGGAACCACACACAGCTGTGTGTACTTTTCACAACACAGATTGCTTCAAACCAGATTTACAGTGATAATAGGAAATTAATTTTGTTTTAGATGAAAAGCTAAAGTAAGTTTTTGATTGATTAATTTCTGTTGAAAAAAACTGATTAGTTATTTAATTTGGCGCCATGTTAACAACACCATCCTCAACTAAAACAGAAAACCCCCAATGTGTTCCGGACCCCATACGCACGGCAACAGCATGGCAACAGCACCTGGTGGCCGGAGAACGAAACCATGAAATAGGTTTGAAATAGTTTTGAAACTATACCATCATCATCCCCGCACAAACCCCAAAAAAGGCAAGTCCGTGAAAATGGCGACGGCATGTACGCAAGCATTACGTGTTTAGCTAATAGGCAACTGTGTTTGACTACGTATGTGTGCAATATGTGTTTTTAACTGCACAGAAGAGAAGGGAAGGGAAGGGAAGGGAAGGGAAGGGAAGGGAAGGGAAGGGAAGGGAAGGGAAGGGAAGGGAAGGGAAGGGAAGGGAAGGGAAGGGAAGGGAAGGAGGCCTTCACAGGGGAGAGTCTAGTTGTCATGTCTAGGAGCAGGTCCACCATCTGATCTGGACCCGGCTGACTGCAGTAAACCTCGGGATAAACAAAGAGATTAACATTAGCGTAGATGCCATTCTTTCAAGTACATCAGGTGTTATGGGAAGGGTTCCTGGTTCCGGCAAACCTAGTTAATGCAGCCTAACAATCATTTAACTGATTTGAATAATAGAGATTGAGAATGTTCTATGTGTATGCCATAGTAAAAATATGCGTTTTTAGTCTAGATTTAAAGTGACAGAGTGTGTCTGCTTTCCGAACAATGCTAGGAAGACTGTTCCAGAGTTTAGGTGCTAAATAGGAAAAGGATCGACCGCCTGCAGTTGATTTTGATATTCAAGGGATTATCAACTGTCCAGAGTTTTGAGACCGCAATAGACGTGATGGAGTAGGGGAGAGCGGGGCACAACCTAACGCTTTTTGACTTTCTCAGTTTGTGTAAATCCACTTGGGGTTCAGAGTATTCAGGTAATTTCCCACATGTCTAGTACAAATATGTGGTTTTTGTTTCATTAATAGAGTGTATACTTTTTTCTTGATTTACCCCAAAAGAATGGAAGTGAAATGTGACAACATGCATAGGTGGGGTACATTGTAACATGTGAGGGGGCACATTGTAACATCACCAAATGACAGCTTAAAATATTATCTTATCTAATCAAAAAATATCCAAGACAAACTAAAATATTTTGTCAATAAAATACAATTATTAATTTTTTTTAAATAAAATAATGGCATTTTTTAATAATTAAAAATAAACTATTTTTTGAGTTTGACACCAAACATCTCTAAATACAGCTATACTGCATAGTTCAAAACATAATAATAATGAATAATTTCTGAACATTGACTCTCAGTCATTATTCACCCTTTTCTCGTGGTTTCTCAAAAGAATTCATAAAAGTATAGAATAGAATAGCGTAGTTCTAATAGGGGCTCATTGTAACGCAGTGTTATAACGCACACCACCAGTGCAACTGGGATTTAAACTGCGGCTCGGGTCTTCTGTTGGTTAGATCAGCATTAAAGAACTATCTCAACTGTTAAATAACAGATAAAAGATTAAAATAATATTAGATTTGTCTTATTTTAAATAAACACAAAAAATAGAGATGAAAAATAAACTTAAGTAAGAAATTAACTTTTGCTATGGTTAAATAAATGTTCAGTGATATCTTCCAAAGATTTCTTAATTTTAGCGCAATTCTTTCTCTAAATAGTGTTGATATGGCAACTAGTAAATACACAAAGTTTCTTCATGCTGGCATGTGTGGAAAACCATGTGTGTTACAACTTACCCTGCATTAGGTTGTGCCTATAATGTGTTAAAAGCTTGCTCATGTACTGGGGAGCTAAACCATTTAGTGCTTTGTAAGTAATAAGCAAGATTTTAAAATTTATACGATGTGTAATAGGGAGCCAGTGCAGTGTTGACAGAACCGGGCTAATATGGTCATACTTCCTGATTCTAGTAAGAACTCGAGCTGCTGCATTTTGGACCAGCTGGAGTTTGTTTATCAAGCGAGCAGGGCAACCACCCAGTAGAGCATTACAATAATCTAGCCTTGAGGTCATGAACGCATGAACTAACTGTTCAGCATTTTGCATTGAAAGCATGTGCCATAATTTATATATATTTTTAAGATGGAAAGAATGCAGTTTTAGAGATGCTAGAAACGTGGCTTTCAAATGAAAGATTGGTATCAAAGAGCACACCCAGGTTCCTAACTGACAATGAGGACTTGACAGAGCAGCCATCAAGTGTTAGACAGTAGTCTAGGTTACTACTTGTGGAGCTTTTTTGTCCAATAATTAAAAATTCAGTTTTTTTTCTGAATTAAGTTGCAGGAAATTACTGGTCATCCAATTTTTTATATCAGCTATGCATTCCGTTAATCTTGTGAATTGGTAATTTTCATCAGGGCGTGAAGAAATATAGAGCCGAGTATCGTCAGCATAACAATGAAACTAATGCCATGCTTCCTAATGATATCTCTCAGTGGTAGCATGTACAGGGTGAAAAGCAACGGTCCTAGCACTGAGCCTTGTGGTACTCCATACTGAACTTGTGATCGATGTGACATCTCTTCATTTACTGCTACAAACGGTCAGGTAAGTATGATTTAAACCATGCCAATGCAATTCCACTAATGCCAACATAATTATCGAGTCTATTCAAAAGAATGTTGTTGTCGATAGTATCAAATGCAGCACTAAGATCGAGTAACACCAACAGAGAGATACAACCACGATCGGATGATAAGAGTAAATCATTTGTAACTCTGATGAGAGCAGTCTCAGTACTATGATACGGTCTAAGTCATGCTGACTTACCACAGTGTTGGACTATTTTCTTTAATCTTCTTTAAGCGCAGGGGAGCAACGGTGTCTAAAGTGCTGGAAAAAAGAGAGTCAATAGTTTCTGTTGCAACATTGAGTTGTTCTAGGCTATCTGGTATGCTGAGGAGATGAAACTGATGAGGAGGATTATTTACAAAGCAATCTTTAGTCGCAGCAATAATAGTCCTGCCATATTTGAAGTGAGGGGATGGCTTTGCAGCCTTAGCTAAATTAAGTATACAGGATACTAGGTAATGATCTGAGATGTCGTCGCTTTGCTGCAGAATTTCAATGGTATCAACATTTATACCATGTGACAGTATTAGGTCTAAAGTATGATTACGTCGATGAGTGGGTCCTGACACGTGTTGCCTAACTCCAATAGAATTTAGAATGTCTCTAAATGCCAATCCCAATGCATCTTTTTCATTGTCTGCATGGATATTAAAATCACCAACAATTAGTTCTTTATCTGCAGCCAGTACTAACTCTGATAGAAAATCAGCAAATTCTTTGGTAAAGTCTGTATTGTGCCCTGGTGGCCTGTATACAGTAGCTAACACAAATGTCAAACGGGATTTATCAATTATACTACATAACGTTACATAAAGCAACAAGACTTCAAAGGAATTATATTTGAAACTAGACTTCTACTAGAGTAATACTGAAGATTTTATAAATTACAACACTAATAGAGAGATACAACCAGGATTAGGGCTGGGCACCGAACGGCGATACTTTTATGGTATCGAACGAAAAACTCAGATACTATGAGTATCGAAAAACTATTTATCTTTCGGTGCCAAATTTCGGTTCCAAAAGCCAAGCGGCTGTGTCTGTGTGAGCCTGTAGCATACATAAAGACCTAAAGCACCGGTGACTGGCTGTCCACCACCACGTGACGTGTAGGATTTCTGAAGATACCCGCAGTCACACAACACAAGTGTAGTTGTTTTTTACCCATTCAAGATTCAAGATTCACGAGATTCAAGAGAGTTTTATTTGTCACATACACAGTTATATACAGAATATACAACCGGCAGTGAAATGTAAACAGGTCCGCTCCATGGACAGTGCAAATTCACAGTTAAAAACACAAGGGGAAATTATAATAGAAATAGAATAAAATATATATATATATATATATATATATATATATATATATATATATATATATATATATATATATATATATATATATATATATATATATCTATAAATTATAAATAAATCAAGTCAATTAGAAAAAAATAAAAATAAAAAAGAAATGGAATAAAATAAGTGAAATAAACTGTGCAGTGAGTAAACTGTAACTGTGCAGTGAGTAAATATGTGGGTAACAGAAATGTACAAAGTATAATGTGCAAACAGGTTTATAACAGGTTGTTACACAATAACAACGAGAAAAGAAAGTGCAGTGCAATGTCAGTATGTCGATGTTTATCCTGAAGTGAAGTCACGTGATGTTAAGTGACTGAGTTCAGGAGTCTGATGGCCTGGGGAAGAAGCTCCTCCTGAGTCTCTCAGTTTTGGCCATCAGGCTTGGAGGCGTTACCAGAGGGCAGCAGCGTGAAATGAGGGTTTGCAGGGTGATTAGAGTCCTTGATGATTTTAGTAGCTCTACCTTTGCAGCGTTTGGTGTAGACGTCCTGCAGAGACGGGAGAGCTGACCCTGAGATATGCTCGGATAAGCGCACGACTCTTTGCAGGGCTTTGCAGTCATGACTGGTGCTGTTCCCATACCACGCTGTAATACACTTTCTATCGCCCCTAAATAGAAAGTTTTCAGGATAGCTGGTGAAACCCTGAATTTCCTCAGCTGGTGCAGGTGGTACAGTCTATGCCTGACTTTTTTCACCTGTGTCTAAATGTGTGCAGTCCAGGTCAGGTCCTCGGAGATGTTTACACCCAGGTACTTGAACCTGCTCACTCTCTCTACTGGTGACCCGCTGATCATGAGAGGGGAGTATGTCCGTTGCTGTCTCTTCCTCAAGTTCACAATCAGTTCTTTGGTCTTGTCAACATTCAGATAGAGACAGTTGTCCTGGCACCATGATGTTAGTTGCTCCACCTCATCCAAGTATGCCGTCTCATTGTTGTTGGAAACGAGGCCCAGGACAACAGTATCATCAGCAAATTTGATGATAGAGGTGGAGCTGTGTGTGGACAAACAGTCATGTGTGTAGAGAGAGTAGAGCAGGGGACTCAGGACACAGCCCTGTGGAGCTCCCACACTCAGGGTGATGGAGGTGGAGGTGAACTGGCCTATTCTCACCACCTGAGGCCTGCCAGTGAGGAAGTCTTCAATCCAGTGGCAGAGAGAAGAATTCAGGCCGAGATCCAGGAGTTTGGCGGTTAGCTTAATGGGAACTATGGTGTTAAAGGCTGAGCTATAGTCAATAAGTAGCAGCCTTACGTAGTTCCCACTTTTGCTGTCGATGTGAGTGAGAGGAGGAGTGGAGGACATGAGAGATGGCATCTTCAGTCGATCTATTGGGACGATAGGCAAACTGAAGAGGGTCCAAAGTGTCAGGAATGAAGGAGCAAATGGTGTTTTTAATGAGTCTCTCAAAGACCTTCATGACTATAGACGTGAGAGCCACTGGATGATAGTCATTTAGGCAAGAGGGTTTACTGTTCTTAGGGACAGGGATGATAGTGGATTTTTTGAAGGAGGTGGGGACCACAGATGTAGCGAGGGACTCATTAAAGATAGATGTAAACAACCCGGCGAGCTGATCAGCACAGGACCGCAGAACACGACCTAAAATACCATCCGGCCTGGCAGCTTTCCTGACGTCCACACGCTTGAGTGCCCTCCGAACGTCATCCTCCGAGATCACATGGCTGTTGCTGCTCTGAGTGATTCCCTCTGACGCGTCACTTGGCGGAGTCGCGCTGCCGCAATTACAAAGCGAGCGTAGAAAGAGTTTAACTCGTTCACAAGCAACGGATCAGCTCTGACCTCTGCAGAGGATTTAGATCCAAAAGAACAGATGGACCTCAGTCCCTGCCACATGCGCCGGGAGTCGTTGAGTTGGAAATGAGACTCCACTCGATCCTTATAACGGAGCTTTGCGGCTTTAACTGCGCGTCGGAGAGCATAGCAGGATGATTTGTATTCATTCATATTCCCCGATAGGAGACCGGCGTTGTATGGCAGTGCGTGTGTTCACTGCAGCGTGGATTGAATTGTCCACCCACGGTTTCTGATTTGAGAAGGATGTTATTGTTATTGTTTGTGTGGTTTTCTCTGTAAGCGTGTTGATGAAGCAAAGCGCCACATCCGTGAACTCGCTGACGTCAGATGAACTTGCCCGGAACATGTCCCAGTCGACGTCATCAAGAGCTACCTGTAGCGCGGTCTCTGAATGGGGTGACCAGCGTTTAACTTCCCGCCTCACTGGGGGTTCCTGAATGAGCCTTTGTCTGTATTCAGGTGAGAGGAAAATGGCGGCATGATCCGATTTGCCGAAAGCTGGAAGTGAGCGAGCTTTATAGGCATTCTTAAACAGAGAGTAGCAATGATCCAGTGTGTTTGCTCCTCGTGTAGGACAGAAGACGTGCTGGTGAAAGTTTGGCAAGACTTTCTTTAGGTTTGCTTTGTTAAAATCGCCCGCGACCATGGCACTCTATGGCATCGGGGTGTTTGTTTATGAAGCCGCTGGTAACATCATGAAGGCCAGATAAAGCCAGCCCTGTGTCTGCCTGTGGTGGAATGTAAACAGCAGTGCCGATGACCGAGGAAAACTCCCTCAGCAGATAGAATGGGCGGCAAATGATTGTTAAATGTTCCAGATGAGGCGGCAGGATTGCGAAAGAATGGTGATGTTCCTGGGGTCGCACCATTTTTTGTTGATCATGAAACACACTCCACCGCCTTTGGATTTACCGGCCTCGGCTGTTCTGTCCATCAGAAAAACTGAGAATTTCTCCGACGGCATCACAGCTGTGTCTGGGACCGCGGGCATGAGCCATGTTTCGGACAAACAATAGATGTTACAGTCTCTCATGTCCCGTTGAAAACTTATCCTGGCTCTGAGATCGTCCATCTTATTTTCCAAGGATTGGACATTTGCGAGCAGGATGCTCGGGAGAGGTGGGCTGAATGCCCTTTTTCTCAGTCTGTTGCGGACCCCAGCACGTTTCCCGCGGTGTTTCTTGATTCTTCGCCGTTGACTCTGGCCATTGTTCAACTCGGCATTCCGAAGAATCTCAGCTGGCCACAGAGGATCGGTGAAAGTGTCCTGAAACAGTCCAGTGTAGAGGTAACCAATGTCCAAAAGAGTTTTGCTGTCATAGCAGATCAATGCAGATGATAAATTCGTAAAAATTGAGAGCAAAAGAGCAAAAGAAAGTACTCGGCGCCACGGCAACACGGCGGCGCCATCTTGGTTGCCAAAAGCAAGTGTTCTACCATGTGTTCTACCGCATCGTTTTACAATGCCAAAGAGGTCTAAAGTGTGGCTACACTTTATAAAAGTGGATGCCGAGTCAGCAAAGTGCAACATATGCGATAAGAGTATTGCAACCAAAGGCGGCAATACCACCAATTTAATGAAGCACTTGACCATGCACGGGATCAATATTAAGGCAGAAAATTGCACGGTATTTGACTGTAAAAAGATGGAACCAGAGGATCGCAGTCAAACCCGCCTCCATCAACATCATCTGGGATTGTAGCAGTAAGAAAGGTCACCTTTTTTAGCGAACAGAAGTTAAAGTAATTGTTTACGCTAACGCGAGTGGTTTGAATGTGTGGATGCAACTCTGCGTTGCTATGTAACGTTACCTAGGAGCTATAACGTTATTCTTTGACCAGGCAGGCAACATCTTTGTTTTTCAAACGTAACGTTAAGGTTACACATTTTAGAAATACTTGACAGATAAGTGTAATTTCACTACTTAAACTGAATGCATCCCCATAACGTTGACTACAACTTTATGTATGTTAGCTTGTGCTGCTAGTCGGTTGCTGTAGCGTTAGCACTGTCTATTTCTCCCTTCACATTAGCCTCTGCACCGGTCCACCCTGATGTTAGGAATAGGAAGACAATACCAGAAAGTGTCAATCCCTTCACACTGTCAGCAAGAGGGAAAATATCCAAGCAAAGACGAGATCAGTGCCACAGAGCAGTCACAGAGTTTATTGTTAAAGGTTTGCTACCTTTTTCAACAGTGGAGGCCCCATGGTGGAGGTGAGCAAGCTATCCAAAAAGCACAACCAGTTTTATTAATAGTGTTACCCTGAGTGAGAAGTGTTACCAGAATTTGTTTTAATTAAGATGAAAAATAAAAGTTTTGTGTTTAATGTATTTTTGTTAATGTTGAAATGGATTTTAAAACATATGGTATCGAAAAAAGTATCGTTAGGAACCGGTATCGAAACTGAGGTATCGAAATTGGCACCGGATGGAAAGATTTTGAACAATACCCAGCCCTAACCAGGATCGGATGATAAGAGCAAATCATTTGTAACTTTGATGAGAGCAGTCTCAGTACTATGATACAGTCTAAATCCTGACTGGAAATCCTCACAGATACCATTTCTTTCTAAAAAGGAGCATACTTGTAAGGATACTGCCTTTTCTAGTATTTTTGACAGAAAGAGTAGATTTGAGGTTGGCCTGTAATTGACTAATGGCCTCATGGACTCGACAGGATGATTGACAGTGGATTATTGGTGCTGACACTGAAAACAAGAAAACAACCTCACAATCACCAACCCCCTCTTCAAAATGACCAACAAATACAAGACGTCATGGATGCACCTCAGAACCAAGCAATGGCATCTTATTGACTATGACCTTTTGCATAGGAGGGATGTGTGTGTGTGTGACATCCAGAGCCATACGAGTGTTGGACAGACAATAGATTGATCAGGGTCTCGTTCAACGTTCACATTACTCTATGGCATCGAAAGAAGCCTAAGCCGACCAGAGCCAGGTACAATCTTGCCAAACTAAGGAACCCTGTTGTACAA
The DNA here is from genome assembly GCA_018749465.1 of Paracanthobrama guichenoti. Lineage (NCBI taxonomy): Eukaryota > Metazoa > Chordata > Actinopteri > Cypriniformes > Gobionidae > Paracanthobrama > Paracanthobrama guichenoti. Next base: position 26,409,341 of record CM031943.1, read on the forward strand.
AAAGGGTATTAACAGCATCTTGATGACGCATTGACTGCTCATGACCACTCATGAGAAGTGGAACCAGTTCAAGCAGATCATGTGTGAGTCAGCAAAAGAGACCATTGGCCTTAAGGATCGAGTCCACCAAAAGCAATGGAAAAATTAGCAGACTGTTGGAGGAAAAACATAAGGCATATGCTGAGTAGCAAAATGACCCCAACTCCACACACAGCAAAGAAAAACAGATTTAAACACATACAGAGGTCCAAAGTTTTGCGGACTCATGCAATTCCAAGAAATTCTTTAGTGCACCGAAGGAGGATCAATCAGACTAGCAGTGGCAAAGTGTCTGGTAAAGATTGTGTCTGGACTCTTCAAAGTGGCAAACCCGGAAATGGTCTGTGCATTCCTCTGCATCCTGACCAACATCTGGAGTGAGGAAACCATGCCAAACGAAATCAAAGATGCCACAGTGGTACCCATCTTTAAGAGATGGCTCCCTCTTTGATCTCCAAAGACTGAATGCCTCAACTGGCTGATTGTTTGCTGATAACTGTGCCCTTATGGTGCAGTCTGATCTCTAAGTCACAGTAGACAGAATTGTGGAAGCTGCATATCTCTTCTCTTCTTACCTTTAGCCTTATTAAGACTGAGGTCTTATTCCAGCCTTTCCTGGTTCCAGATCCCTCCATCTACAGTAACTACACAGATAGCATGGATAGCATTTTGATCCAAACCATAATTTTGGTTGAGCTTGAAATTTTAGTGTGTTGGATCAGCATTGAAATTTTGATGAAAGTCGACAGCACACATGGGTGGAGACAGTGACATTGAACTAACAGTGATTTCCCAGCTAACAAAAATATGTTCTTAGAATGTTTTGCTAACATTCCCATTAAGTTATGAAAACGTTGTTTCTGAATGTTTTTTAAACATTTCAAACATTGCTTTTTTTTATGTATTAAGAAAAACTTTCTTGGTTAATGTGAACGTTAAAGGAACATTCCATTCTATCATTTTAAAAATGTTATGAAAACGTCATTTCTGAAAGTTCAAAACACCCTGAACAGATGGACAGTCCAGTCCGAGAATGTTGATCTAAGAACGTTTTCTCAACATTATGAGAACATCAGTCAAGTACAAGTAACGTCACAAGGATGTTTTAAGAATGTTGTTATAAGAACGTTTTCTCTCAACATTACAAGAATATATTTTAACTATGAAAACATTATAAGACCAGAAACTTTATTTCAGGAATGTTTATTACTAACATTTATATAACTTTTACATAACGTTAGTGAAAGTTATGGGAATGTTCCCTGTTAGCTGGGTTGTAGTTGATGATCACAAGATCATGCAGATATGTATCTCTGCAGAACACTAGTGGGTGTTTCCCAATCAGTGGGCCATTTTCAGCCACTTTACCCAATTTGATCCACTGGGGGCTTGGTTTAGGGGTGGGCCTTCATGATTTTAGCAAGTCTTGAAAAATGGTTGAAAAACATCCATTGTAGTTTGAAACTGGCCACTGATTGGTAAAAGCCCATTTTAGCTTTGCATGTATAGAGGGTATGCATCAACGTCACTTTCCCGCCGGAACATGTCCCCTCAGATTGACATCCATAGTATTTGTCCTACTATGGAAATCAATGGCTATACCATCAACTCTGGTTAGCAACATTATTCAAAATATCTTCTTTTGTGTTCAACAGAAGAAAAAAAAACCATATAGGTTTGGAACATCCAAACCTATACGGTCGATGTACCGGTCTGTCGTGGTGAAGAAGGAGCTGAGCTGTAAGGCGAAGCTCTCGATTTACCGGTCAATCTACGTTCCTACTCTCACCTATGGTCATGAGCTGTGGGTCATGACCGAAAGGACAAGATCCCGGATACAGGCGGCCGAAATGAGCTTTCTCCGCAGGGTTGCTGGGCGCTCCCTTAGAGATAGGGTGAGAAGCTCAGTTACTCGGGAGGAGCTCAGAGTAGAGCCGTTGCTCCTCCACATCGAGAGGAGCCAGTTGAGGTGGCTCGGGCATCTATTTCGGATGCCTCCTGGACGCCTTCCCGGGGAGGTGTTTTGGGCATGTCCCACCGGAGGAGGCCCCGGGAAGACCTAGGACACGCTGGAGGGATTATGTCTCCCGGCTGGCCTGGGAGCGCCTCGGGGTTTCCCGGAAGAGCTGGAGGAAGTGGCTAGGGAGAGGGAAGTCTGGCCGTCTCTGCTTAGACTGTTGCCCCCGCGACCCGGTCCCGGATAAGCGGAAGATAATGGATGGATGGATGGATGGATGGTTTGGAACAACATAAGGGTGAGTAAATGACAGAATTTTCTTTTTCAGGGTGATCTACCCCTTTAAAGAAATTTCTTAAAATCTTAGGTTAGCTAAGATAAACTTGTTACGTGAATGCTACATAGTTTCATGGAAAATGAAATGAGATACCCAGATAGCATGGTGACATTGTACAATGTTGAGTTTTGATCCAAACTATCATTTTGGTTGAGATTTAAATTTCAATGTTTAAAGTGTGTTGGATCAGTATTGACATTTTTATGAAAGTTCTGTTGGACATGTGGGAGGACCAGGAGCAGCAAGGTCTGCACTGACAGAGAGAGGCTGAATCTGAAATCGCCCCCTAAACCCTCATTCACCATTCCCTACGTTAGTCCACTAATATAGTTCACTTGAAGGAGTGAATGAAAACGAGTGAGTGAATTTGGACAGCCATTGTGTGTACATTAGCTGTACACTCGTTATTGCAGTGCAATGTGGGATTGAATGAGTGCACTCAATAACGTCCACTATGGATTCGGACACCACTACAAATGGCTTTCCCCTTGTAGTAAGCGATTTCGGATTCAGCCAGAGTTGAGATGAGCGGTGAGCAAGTAGGTCAAGTTCATAATGACAAACACCTGTGTCTTGTTGCAATAATTGGCGCTGAGAGACCGGATAAAGCCATGGTGGAACAGTGGCTTGGTGGAAAAAGACAGCTGAAAGCGTGGGCTGAAGCGAATGCCCTGGAGAGCTGACAGCAGAATTGAGTTAAATGACCAGTTTATGACCACCATGAGAAGCATGACTTTGTGTTTGATGTTTTTGTGCTTTGAATAAAAACCCACACGCCGACGCTGCCTTCTTCCTTCCTTCATACATATTTTGTTACAGAGACATTTGTATGCTATTCAAAATAAAGTTGGGGTTGTGAAGAATAGGGGAGGGAACAGAAAAGAAAAAATTGTCACCTTAAAAAATTTAGCCATTGGAAATGAGAGGCAACCACGAGAGGCATTTTAATCACGATTTAATCACGAGGCATTTTAATCACGATCCAAACAAAGATACATACATGTAGCATGAGCAGTTGTTTTTGACATTAGATTGCATAATTTCAAGACTTAGAGCAAATACAGAATGGTCTGGCTTTAGCTTTGTGAAATTGTTACATAAGACACCTGCATAAACTGAATAAAAATGCAAATTCAATCTCTGACAGTAGGTGGTGCACATGGAAAAGAAGCGTTTCTTTGGTTACTACTGTAAAAATGCCATCAAAACTATTCTAAAGACGTTCTAAAGATACATTCATGTGACCCCCCTGCCTAATTCAATATTTATATTTTTCTTCCTATATTTCAAGCATCGTGAACAGTGATCTTGTTGGGCCTATTTATACGTGGTCCACTTGAATGTGTTTTTTTACCTGTATGGTTTTTACAGATCAGATATCTAGCTGATTTATCAGAACGATTCCATTTACACTTGGTCACATAAATGTGTCTCCGCAGAAGGATATAAATCCGATGCGCCGCTGCACAAGAGCGCTGTTCCCTCAGTGTCACAAACACAAGTCACAACCAAACTATTACACAGCGGCCCGTCCCCAAATCTAATTCAACCCCTTGCCTTATGGGCCGAGGCCTGCAGGCCATCCCCGGCATATCAGAATAGGTGTTGAACATTATAAAACGAGGTTACTCGCTACAGTTTGCTACATGCACTCTCTATGAGCACTTTCTGTCTCGAATTTGGGCCTGACGACTCCAGAGTCGTCCTCAAACCCAGAAATGGTTACATTCCTAAAGTGCTCTCCATTCCGTTCAGAGCACAGGTTATTTCGCTATCAGCTCTTCCCTCGTCTCATAACGAAGAAGACGCAAATCTGCTCTGCCCAGTTAGGGCCCTAAGGCTCTATTACAGCTCTTCGTCTGCTTGTGTGGCCACACCAGAGGATGTGCTGTCACAAAGCAGAGATTGTCGTGATGGATAGTGGATGCTATCTCGCTGGCTTATGAATCAAAAGGCCTCTGCTGCTCAATAGGCATCAGACTCCTTTCCACTAGAGGCATGGCCTCTTCATGGGCCTGGGCCAGTGGAATACCACTTGAAAATATCTGTGCGGCGGCAGGCTGACCCTTTCCATCCACATTTATCAGATTCTATAACTTGGAGGTCCCTGCTTTGCAAGCTAAGGTACTTTCCATATGATCAAGTGTATAACACGGTTACATTAACTTGGGCCCGACTCCGTCCGGTCTAGTTTTTGTCTATACCCCATATATCAAATGTTTTAATTGCAAACATTATGACCCGAATTCTTCCTATTTTTTATTTCAACCCCTAATAAGCTATGTGTAACACAAGCATCATCAATGTATGTGTCATCAATGTATACACATTCAATAAGGCCAACTTTGTCCGGTCAAGTTAATGGTTATCACACAGGAATATTCTTCCTGCATATACCCTTATGGCTCACTAATGTTGGCCTCTTTTTGGGTTTCACACTTTTTCTTTTTTATGAGCCTCGGGTTCTCTCCCCTGGTCATATATACGAGACAAAAGTTCAAGCACGCACAGCGTTTTAAATTGGATTCCCATAAGCGTAAGCTAAACTTACGCAATACGAGAGTACTCTCAAAAGGGAACTTCTCGGTTAATAATGTAGACAGATGAGAACGGGTATTGCGCAACCCGCCGTGCTATTGTGCTTACATCAGGGTGTCGCTTCAGTCGATTATAACCTGAATCCTATGACTTGACATGGGCTTTTATAGCCTAAACATGCAAATTTAGGCGCGTCTGATGTGCCTTTGGGCGTGAAACGACCCCATTGGTGCACTGCTCAGCCGCTTCGCCATAGGTTCGTGCAGTTGCCGCAGCACAGCCAATCAGCGTGCTAGTACGCTCCGCCTGGGTCCGTTGTGCAGCTGCACTGCGTTTTACGTTATTAAAAATTATAAGGATAATTTTTGCTTCATACTCTCAAGAAATAAGGAATTCCCATAAGCGTAAGCTAAATTTACGCAATACTCGTTCCCTTCTCTCAGGGAACCGAGGTTACATTAGAAACCGAGAAGTTTTGGGGTAAAAACTAATAAATCATATACCTGTCACAGGAGTCTCCCCGCCACCAAGTTTAAAGTTTATGGCACGCCCCTCTTGGGAATTCGGGTATCAAAATTATTTCCGAACTTCCCAGTGGTAAACACGACATCAGAGGGCGTTCAAGTGCTATTTTTACCTCGGAAACTCGGATTTACGATAATTGGATAGCACGTAAAGGCAGCATTAATACTTACATATTCTGGTGACCACTGCATAGAGCGTGCTGTTACGTTGTAGACACTATGAAGAACAGAGGAAAAAGATGACGGAAGAATTAGGAAAATTGAAATAACAGGGACAGGAATGAAGGAAATAAGTGGTGAGAATGAACAAAGCAGAAAAAGTTTTTTAACAGGACTGATGAGGAGAAAATGATGTAATGGTCATTACAGGAAAAGAAACCCAGAAGATGGCAGTAGTGAAGCTGCCGTTAAACCCTAAAGAAGAAGAAGAAGAAGAAGAAGAAAGCGAAAGTGTTGTTCTGAATCGCAAATTGTTGTTTGTCAGCTGAGAATGATGGAAGGAAACAGGGATGAAGCTGAAAAATGTTTAAATATCGCCGCTAAAGCCGTCGAAGATGGCTATAAAGACAAGGCTTTGAAATTCCTCTACAAAGCAGAAAAACTGTATCCAACCAAGAAAGCAAAAGGTACGTTAAATTATTAATGTCTTATTTACAAACGGCACACGAGCTAGTTTAGCAGATGGAAGCTAGCTGAAGATCTGTTTAACTTATCTGTTTTAAATATTATTTTCAAAAGCAAGACATATATTTAAGCGATATTAATACAACACATGGAGAACTTAAACATATAATAATTGGCTATCAATTAACGCATTTATAACATTTCATAAACGTCATTAACACAGGCTAGCAGAGGGTCGGAACATAAACACGCATTTCATCGGTGTCATTAAATAACCGGTACAATTACTGAATACAGGACACAAACATGAGGGTTGCTAACTTTAGAAAAGAGAATAAGGGACAGTCTTGGTTCTTTATAGGAAATCAATAGTCATAATAAGTGACACTCAAATACACAAGTGTTAATTCAGTGTCTGCAGTTGAGTAAGACTATAAAAAGTAGTTTTTGTTTTTGCCTGAATTAAATACTAAAATGATTTTCGGACATGACACATTTGTTTTGCTTAACCTAATTATGTGCAATTTATTTATAAAAATAATTATATATTATATAGAGCTACACTAATGACTTGTGTAGATATGTGTACAAAAAAACAGTCAAAACAAAGTTTATATCCAAAATATCATTGGTTTGATTGTAAAGACAAGAGGCTACTTATTAAATAGGCTATTAAATAAAACACAATGAAAGCACATAAAACATAACAGGCCTTACAATAACTTGTAATAACATGTAATACAAACTTTTACATTTACATTACAATATTATTCAATTCACAAGATGTAATCAAACTAAAATATCAGCTATCTGTTTTTCTGTATCAGCTTTCTATTAAAACCAGTTTATTCATGCTTTTTCCGTCTTTTTCTGGTTCCAGATAGTGCTATGTATCGCCAAGAATCTGGCGATACGATATGTATCACAATATAGGGATTAATATATGATGTATTTCGATGCTGTAAGAAAGTTGATATTTCCTGATATTTCTTGTTTTTAGCAAGAGTGTAATTTTAGAAAAACTCATAAAGAACACCCCACCATATGCATAAAAACTGAGCAAAAAGTTTTTTTATTTAATCATAACAATGGGTTCTGGAATTGCATTTATATCATTAATAACTATTTATATAGTATTGGTATCAGTGATGCTGGCCTTCATTTACAGTGCTTAGTAAAAATATGCCATTAACCAAATATTTTAATATATACTGTCTTTATGTTTCTACATTATTTTGGAGATTATTAAAAATCTAAAAATTATTTAACAAAATAATAATTAATAATAATTAAAGCTGCGAGCAGCAATGACGGGCCCAAGCCGGTGGCACCGCCACCCCGGTGGCTTCGGGGAAACTCTGCACGACAGGCAATATGCATTTAAACAGGAGAATATTTTTTGAAAAATATTTTAAATGTGCCACATTTACCGCAGCAGCTGGTGCCACTATGACCACAAGCCACACCCATGATGTAATTGAAATATAGATAAATTTTATTGTCATAGGATATAATAGGTCACTTTTAAATATGTGCAAAGTTATCTTTTGCTGCTCAAAAATTCGTAAGTCCAGAAGGCCAGTATTTAATTCAAGGTATTTGTATAGTTTTTTAAAAACTTTGTCACACTAAAGTGATAGTTATTTGTGATAGCCTATGATATGAAACGCATCTAAACTCTGTTGCGTATGTGTAAACATGGGTACGCACAACACATATTATACGTTAAAATATCTTAAGATCAATCATCATTACGTAAAAAGTACGTTAGACAAGTTGTTTATTTATTTATTTTTTGTAGATAAAATAATGTTTTAATAAAATGACTGTCAAAGTCATTTGAATTCACCTCATTAACTGCAGCAGTCGGTGCTGCTATGACCACAAACCACAACATCTATGAGATCAATTCAATTTAGATGAATTTCATGTCAGATGATGTCAAAGGTCAGTTTCAAATGAGTGCAGAATACCGTCCGAATGCTGATGTTGTATTATCCTAACATTTCTCTTCATGTGTTTTTGACCTACCTTAGCTACTGTTTGTTCACCAATCTCATGCACCAAAAAGCGTGCTTTCATTTAAATATGGGAGGTATCCAATAAAAAGTGTTAATTACAAAATTAATAAATGGAGCCAAATCACAGAAACCACAACGTCGATTTTAATATCAGTGTCAGGTAAGAGTAAGTCTAAATTTTATGGAAATTTATTATAAACAGCCACTTTTATAAAGTCATGTGAAATTTACTTTTTTAATACATTTGAATTCTATCAGTAAATAATTCATTTAAAAGACATGCATCATACGTGATCTTTGCAAACACAGCACATGACCTTCTGTAAAGCCCATGTATCTTGTATAGAAAACACACACACACACACACAAAGAGAATGCAAAGACAGAGAGGCATGCTTTAGCTGTCAGCCACCCATCCCCCCCACACACACACACACACACACACACACACACACACACACACACACACACACACACACACACACACAGAGCCAGAAGTAGAGAAAAAGTTTTTTTGCCTCATAACTTAGACAACAGTGCCATCTACTGACACACACACACACACACACACACACACACACACACACACACACACACACACACACACACACACACACACACACACACACAGAGAAAGAGCCAGAGGCATAGACAGAGAGGCAGGCTTTAGCTGTCAGCCACCCATCCCCCACACACACACCCCACACACACACACACACACACACACAGCCAGAGTCATAGACACACAGCTGTCAGCCACCCACACACACACACACACACACACACACACACAGGGTTTTTCCCCATCAAAACAGTGCCATCTATTGGACAATGAAGGGAGGGCAGACAAAATAAGATTCAGATAAAATATATTAAATAAAATAAATATATTGATCTGAAAAATAGTACATCCATTTTAAATTCACCCAGGTTCAATTACCGAACATACAATCTTAATTTCATTTAAATCAAACAATGATTTTACAAGAAATTAGACATTTTCTGTTTCCCTTTTTTGTCCTTCATTTAATCCCTCGCCATAGCAGCACCGTTTGAGATATCCTATAATCGTTCGCACTATAGCATCTTCAGTGTCTTTGTTTCATGTTGACCGAGTTTGGTGTCGATTCCATTCATCTCCTACGAATAGTTTATAATAACTCAGAGCCGGATTTATCCAAAATTCCAAATTCAAACCAAAATATCTGACTTCCTGTTGGTCAGAGCTAATGACTGTAAATTAGAAAGATGTCCGGCAGATGAGAACAATATATATACAGAGTTTGGTGACTGTAGATAAAACTAACCCCTCCACTTTTGTCAAAAGGTGGCGCTACTGAGCCCCTCCACCACGCCCATTTCTAAGACTTTGGCCATATCTACTGGAAGGCATCACTGATGTGTGTGTTGAGTTTCATGCCATTTCAAGCATGCTAAGAGTCTCAAAAACACCCTAAAAGATTATTAAACTTTGACACGTTGCCACGGCAACAGAATTTAAAATATCAGGAATCCATTCATATGTCTATATCTGCCATGTTTTGACATTATACTGATGAAGTTTGAAGTAAATTGGGTGAGAATAAGATGGTGATTCAAAGCATTTTTGATAAAACAAGCACTTCCTGCTGCCAGTTGGTGGCGCTATAACTTTGACTCACAAAAGTCATATCCATGTGATCGGCCTCTTACAACGAACACACATCTGAAGTTTCATCCAAATTGGTCAATGTATGCAGAAGTTATAACACACTTCCTGTTTCCCATTTCTCACCATAAATTCATCTTCTGCCACGGCCAAACCGTTCGAGATATCAAAAATCCGTTCGCAATTTAGCATCCTCAATGCCTTGACTTCATACTGACCGAGTTTGGTGCTGATCGGGTTAATCGTCTAGGAGGAGTATTTCAAATTCCACAGTATGCGTTTTAAAACGACCCATAATAGCTCACTTCCTGTTGGGCTGACGCATAACTTAGAGCACGGATGTTGTTCGGCCCGATGAGTTCTATATGTGTACCGAGTTTCATACTAATACATGCAAGCGTTTTTGATTTATGGACAGTTTTATTATTTTTTTTCAAGGGGGCGCTGTCGAGCCCCCCTGCCACGCCCGGGTACCACCCTGATGGCCACGCATTCCGACGAGTGTGCAAAGTTTCAAGAGTTTTCGAGCATGTTAAGGGCCCCAAAAAGGGCAAAAAGGCGAAAGAATAATAATTATTATTATTATTATTATTATTATTATAATAATAATAATAATAATAATAATAATAATCCTTAGAAGAACAATCGGGCCTTCGCCCTTTCAGGGCTTGGGCCTAATAATAATAATAATAATAATAATAATAATAATAATAATAATAATCCTTAGAGCTTGGGCCCTAATAAGAACAATAGGGAACCTTCGTCCTTTCAGGGCTTGGGCCCTAATAATAATCCTTAGAAGAACAATAGGGCCTTCGCCCTTTCAGGGCTTGGGCCATAATAATCCTTAGAAGAACAATAGGGCCTTCGCCCTTTCAGGGCTTGGGCCATAATAATAATAATAATAATAATAATAATAAATAATAATAATAGGGCCTTCGCCTCTTTCAATGGGCCCTAATAATAATAAATAATAATAATAATAATCCTTAGAAGAACAATAGGGCCTTCGCCCTTTCAGGGCTTGGGCCCTAATAATAATAATCCTTAGAAGAACAATGGTGTACGACTATCGTGTTGTATACTCACCTAAAGGATTATTAGGAACACCTGTTCAATTTCTCATTAATGCAATTATCTAATCAACCAATCACATGGCAGTTGCTACAAAGCATTTAGGGGTGTGGTCCTGGTCAAGACAATCTCCTGAACTCCAAACTGAATGTCAGAATGGGAAAGAAAGGTGATTTAAGCAATTTTGAGCGTGGCATGGTTGTTGGTGCCAGACGGGCCGGTCTGAGTATTTCACAATCTGCTCAGTTACTGGGATTTTCCCGCACAACCATTTCTAGGGTTTACAAAGAATGGTGTGAAAAGGGAAAAACATCCAGTATGCGGCAGTCCTATTGGCGAAAATGTCTTGTTGATGCTAGAGGTCAGAGGAGAATGGGCCGACTGATTCAAGCTGATAGAAGAGCAACTTTGTCTGAAATAACCACTTGTTACAAGCGAGGTATGCAGCAAAGCATTTGTGAAGCCACAACGCGCACAACCTTGAAGCGGATGGGCTACAACAGCAGAAGACCCCACCGGGTACCACTCATCTCCACTACAAATAGGAAAAAGAGGCTACAATTTGCACAAGCTCAACAAAATTGGATAGTTGAAGACTGGAAAAATGTTGCCTGGTCTGATGAGTCTCGATTTCTGTTGAGCCATTCAGATGGTAGAGTCAGAATTTGGTGTAAACGGAATGAGAACATAGATCCATCATGCCTTGTTACCACTGTGCAGGCTGCTGGTGGCGGTGTAATGGTGTGGGGATGTTTTCTTGGCAGACTTTAGGCCCCTTAGTGCCAATTGGGCATCGTTTAAATGCCACGCCCTACCTGAGCATTGTTTCTGACCATGTCCATTCCTTTATGACCACCATGTACCCATTCTCTGATGGCTACTTCCAGCAGGATAATGCACCATGTCACAAAGCTCGAATCCTTTCAAATTGGTTTCTTGAACATGACAATGAGTTCACTGTACTAAAATGGCCCCCACAGTCACCAGATCTCAACCCAATAGAGCATCTTTGGGATGTGGTGGAACGGGAGCTTCGTGCCCTGGATGTGCATCCCACAAATCTCCATCAACTGCAAGATGCTATCCTATCCAATATGGGCCAACATTTCTAAAGAATGCTTTCAGCACCTTGTTGAATCAATGCCACGTAGAATTAAGGCAGTTCTGAAGGCGAAAGAGGGTCAAACACAGTATTAGTATGGTGTTCCTAATAATCTTTTAGGTGAGTGTATATTTGATTATTTAATTTCTTTCTTGACTTGCTACTGTTAAATAGACCTATAGCTGAAAAATAAAGCACTATTTTTGTCATTGTTTGTAATTTGCAGATAAAATTAAAAATATATTGTAATTTTGTAAAAGTACATTTAAAAAAAAATTAAATTATTCGTATCATGAAATAAGATTTTGGTCATCCCAACCTGTTCACTAAACCTAAACATTTTGTATTAATCGTAAAAAGCTCATACCAAGTTTTCATACCATTTAATCTCTAGTTATGATCAATATTTATGATAAACTAAAATCAACTATAATTGTGTTTTTATAAGTTATATAAAAACACATAATTATAGTTTTATAAGTCTTATAAACACATTATATAGTTTTATAGTCTCCTTCAGGGCCAGAATGGAAAAAAAAACCTTGGGAGAAACCAGGCTCAGTCAGAGTGCCAGTTCTCCTCTGGCCGACGAACAAATAGTATATGATTACAAACCCTATTGCAATAAAGTTGGGACACTGTACAAATTGTGAATAAAAACAGAATGCAATGATGTGGAAGTTTCAAATTTCAATATTTTATTCAGAATACAACATAGATGACATCAAATGTTTAAATTGAGAAAATGTATCATTTTTAAGGGAAAAATAAGTTGATTTTAAATTTCATGGCATCAGCACATCTCAAAAAAAGCTGCCCATGCCACACGCACTCATGCAACCCCATACCATCAGAGATGCAGGCTTCTGAACTGAGCGCTGATAACAACTTGGGTTGTCCTTGTCCTCTTTAGACCGGATGACATGGTGTCCCAGTTTTCCAAAAAGAAATTTTGATTCGTCTGACCACAGAACAGTCTTCCACTTTGCCACAGTCCATTTTAAATGAGCCTTGGCCCAGAGAAAACGCCTGTGCTTCTGGATCATGTTTAGATATGGCTTCTTTTTTGACCTATAGAGTTTTAGCCGGCAACTGCGAATGGCACAGTGAATTGTGTTCACCGACAATGTTTTCTGGAAGTATTCCTGAGCCCATGTTATGATTTCCATTACAGTACCATTCCTGTATGTGATGCATGTGATGCCGTCTAAGGGCCCGAAGATCACAGGCATCCAGTATGGTTTTCCGGCCTTGACCCTTACGTGCAGAGATTGTTCCAGATTCAGAAGTCTTTGGATGATATTATGCACTGTAGATGATGATGATAACTTCAAACTCTTTGCAATTTTTCCTCTGAGAAACTCCTTTCTGATATTGCTTCACTATTTTTCGCAGCAGCATTGGGGGAACTGGTGATCCTCTCACCATCTTGACTTCTGAGAGACACTGCCATTCTGAGAGGCTCTTTTTATACCCAATCATGTTGCCAATTGACCTAATAAGTTGCAAATTGGTCCTCCAGCTGTTCCTTATATGTACATTTAACTTTTCCGGCGTCTTACTGCTGCGTGTCCCAACTTTTTTGAAATCGGGTTTGTATTATGATTCTGGCAACATTACAGATCAGAAGTCATATTAGATAAATGGATATTCGAAAAGATTGGAGTCATCACGCCGGAGATGGGTTTAATGAGGACGTTGTGTCGATGCGGCATTTACGGGGGGAGTTTAATTGACACGCTCTCTGCAGACATTTCAGGGATGTGTTGGTCATGTCCAGGCGCAGGTCCACCATCTGGTCTGTATATGGCCTGGATCCATCTGACTGCAGTAAACCTCAGGATAAACAGAGAGACATTTAGCGTAGATGCCATTCTTCTTATGATGTAACGAGTACATCAGGTGTTATGGGAAGTGTTCCCTGTTCCAGCTGACCTAGTTAATGCAACCTAACAATCATTTAACTGATTTGAATATAACTGATAATATACATTGATAATGTTCTATGTGTATTCCATAGTAAAGAGGTGTGTTTTTAGTCTAGATTTAAACTGACAGAGTGTGTCTGCTTCCCGAACAATGCTAAGAAGACTGTTCCAGAGTTTAGGTGCTAAATAGTAAAAGGATCGACCACCTGCAGTTGATTTTGTGAACACAATAGACGTGAAGGAGTATAATGTGTTAAGAGCTTACTGTACGACTCCTGTATGTCACAAATTGCACTCTTCAGACACAATCACAGAATATGACAGAGCTTTTGTTTTAAAGCAAAGCACACACTGGAATTAATAGTTCACCAAAAATGTGATGGGAGTCTCTATTCTCTCTGATTTAATCAGCCTGGCCTTCTTTACATTAGTGCTGTTTTGGACTGATTGTTTGAATTAATTTGATTACTGGATCAATAAAAACTTTCCCAGAGTTTCAAATGGTCTGGTCACAAACAGAGAAGAAGAAAGTGTTACAATAGAAATTTCCTCCTACCAGGGTGCTTGTGCGTGACAAATTGTTAATGACGCAGCTTCACACACACTATATTGCCAAAAGTCAATATAAGTCAAGGGACACCCCTCCACATCATTGAATTCAGATGTTCCAATCACTTCCATAGCCACAGGTGTATAAAATCAAGCACCTAGGCATGCAGACTGCTTCTCCAAACATTGTTTTCGCTCTCAGGAGCTCAGTGAAGTGTGGTACTGTGATAGAACTTGTAGAATTTGTGGAGTGGGTGCTGGCAACGACAACGACGCCAGTCCCACTTACAAACCAGTACCCAACCAAAACCACCCAGTCAGTGAAGATTGGCAGCATGAGCCCAACGCTGGCAGGGAGATTGGCTGCAACGTTTGCTCCAGCACCCATGAGAGCGACCGAGCTGAACATTACCACCTTCCCGCCACTGAGAGTGAGTTGTTGGTTATTGCATTGGAGAACTATTGACTTTGGAGAAGTTGATTCTCTGCCCCATTGTTCTTGCCTAAACCTGTTTGCACTCCTCTGGTTTTGCTGGTCCCGCCCAACCTCCCTCTCCCACCACTTCTCCAAACCACCACTAATGATCTTATGTGTTTTCTCAGTCTTTGTCTGTCTGTGTACAGTCCCTTCTCCAGTCCCCTGCCACCCAGTCATCACTGCCTCCCTCAGCCCCTCAGTTCAACCTCAGCCTCCTCTCAGTGGCATGGCTACTACCTTGGACAGCTGGGAGCCACCTCCTCCTGAACGTGGGCAGCCCATAGCTCTGCCTCCAGCCTCTGGGTACTCAGTTGCAACTCGACCTGTCGCCCTTGCTTCTGTGCTCCTTCCTCCCTAAATGTCTGCAATGACCATTGGACGTTCGGCCTTCCTGAGCTTCCTCGGACCATCAACTCTACCTGGGTCGGACATCGCCACGCTTCCACCTCAGTCTGCTGTTTTTTGGCCCTGCAACACTTTCGGCTTTGGCTAGCTCTGCCTTTACCCTCGGTCGCTCCAGCTCTACCTCAGCCCTCCGGATCCCTGTTGCTATCTCGGGTAGAGATCGACCGATATGGGTTTTTCTATAGCCGATGCCTATTTTTAGAGGTCAGGGTCAGCCGATGGCCGATATGTGCAGCTGATTTTTAGGGCTGAGAGTTTTCGCCTTCATTTGCATGGTAAAATGTCATACTAAAAATAAGTGGATGTACAACATTTCTAAACTTAACTTCATTTATTGAACACTGACTTGAACCATCTCTCGAATCTTAATTTTGTGAACTGCACGGTATTAAAATAAAATATCCACAGTTAACCAAACAAATCAATAAACTGACTAAGTATTAATGATGAACCTGGCCATAAATGCCATTCCCATTCTATGAAATGCATCTATATACTATATCTAATTTGCATAGTAATGTGTAAACAAGGCTAACCTGTCATACACTGTTCTGGGCTGCTCCAGGAGTGAGGACAAGCTCCGAGCATGGTGCTGTCTATGAGCGGGGCCGAGTAACGTAGCTCTCGCTCTCAATCACACTGCAGTGTTTGTGAGAGCTGCTCCTTTCTCTACCCCACGCACAGAGCGAAATTCTCAGACTCCGATACAGGAAAAATAAAAAATGAACTTATAACATTGGGGCTAATATGTTAGCTAGCAAGCTGCTGATAGTTTCTACTACAGTCCTTAAAGTTAACTGCAAGCATTGTAGCATTGTGCCAGTTCTGGACGGTTCCACTGCACCAATAACACGGGGCTGTCAGCGGACGTGCCTGACTTTAAATCAGCGCTACTAAACACGGATATATCGGATGACCTCTAATCTCGAGGGCTTGTCGCTGCAGCTTAGTCGCGATCCTTCATCTTAGTCCTTGTGCGTATGTTTCCTACAAGTTGTGACAAAAGCTTTGTTTTATGCGAAAGGCTATGTTTTTATAACAACTTGATGTGTCATGGTCAGCATGCCCTGAAGGAGCCTGAGAGTGTTTAGATCAGTGCCAACTGGTAAAAATGTACATGCACTACTGGTCAAGTTTGAAATTATCGATTATTTTTAATGTTTTTGAAAGTCTTTTCTGCTCACCAAGGCTGCATTACATCAAAAATACAGTAAAAACAGTAATCTTATTATTCTTTTACATTTTTAAATAATGTTTTCTATTTGAATTTATTGTTTATTCCTGTGATTTAACGCTGAATATCTTGTGGACACCAACATAAACGAGGACTGTCAGCACCAAGTCAAATGCAATAAGTCTAAGACATTAGTAATCATTTATACCTTAAAAAAACGGTTTGAAATCGTTTCCTTTGTCCCTGTAGATTAATTTAAGGGACATTTAGATTCATCAACTTATTCATAGGTAAGCTTATTCATTAATTGCATTTTAATTTCCCAGTCAAATCTGCTATTTGCATTTAGCTAGTTGTGTTTTGTTGGCAGTGATGTTGGAAGCCTTGCTGAGGAATGGTACTTCGGCAGGGAACAGCACTGCATACTGCAGGAAGTCATCAAATGGAACAGACCCTGGATCCCAAACACAACATGAGGCACAGAAACGGGATTCTGCTGCAGATTTAACAAAAGGATTTACCAAGGAGCAAGCTGAAGGAGTACAAAGGCAAGTGATAGTACAAGTGTATAAATTATTAGGGCTCAACCACTGAAGGTGAATTATTTATTAATTTATCTTTATTAAGATCTGGTTGCTTTTGGGTCCTTTAACATGCTTAAAGTCTCATGAAATTTGAGAATATACATTCACCAGCCACTTTATTAGGAACACCCTGCTAACACCCTTTACTACTGGCATGTAGCCAGTTAATCTTTGCTGAAGTTGTTGCCTTGAGATATTTAGCATGCTAAATATTTGGACCTGTCTGTGATTCAAAATCCTGCTCTGTGAATTGAGTTCTGACCTACAGCCAACAAGAGAGCAAGATACAGAGCAGCCGGAAGTTTGTGGAGGAGTTATAGAAGAGTTCTTTTAAGAATGAATTGGCGTTCACATAAGCTTTACAATTATATAGAACCGAAACAAAGCACAAACATTTACTTGACCAGCCGCAACAGCAGTACATTGCAAAATGTATTTACCTCAAACTCTCTTTGCAGAACACACAGTCCTTGCTCCCCGTGGCTCCCCAACCATTTTCTCCTCCATAACCTTTTTTCTTTTTCTCCTTTTCACTGCAAATCAGCGTACAGACAATTTGAATCGCAAGATTTTTGTGGGCTACCATTTTTAATAACAAATCCAGTCTCTCGCGAGAACTCTGGTCTCACGCGTGATCTTGCGTTATTTCCTTATCACTTCTCGCATGTGTTTGTTTGTGAAACTTAGTTTGCGGCCCAGACAGGGTCACATTGCAAGTTGGAACAGGGTCAGATTGCACATTGGAACCCCCTGTCTCTGATCCATTGTGCAATGTGCACACAGCAGCAACTGAATGCTACCCCAGATAGTCGTGAAGTGTGAAAAGAACAGTGATCTGACGATGAGCTATAGGACTGTGGAAGTATTAGGGGTGTTTGATCATCATTCTGAATCTGATCTGGATGTAGTCTTTGACAAAAACGTGATTTTTCTCTGCTTTTTTTATGAAACTTACCCACATTCAAGTGTTGATAAAAAGGGAATGCATGAAGCTAGAATAAAACCTTTTTTTTGTTTAAAAGCAGAGGGTCTGCTCTTTCTTATGATATATCAAGTCAAGTCAGTTTTGTCACATCACCAAAGCACATGTGCCTTGGAGAGTGAAATTCTTGGGAGCGTGCTCCAGACAATTGCAGTAACAGTTAACATAACCATACAACCTTAAGCAGGTAAAAACAGAAAAAAGTGCAATGTACACATACATATAGTTAGTACACACAGTGTACTATTGGACATTCTTACAGTCAGTACTACATTACACATTATACTCTGAAAGTACATGCATACAGTTAGCACCACATTAAACACTATACACAGATATATACACATTAGACCCTATACACAAACACAATACACAGAATATACACATTAAGCACTATACACATTAAGCACTATACACAGAATATACACATTAAGCACTATACACAAAATGTACACATTAAACACTATACACAATAAACACTATACACAGAATGTACACGTTCTACATTATTGACATTTATACGTATAAAATGATGATGATTGTATATGAACTGGATACAGAATGTCATGAGTGTGCATCGGATGTATCCAGTGGTAACCGGTAGATAGTGCGGTGATAAATGAAGTGTGTGTATATAGTCCAGTGTTGACTGTTATAGTTGAGTGCGGTGTGTGGCATGCCATATTGTGGTAGTATGCTGTAGAGAGTATTAGTTTTGAGCGTTCAATAGTCTGATAGCCTGAGGGAAAAAGCTATCCCTAAGTCGGCTAGTGTGGGATCGGATGCTGCGGAGACATCTTCCTGAGGGCAGCAGAGAGAGCAGTCTGTGGGACGGGTGGCTGGAGTCACTGATGATCCTCCGGGCCTTCCTTGCACACCGCCTGGTGTAGATGTCCTGGAGGGAGGAAGCTCACCTCCAACAATGTGGCTGGCAGTTATGCGACCCTCTTCAGAGCTTTACGGTTGCCAGCGGTGCTGTTTCCGAACCAGGCCGTGATGCAGCCCGTCAGGATGCTCTCTATGGTGCACGTGTAGAAGGATCTGAGGATGCTGGGGCTCATTCCAAACTTCCTCAGCCGTCTCAGGAAGAAGAGGCGTTGATGTGCCTTCTTCAGCACTGCGTCAGTGTGTGTGGACCAGGTGAGATCCTCACTGATGTTGACACCGAGGAACTTAAAGCTGTTAACCTGCTCCACTGGTGTCTTGTCGATGGTGATGGGTTTGTGTTTTCTGCTCTGTCTCCTGAAATCCACCACCAGCTCCTTGGTCTTGTCGGTGTTGAGTGAGAGGTGGTTCTCCTGACACCATTTAGTCAGAGTGCTCACCTCCTCTCTGTAGGCCGTCTCATCGTTGTCTGTGATCAGGCCTATCACCGTTGTGTCATCGGCGAATTTGACAATGACGTTGGAGCTGTGTGTGGCTGTACAGTCATGTGTGTACAGGGAGTACAGGAGTGGGCTGAGGACACAGCCCTGAGGAGCACCAGTGTTGAGGGTCAGAGGGGATGATGTGTTGTTGCCCATTCTGACCACCTGACTTCTGCCTGTCAGGAAGTCCAGGATCCAGCTGCACAGAGATCTGTTTAGTCCCAGAGTCTGGAGCTTCGCAACAAGTGTAGTGGGCACTATGGTGTTAAATGCTGAGCAGTAGTCCACAAACAGCATTCTCACATAGGTGTTCTTGTTTTCCAGGTGGGAGAGAACAGTGTGTAGGGTGAAAGCAATAGCATCATCTGTAGAGCGGTTTACTACGATATGCAAATTGTAGCGGATCCAATGATGAAGGCAGCACAGAGCAGATGTGATCTCTGATGAGTCTCTCAAAGCACTTGCTGAAGATGGGTGTGAGAGCAACGGGCCTCCAGTCATTTAAGCAGGTGGTTTTGCTTTTCTTTGGTATTGGCACAATGGTGGATTTTTTGAAGCACAAGGAACCACAGACAGACAGAGGAGAGATTGAAAATGTCTGTGAAAACACCGGCTAGTTGTAATGCGCATGCTCGGAGCACGCGGCCGGGGATGCCATCAGGACCCGCAGCCTTCCGGATATTTACCCGTCGGAAGGATCGGGTTACATCCGCGACGGAGGCGGTGAGTGCACTCACATCTCCTGCAGCAGCTGCGGCGCGCGCTCTGTGTGGGCGGTGTTGTGAGCCTCGAAACAAGCATAAAAGTTATTCAGCTCATCCGGTAGAGAGGCGGCAATGTTCACCGTAGCTGGTTTATTCCCTTTAAAGTCTGTGATGTTATTGATTCCCTGCCACATACTTCTTGCATCGTTGGTGTTGAATTGATCTTCAACTTTGTTTTTATATTGTCTTTTGCGGCTTTGATGGATTTTCTGAGATCGTAACTGATTTGTTTGCGATCATCAGCATTACAGATTTAAAGCGGATGTTCGTGCTGACAAGGCTGCTCGAACATCGCTATTTATCCACGGTTTTTGGTTGGGGTAGATACGGATTGTTTTAGTCGGCACAACGTCTTCTACACACTTCCTGATGAAACACGTTACAGTCTCTGAGTACACCTCTATGTCGTCATCAGAAGCTGCCCGGAACATGTCCCAGTCCACGTGATCAAAACAGTCCTGTAGTGTAGCGTCTGATTGGTCCGACCAGCATTGGATTGTCCTGAGGGCGGGTGCTTCCCGTTTCAGTTTCTGCCTCTAAGCAGGCAGGAGCAGGATGGAAGAGTGATCTGATTTGCCGAAAGGTGGGCACGGGAGAGATTTGTATGCATCCCGAAAAGGAGAGTAACAGTGGTCCAGTACCACGATCACCACGCAGCGTGTTGATGGTGATGTGCTGAAAGTATTTTGGGGCTATTGTTCTGAAGTTGGCTTTGTTAAAGTCCCCCGTAACAATAAACGCTGCTTCTGGGTACGCGGTTTCCTGCTCACTTATATTCCCATACAGTTCCTTGAGTGCTTGTTCTGTGTTGGCTTGAGGAGGAATATAAACAGCTGTGATTATGACCGCTGTAAATTCCCTCGGTAACCAGAATGGTCGGCACAGAAGCATGTGAAATTCCAGATCAGGGGAGCAGAAGGATTTAATGGAGTGTAGGTTCCTTTCGTCACACCACGAGTGGTTGACAAATAAACAAACACCCCCACCTCTGCTTTTCCCCGTGAGCTCTTTCGTTCTGTACGAACGGTGCACGGAGAACCCCGTGAGCTCGATGGCTGAGTCTGGAACCACTGCAGACATCCAGGTTTCTGTGAGGCAAATAATGCAGCAGTCCCTTGTTTCTCGTTGGTATGAGACGCGTGCCCGCATTTCACAGAGTTTGTTGTCCAGTGACTGAACGTTAGCCAGCAGAATAGTTGGGAGAGGAGGTCGGAGGGGACGACGTCTGAGTCTTACTAGGACGCCGGCTCTCTTCCCTCTTTTCGGCGACTTTTCCTCCGTCGCGCCCGTGCGACCCAGACAAAGGGCTCTGATGCGGTGTCTGTAAACACAGGCGCCAGCCTTCAAGAACTCAAAGTCCGGTTCGCGCTTCGCGACGTAGGAACCTATGCTTAGAAGCGAGTGTCTGTCGTAGACAGTTATACAAACAACATCCAACACGTAGAACAACATAAAAACAAGTAAAACAAACGAAAAAACACGCAAAGTTTGCTCGGTGCTCATAACACGGCCGCCATACTCGGCGCCATCTTTTTTTTTTTTTTTTTTTTTTCATGCTTCATACAACAAAATATTCTATGGGCCATTAAATTTTTGTGAAAATGATCAAAAACGCTGGCATGTTTTTTTACTTTTATAAAAATATATAATTTACTATATCTGTTTACTATCTCTTTACATAAATACTATTTTCTGCTTAACTATAATTTCGTTATTTTACTAAGCCAAATAAGGACTCATCTGTGTTCGGTTGCACGTCGGGGGAAAAAAGTAGCTTCCTTCCACTTAAGAGGAGTTGTGCACTTTTTATTTTAATATATCTCTTTACATAAATACTATTTTCTACTTGACTATAAATTCGTTATTAATCAAATGTTTTGAATGCTGTTTTACATGAATATTACCACAGGAGTGAAGCACAAAGCTTTGTTTTCAAAAGAAATACATTTGCAGCCATGAAAACATAGGCTATGGATTCATGCCGAATGAGAGAGGTAGGCTGAGCCCAATTTAAGATTTGTCAACTTTTTTTATTCTGTTTTGCGATCTGGTCACCCGATTTTCCGATTTCTGTGAATTTTAACAATAGGGCTGATGTTAGTCCATTTTATCCCACATTTTATCTTGTTTCTTTTCCCAAATCTTCACTCACGTCACACTCATTTTTGCAGGGAATTATAAACGTTTCTTCCTTTCATTTGCTTATAATTAAGTCTATTATGCCCATTCACATCCTTTACTGTGGTAAAGTAGAAAAAAAAAAACACTGTAGGACGAATACCTTTTTACTTAAAATTATTTAACACAGTTTGTGCTTGTCTTTAGACTTGGTAAGGGCGTCTGGCAGTGCATAATCAAACACAGCCTAAATGTCTTGACCCTGTGGAAGATAAAATTCGCTCTTCAGACCTTATACAACAAGTGTGGCTTTGCAACATCAGGAGAAAACATGAAGACAAAGATATTCGAAAAGGTGTCTATCCAGCTCATGTCCCACATTCATCTCAAAGATGCAGCATATGATGCATCTTTGCGGGGAAACAGGCATTATACTGTAGACCAGTAGTCGGCAACAGGCGGCCCGCCAGCAATAATATCTGTCCCGCGCCTGCTGCCAGATTATTTTGATAGCGGCTGGTTCTGAAATAGATCTGTCATGATAGTGTAACGGAGGCCAGCTAGCGAAAGCTATGACTTTAGCCTCCTTGTTAGTGCATCCGACTCCCATACGGAAAGATCCGGGTTCGAGCACCGCTTGAAGTGGGCGCTGCGATCTGGAGAGATTACAACAACAGTTACTCAAAATCAATTCGTCTTTAGTGATTTTGCCTTCAAAACAAGTATGAGAACATTTTTGCAGCAATGTTTTATTTTGGGATTAATTGAGAGCTTTTCATTTGAAAAGTTCTGTAAGACATTCAAAAGAGTATGTGGAATGGATCGCTAGACACGCCTCTAAAATATTGTCATGCTTTGTCTCGTGGTGCCATCTGATATTATATTCACACAAAACCAGGTAGGATGAACGCATAGTTGTCTTTCCATTCTTCTTTGTATACCCTATTTTTGCTGTCGACTTTCCTCTTTAGACTCTTTGATAGTATTGATTGAAATATTTGTATTGCCTTAATACAAATTGTCTTCCTAACACAAACTGAATTATTATTTGAAACAATCAAAAATGGCTGGGTCGTCTGTGGTGTAAAATGCACATTTTTCACCTTTTGACCACAAGATGTCATTAGTGTACACAGTGTTGAAAAGCTTTGAGTAATTAACCATTTTTCGATACAGTTAAGAGGAAAGCCTCAGTGCTTCACAAAGCTTAATTTCAGCATGCGGACAGAACAAACTGGAACAAACATGCTGGAACAAACATGAGAACACAAACAAAACAAATCCACTAAGGACTTTTAGCAAAACAATTAAAGGAGTCATGAATTGAGAAATCAACTTTTCATTCAGCCTTTGATTATATAAAAGTTCATCATGATACAGGATATTCTTATAAGTTTCTGAGCTGAAAACTTTCTTGTTCGTCAAAGAAAAGCTTTTATTGACACCAGACAAACGCTCAATCTCAGAATGTGCCAAGCCGTTTGTTCCTTCATTTCACCACGGATTCGTTTGTAAACGAGACTGGATTTGCAGACAGGATGAAATTACATGAATGAACAACCAACACACTAATGTGAGTAAAATTTTTTTTTAATATGTGACTATTGCATTGTTCTAGATCGTTTGATATTAGGGATGCACCGATACCATTTTTTCGGAACCAATCCAATCCGATATTAAAAATTCAGAGTATCGGCTGATACTGATACCAATCCGATACCAATGGGCTTGCAAAGTCCAACATCCCGGAGCTATGTGTTTTCCATACGGGCTAGCAAAACGTAAACCTGTTGGCAGGCCGGTGAATCTTAAATAGTGATATAACATTCCTTTCTTGATGTGCGTTGTTCACTCTCTTAACTTGATATTTGATGGAAAAATACAATCGCAGAAGTTTTGATCATGCTTTGATTTGTCTGACTCTGCAGTGAGGCATGTGTGTGTGTTAGTGATACACGGTTCATGGTTATATCCACCGATTGGGTGGGCCAAGTAATAAAAAAAAAAACATTCCAATTAATTGCGGGTGGATGAGAGATAAATCATTGCTTGTTTGATAAAGACATTTTGCGAGTCCTGTGGGCGAATCATCAGTCCGTTTGCCATTTTCCCACACACTTCCAAAACAATTTCTCACATGTACTCACAGGGGAGCAGAAGCTTATTATAATAGGCAAAACTTATCCAATCATAGCAGTGGGCATTTACTTCAAAGTCTTCAGTGCGGCACGCCCATAAAAACCGAGGGTTCCATGAGAGAGGCTCAACCAGGGTAGAAAATAGCTTATTACTTATTCATTATGATGGTTTTGAATGTAAAAACCTTGCGAACATAAGTTGACCTCAGATAACAGTATAAAAAAATGTAAAAAGCCAGTTCATGACACCTTTTTAAAATGTTTTAAAAAGACATGAGGGTACAAATTTAGTAGATAAAGTGACCGTTTCATTAACTTTTTTTTTTTTTTCTTCAACATCGCGTCATATTACATCACGAGAGGGAGTCGTTTGCTGGGCTCTGCTTTGGCTCAGTACAGAATAGGTTGGTATTAGGGCTGGGCCGATAAACTATCATATCGAATCGCGATAAAATTCATGTCGATAACGATGATAAGCTGAAGATATGGATTAATGTAACAACCAATCACACAGCAGAAATAAACACACAACAGCCAGTCCACGTGCAGCTTTTAGCGTACACGTCAAAGTACACACTCTACTGGCAAAGAAAACGCGACACGAGAAGGAAAAAATTAGTGGAAGCAGTGACGAACGTTAAATTGAAAGTGAAACTAACCTTGATTTATCATCAAAAGATGATGAAATTGTCAATAAGAGGTAGCATGAGTTCAGTTACTCATTTTAACCACGCCACACAGACCATTTATCCGCTCAGGTCAAAGTCCAAACGGCAGCACAGCTCCGTTTGCTCACTGGAGCCGTTTACTCTGATCGGATTTGTCTCGGTCACGTGACACTAAACAGCGCTGTGAGATCCAGTGAGAAGCGCATGAATTCAGCGAAAAACACAAATGTCTCTGTGATTTAAACTACTTTAAACCCGGACGAACGACGCTGACAAACACTAAACACTGTGCGCAATGATACAGTCAGAAGGCTTTTTGATCTACATCTCCATAATTTACCATGGATTTACTGTAGTAACACTAACTGCACTATCTGTGGCAGAAATGTGGGATATTCATATAGAATTGTATTATTATTAATGTAGACAATTATTAAAGGAGTAATAGAATATTATTACAGTATTTTTTTAGCTATAGAATTTATTTATACTAAATGTATTTAGGTTACTGTTTTTCATACAAATACCATAGACCCCATATAGATATATTTTACCATGGTAGTGAAGAGCTATATGCATGGTTTTAACTGTGGTTATCATGATCTAAATGTATGATACTATGGAAGACCAGTGGTTAATTTTAATAAAACTTCAATTTAAAAAAGAAATCTATTTTACCATATAAAAATTAGGTTGTTCACATTTTTACAGATGTCCATGTTTTTGTTAATGAACACAAATTTACATCTGCATCCTCCTAACTCAAGCTACTACTACTGAAAAGTCACTATCAAATGTGCATTTCTAAGACAACACATGTAATATTATTGCAGCCTGCACTGCAAACTGTGCCGAAGATATATGCCAAAGTCAGGCAACACAAACCTGTTTCATGACTAGAAACAGTATCACCCGTTAACATGCAGAAACTAATACATTATTTCTTCTACAAACCCGATTCCCAAAAAATTGGACACTGTACAAATTGTGAATAAAAACAGAATGCAATGATGTGGAAGTTTCCAATTTCAATATTTTATTCAGAATACAACATAGATGACATATCAAATGTTTAAACTGAGAAAATGTATCATTTTAAGGGAAAAATAAGTTGTTTTTAAATTTCATGGCATCAGCACATCTAAAAAAAAGTTGGGACAAGGCCATGTTTACCACTGTGTGGCATCCCCTCTTCTTTTTCTAACGGTCTACAAACGTCTGGGGACTGAGGAGACAAGTTGCTCAAGTTTAGGAATAGGAATGTTGTCCCATTCTTGTCTAATACAGGCCACAGAAAAATGTTCCACTTTGCCACAGTCCATTTTAAATGAGCCTTGGCCCAGAGAAAACACCTGCGCTTCTGTATCATGCTTAGATATGGCTTCTTTTTTGACCTATAAAGTTTTAGCCGGCAACGGAGAATGGCACGGTGGATTGTGTTCACCGACAATGTTTTCTGGAAGTATTCCTGAGCCCATGTTGTGATTTCCATTACAGTATCATTCCTGTATGTGATGCAGTGCCGTCTAAGGGCCCGAAGATCACGGGCATCCAGTGTGGTTTTCCGGCTTTGACCCTTACGCGCAGAGATTGTTCCAGATTCTCTGAATCTTTGGATGACATTATGCACTGTAGATGATGATAACTTCAAACTCTTTGCAATGTTTCTCTGAGAAACTCCTTTCTGATATTGCTCCACTATTTTTGGCCGCAGCATTGGGGGAATTGGTGATCCTCTGCCCATCTTGACTTCTGAGAGACACTGCTACTCTGAGAGGCTCTTTTTATACCCAATCATGTTGCCAATTGACTTAAGTTGCAAATTGGTCCTCCAGCTGTTCCTTATATGTACATTGAACTTTTCCGGCCTCTTATTGCTACCTGTCCCAACTTTTTTGGAATGTGTAGCTCTCATGAAATCCAGAATGAGCCAATATTTGGCATGATATTTCAAAATGTTTCACTTTCAACATTTGATATGTTATCTATATTCTATTGTGAATAAAATAGTTTATGAGATTTGTAAATTATTGCATTCCTTTTTTTATTCACAATTTGTACAGTGTCCCAACTTCTGACTGGAAAAGTGTAAGGAATTTAAAAACGTGAAGTGTTTGTCATGTTCTCACAATAAAGAGTAGTTTAAAACCACAATTAACATGGTTTCTACAGCTTTCACTTAGGAGAAAATATCTGCCTTTAAATTTGAAAGAAAGAAATATTTGACATTTATCTAAATAATTATCGATATCGACTGATGTGAAATTTTTTTTTTTTTATCAAGCTCACTTTTGGCCATATCTTCCTGGCGATATGATGGAGTTAAACATTGTAATAATCATGTAAAGGGTGATTATTACATTTATAAACATCCACACACAATGCTTCTTTGCCGTTGTTTTTACGTGAATCAATTTGCATGAATACAAAGTATGTACATTTAACACAAATACATAGTCTCACACTTTTCAACAGTTTTGAGTTATGTAACTTACTGGAGAATATTTTATTCATGTCATGTATGTCCATTCAAGTTCTCTAAACTACATACTCATGGCATCCTCACACTATCGGTGAATCGGCACGAAATAAACTCATAACACAGAATTAATGTATAAAGGATAACATGAAACCCATACAATAACACTATACTGTCTGTGGTTCGGCCATGGCGGGAGATGTGACGGTCACTGATCCGTCAGAGATGCAGCTCGATGAACTGAAACGTGAACTGTGCACCATAAGGCTTGTTTTTGAAACATTTGCTAACTACCAAATCAGTTGTGATGAGAAACCACTAACGTTATATCACGTAACATTAGTCTAGACCGATATTAACCAGTGTAACTTATGCCTGATCAAAGTTTATTGGTTTCTGTTATTGGTAAGTGTCAATACTCCTAAATGACCAATTCCAGCTTTGCTATTGCCTGATACATGATGATAATCTGTACAGTATTGTGATCTGAGCACAGTGTTCATATCGTTAGCTAGCATATATATATATATATATATATAATATTAGGGGTGGCACGGTACATGGAAAAAACATCCGAACTGCATGCACAATGTAGCCTTGTGCCCGTATGTTACCTCAGACAGTGGATGTCTTTTTTTTTTTTTTTTTTTGCGTGTATATGTTTATAAGCTAACACTGGTCTCTCACCGAGACACCTGCTGTTCTTCGCTGGTTCTCCTCACACCACAACTCAATTTGTCTCCTCTAATTGTTGTTCTGTCTAATCCTGGCCTGACCCTAATTGTCTTATAAAAAAAAAATTGATATAAAACGTAATTGTATGGCTGTGGTCCATGATATGAGTATGATAAATAAACATTTGCAATTTCCTCAGAGTCCGAACTGTCATTGCGTTCTATTGTTTTCCTATTGTTGAAATTGGCTGCACTCCCTCCCGTTAAGTCACTTCCGTTTTTGTTTTTTTCCGTTTAGATGTGGAAGTAAAATTTCTCATAAATATGCTACTAAGGTTTCTGGAGTCGTTTTTGTAAGTATATTTTAAAGAAAATCTAGTTCGTAAATTATGTTTCTATACATTGACTCTCACCTGCAATATGCCCTTTAAGGCTCATTCACACCAAGAATGATAACTTTAAAGATAACTATATTAGCATCCACACCAGTGGACAATATCGTTCTGTTCATTCTAAGTGCGTGCTTGTCTGCAGCTTGAAATGCTCTAGTTTGTTATGGAATGGATTCTGATTGGTTGTCAATTGGGCTGTGCCGTATCATACCGTCCACAATAACACAGGTATAGATTTTTACATGATAAAAAAAAGTGTCATCTCGCGATATCAACGATTATAGCTATGCGATGACGTATGGCGCATTTTATGTTCCCTAGTGCGCACAACAACACCTGTCTGAGAGTAAGAGCAGCATGTCAGCCTCCGATGGCGATTTAGTACCTAAAAAGGGAGCTTTGCGTACCCGCGTGATTGCGTCTGTTCAGCGTGTCTCTTAATGAAGATGTGAGTTTATTACTTAAAAATAGCGATGTATCCCCATCGTTGCTGAAAAAATATAATGTAGTGATCCAGTAGCCAAGCTATTTTGCTGAAAGTTGTGGGGCGGCGTTAAGTTTCTGTGCTCCTAAATGCGCGTCGCACAATGAAAACAGCGCATTGATATATAACGGTGATTCATCTGGATTGGAACTACATGTACCTGTGCATTAAACAATTTTGTTGTACACCTTCCAGCCAATCGGAATCGAATGTTCAGACAGACCATGGCATAAATTACTTTAGTTATTGTTAGACTAAAATGTTAAGGAGTCATGTTATACTGTTACTTAAGATTTCAAGTGAAAACACTACCAACTTGTCAAGGCTACTTTTTTACTTACATTTGACTCTTGCTGTGTGACTATGGAGGACGAGAAATGACTTAAGTATAAATAAATAAATACGTAAATGCAGAATTAATTAAATAAATAAATGTAGAAATACATAAATTAATAAATAAATATATGAAGAAATAAATATAGAAATACATGAATGAATCAATGAATGAATAATTCAATAATTAAATGCTGAATTAAATGCAGAAATAAATAAATTCTGACATATCCAGATATGCATAAATTAATGAATACATAAATAATTTTGTCAAGTATCATTTTTAATTATGCTATTTTTGTATCATTGTGTTATAATTTTTCTACATTTATGTATTTCTACATTTATTTATTTTACATTTATTTATACATCTCTACGTTTATTTATGTATACGTATATGATAAGGTAGGCGGTCCTAACCTCTGTCTCAATTCAGGATTGGTTCATCAGGATTGTCATCGTGCGTTACGGCTGTACTACTGTGG
This sequence comes from Paracanthobrama guichenoti, assembly GCA_018749465.1. Taxonomy (NCBI): domain Eukaryota; kingdom Metazoa; phylum Chordata; class Actinopteri; order Cypriniformes; family Gobionidae; genus Paracanthobrama; species Paracanthobrama guichenoti. The sequence continues at coordinate 26,439,207 of CM031943.1, forward strand.
ATACTAGTTTTGTTAAATATGGCGTTTTTTTTAAGTTCCATTGCTAATGATTTGCATTTAATCGCAAATGATATAGATCATGCACCAAACGACTACCTTCTGTTTCGTTTGGAGCGTGTAGTTGATGATTTAGTTCAGCTCAGTGCTGATATGGATGTAGACTTCGAGAAGGGTCTGACTGCAGAGCCACAGTTTTACCCCAACTAACGTTACAGTTTAATGCTGCCTTCACGGAAATGTCCTACTTCCCATTTCTGAAGTCGTGATTACGAGATCGTTATATTAAAATTTTGACTTAAGAGGGGGTTCATGTCCCACCTTTTAACTAGGAAACTAGTATTTATTTGATTAACCACATTCTAGTATGATTTACCATGATTCTAGCATGGTTTACCATAGTTTACCATAATTTACCACATTCTAGCATGATTTACCATGTTTCTAGCATGATTCACCATGATTTACCATAGTTTACCATGATTTACCACAGTCACGATTTACCACATTCACAATTTAACATGTCCTAGCATGATTTACCATGATTAACCATGTTCTAGTATGATTTACCATAGTTTACCATGATTTACCACATTCACGATTTACCATGTTCTAGCATGATTTACCATGATTAACCACGTTCTAGTATGATTTATGACTGAGGAGAATGACTATTTATTTATTTATTTATTTATTTATTTATTTATTTCTACATTTATTTCTACATTTATTTATTTGATTCTGCATTTACGTATTTATTCATTTATTTATATTTAAGTCATTTTTCGTCCTCCTATATGTGTCACTACTATTGCACTATAATGCTGCTGCTGCCACCTTATGACAATAGATTTACACTTTGAATTAAGTATTCTGTCATCAATGACTGTAGCTCATTGGAAAAGGATGGAAAATGCCCTTAATTTTGTTTGCACTAATAAATGCTGCTGCCTACTGTCACAGTGTGTTTTGGTGTTGTTTCATGTTCTTAGTTTGCCATGTTCACTGTCATGTTTCCTGGTTTGTCATGTGGTTCTTGTGTCATGTTGTCATTTGGTTCATTGTTTAATCATAGTTCACAAGTGTCCTTTGTCTTGTCATCAGTCCTTGCGTATTTAAGCCCTCATGTTTGCCATCTGTCCTGATATAGTATTGAATAATGTTGTAACCTGCTGTTTGGTGAGGTGTTTTCTTTTTTAGCCATTCCATGCTAGTCGTTGTTTCTTGTTTTGCCATGCCATGCAATGCAATGTTAGCCAAGCCATGTCATGTCATGCCTTGTTTGTTTTGCATTTTGATTTGTGTTAAGATTTAAGTTAAATAAACTGCACTTGGGTTCAGCAAACTTGCCTTCAGTGGACATCATTGTTACACCTACCAGCTGCAGTCACCAATACAATTTTGTTCCATATATTTTTTTCTATATCGTCATAAATATCATTATCACAAATAATTCTTGAAATATCGTGATATCATTTTGAGGCTATATCACCCACCCCTACTGTCAATGTTTTTATCGTTCATCACCTGGAAAAAAAAAAACGTTCTGAAAGTGATTCCAACAATATTGTTTCTCTGTGACTTTATCGTTATAGCTGTGGTGTGAACTCTGCTATTTATTAATATTGAGAACTATTTTTAGCACTATATCTTTATCGTTATCTTTATAGTTATCGTCCTTTGTGGGAACGGGCCTTAAGGGTGTAGGGCCCGCTAAA
>CM031943.1:26445921-26453421 GCA_018749465.1 Paracanthobrama guichenoti
GGACTAAGGGGCCCAAAGTGTGCCAAGAAAATATCCCCTACACCATTACACCACCACCAGCAGCCTGAACCACAAGGCAGGATGGATCCATGCTTTCTAAATGGTGCAGCAGAAATCGAGATTTCTTTCTTTTTCTTAGCTGACAGGAATAGCACCCAGTGTGGTGGTCTGCTGCTTTAGCTCATCTGCTTCACTCTGTATACCTCGGTTGTAAAGAGTGGTTATTTGAGTAAGTGTTGCCTTTCAGTCAGCTCAAACCAGTCTGGCCATTCTTCTTTGACCTCTGGTATCAAGAAGTAATTTTTGCCCACAGATCTGTCTCCCAGTAGATCAGCAGTTTCTGAAATACCAACAACAATGTCATGTTCAAAGTCACTTAAATCACCTTTCTTCCCCATTCTGATACTCAGTTTGAGCTTCAGCAGATCATCTTGACAATGTCTACATGCCTAAATACATTGAGTTGCTGTTGTGATTGGCTGATTAGATATTTGTGTTTATGAGCAGTTAAGCAGGTGTACCTAATAAAGTGCTTGGTGAGTGTTTGTGTATATGTAGCTTGGCAAAGCTGCACTTGATAGTTTGTTGCAGCCACAGTTGTAATAATAAGTTTAATATAAAATAAATGTAACATTTAAAAACTGTTGCTTTTTGTTGTCTTTAGGATAAAGAATTGTAAGAATTACTATGAGGTACTGGCTATCAAAAAAGATGCCAATGTTGAGGAACTGAAAAAGGCCTACAGAAAACTGGCTTTGAAATTCCACCCTGACAAAAACCATGCGCCAGGAGCAACCGAAGCCTTTAAAAGTAATGCTGTCCCTGAAACACCATATCAATTTTGTTCCAATACATTGTTAAAAAGTTGACATACATAAAATATGAAACAATAAATGCTGTTTTTGTTGTTCTCCAGAGATTGGAAATGCTTACACAGTGCTTAGTAATCCAGAGAAGAAGAGGCAGTATGATGCAAGTGGAGGAGAGGATCCTAGCAGTCCTCATGGAGGATTTGATTTCCACAGAGGCTTTGAATCATCTGATATTACACCTGAAGATCTCTTTAACATGTTCTTTGGAGGCGGCTTCCCTTCATGTAAGCCATTTTGTATAGATCATGTAAAATCAGCAGATGCAGTACATGTGTGGATTTTCTCTGCACAGATAGATTAATCTGCACAGCATTCACTTTATAAATTCTGGTTAGTATGAGGTTAAAGAGGGTCAACGAGTGTGGTGGCTGATATTTTGCTACACACGAGAAACTTGTATAAATTTGATTATTGCCTCCATCCTGTGGTTATGCATGTGATGTTGTGGTGATGCATTGTCACAATTTATTTGCATGTGTTTTTAAGCCATGCCAGTTTAACCATTCAAGCTCAATATGACAGTAAAGAGATCTAAATTTTGTACTCACACTGTCTGACAGACGGACACACTCTCGAAGTGCCCACACTGAAAATCGCCTGTCACATGGTGTGTGAATGCTGTATTGAGTTATCTTATTATCATATCTTATTGTGCTTAAACAGTTATGAAAATCACATTCAGTTATGCTTAGGTCAGCGTTTCTCAGTGAGGGTGGTAGCGTCCATCCATATACCCACTCAGGATCGGTTATCAGGTTATCCAGGACCGAAAATATGTCTTTTATCACTAATTGCGTTAAAGTTGCGGTAAGTAATTTCTGAGAAACACTGCTGATATTTGAACTCAATATAAAAATGCAGAAAAGGTCTGCACTCTAAGAATACTTATATTAGTTTTTAAGCAGGAGATAAAAATCTGAAGTTTTTTTATTTTTTTATTATATTACAGCTATTTGCCTTTCGTCGGTATAATAATTTCACTTGTTCTTAATAGTTATATTGAGAATATAATATATATTTTTTTGTTGATCATGATCATAATTAAACAGTTAAATGAAATAAAAATATTAGTATAAAAATATATAAAAATGCAAAACGGTCTACACTCTAAAAATACTTTTATTAGTTTCAAGCAGGAGATAAAAATAATAAACGTTGACCTGTAATGTGCTTTCTATATAACTAGTGAAATTGTTAACCTGACGAAGGCAAATGTTTGTACTATTTTTGTCTCCTGCTTGAAACTAATACAAGTTTTTAGAATGCAGCTTTTTTATTTTTATACTATATTTTACACACCCTTCCCTTCATTGCTCCGCCCTCAAAATACACAAACACGCAATGCAAGAGTGGGTGTCTCTTTATCATAGCTGAATGGAAGCAAAATAATGCTTCACAAAAAATAAAGCAGAGATGACGAACGAACAAGGAAGAGCAAGCAAGAGTTTGTCATTAGTCACCAGCAGCATACAAGCTCCAGAAATAATACAATGAATCTCAAAACTGTCCTCTGTTACTAGGACAGTAACGCTAACATTACAACAACAGCTTATCTTGGTTCTGTGAAACAGCAAAACCATTGTTACTCGTGTATGGAGCAGAAACAACGCAACATCAGCATCCATTTTCAGGCCTTCCCGCTTAGGTCTCTCCAGTGCTGGAAATCAAGCGGAAATCCTTGAAAGTTTGTGAATCTGAAAGAAAAAAAAATGTCAAGGCCCTGGAAAGTTTTTGAAAATAAACGCATAGATACAGGTCCTTTTTAAAGTGCTTGAATTTATTTTGTGCAAGAAGTTTTCTGGAAAAAAATCCATATTATTTCCTCCCTTCTGCTAATGTGTTATTTCGCCAACACTTCGTGGCCTATGCATACTAGCTTGTTTGATTTACATTAGTTACACGCATTTACACATTATGTAATAATGTGTTTCCCAGCGTGAGGTACTTTGTGTTGTACATTTCCATGACGTTCGCGTGCACGAAACTACTACAATGGTACCATAACGTTTTCAGTGCTTACACCTAACCCAAATATGTCACATTTGTGATAATCCGTTGCCCAAATATTTTATTTAATGTAATATTGAATTGCCTTGCTTTAAGATAATGTAAACCCATGAGGAAAGAAACTTAAAAGCATATTCATATATCCTAAGATTTCTTGTTATATGAGCCTAAGCTCTTTTCAATAAAATCCATGCAAAAGTTAATATCAGATAATTTTAGATAATTTCACTTATAATAATTAAAAAATGTGAGATTTTCTGATTCTTCCGATCAGGTTCAATCACTCTTAACACACCTCACACCACAGGAAAATCTGATAAAATAATCTGTAGAACCATCAACATAATTACCTTTTTGTGTGTACCCAGCATAAAGCTCTTGCCTGATCACATCCCTTCTTTTTCCAGTGTTCCTTGACCTTATCTCTTTGATAATGTCACTCAGCCATCTCTCTTTCTACAGTCTTTCTTCAAATCTCCCTCTTGCTCACTCTCTCTCCTCCCCCATCATAAGTGTATACGCCCGCTATTGCTGACTGGCTTTAAGTGTGTTTTGGTGCTCGGCCCGATCCACTTTTAACAGCATTTCTCAGAAATTGCTTATTGCGCCTTTAATATGTCCGGTCTGGTTAGGTGTGAGGGTAACTGAATATGTGATTTTGTATTTATTTATTTATTTATTTTTTTTTTTCAGCGAACACGCATGAATTCACTAATGACAGAACATACAGTCATCATACGGACCAAACCAGAGGAGAAAAAACGGAGGAGAGAGGAGATGTATGAGCATTATTTTCTGTCTTTCTCAATCATATTTAAGACCTGGTAACTACTAGCTGGTTTTTAACTAATTCTGTTAGGTCATACGCTCTCTGTAAAGTAATACATAGTCGCATAATACAACGTGTACCCTCAGAGTTATCCTTGAGGCCTCCACTCCCTAGAGCTCCGATAGCAATTACGATTTGTTGGCACTCCATGAGCCTCCTTGCAAGATATCCTGAGCGTGGGGCATTGGTAGGTATCTTCTCGATTTAGAGTGTCATCATACTGAGGCCTCCGCTCCTAGAGCTCAGCTAAGGTATGCTAAGTTGATAGTCTCTCTGTGAGCATTGTCTTGGCTACTGCGAGCATTGTCAGGCCTCCTCTCATTAGAGAGAATTATATTTTTTGAGGCCTCTGCTCCCTTGAGCTTCACTGGGATAGCGACTGCAAGTGGTAGGCTCTCTGTGAGCCTCCTTTGGAGATGACCTCAGTGCAGAGTTTTGCTAGGCCTCCTATGAGAGTCATTGTATTGAGGCCTCCACTCTGTGGAGCTTTGCGAGCCAATTAGACTGAGCTTATAGCTCTTTCTGAGACTTTCTCTGTACTCTGTATTGGGTTAGAGTGTTGCCTATGCCTCTTGTTTGATGCCTCCACTCTTCAGGGCTGCCTGAACAGAAATTCTGAGTGTTAGGTTCTCTGTGAGCCTCCTTGGATGCTGGCCAGAATTTGAACGTAGTTAAGCTTTCTCTCTTTAGAGCAGAGGTCTTCAACCCTGCTCCTGGGGACCCACTGTCCTGCAAATTTTATTTACAACCTACTTCAGCACACCTGCCTGTGTATTTTCAACAAGTGATCCTGAAGATCTTGATTAGCTTCACCTGTCTTTAATTAGGGTTGGAGCTAAGCTCTGCAGGACAGTGTGTTCCCAGGAGCAGGGTTGAATACCTCTGCTTTAGAGTCATCCTGTTGAGGCCTCCGTTCTTGAAGCTCCGGTTTATGATCGTTGCTGATGCACCTAAGGATTGAGGACTCCTTTGAGTCCTTTGACTTAGCTCAGCCAATAGGGCACTCATCCCTTCTGCATGGCAGCATAGGTATTCTGTTCCCCATAGCGACCCCTAGGGGACACAGCGCGAGTTTCCTTTCAAAAGGGAACATCTCAGGTTATGCATGTAACCATGGTTCTCTCAGAATAAGTAAAGAGATGCTGCATCCCTTTGCCATGCTTCCAGTATTCCTGCACACGTCTCCTTTTAGGCAAGAAGTGGATGACTTATTTTATAGGTGCCCTTTTATACTCATGGTCACACCAGTGGTGACGGCTGCATAGACTCCTGCTTCAGACACCAGTCATGCCAGAGGCATTCCACATAGGGCCCTCTAGGGGACGCAGTGTCTCGTTTCTTATTCTCAGGGAACTATGGTTACACGCGTAACCTGAGACGTTTTGTGATCTTACGAACTCGGGAATGCACTGCTCACGTGGTCAGTCCAGTAATGATTCAGACCAGTAAAACTTTTTGAACTATTCATTAAATGTCACATTTGTATGCTTATTTATTTTGTGTATAAAATAAACAAAAATAAAAGGAAATCCCACACACTATCAATACTTGCAGAAAAATATTTAAAAAAAATTATTAGCAATGTTTCAGTCTCATGACCTTCATCAAGCATATACACGGATATTGAACTGATATTAGGCTAATATTGTAGATCAGCCGCTGTGTTGGGTTTTGCTCAATACTATGTAGAAGAAAGATAATTAAATTTTATTACCGCGTGGTGAACCTATGATAACTCGTATTTAAACAACTATTGCTTTGTGTCATTGGCCAGATAAAATGACATAGAAAAGAAAAATGGACATAAGATAATTTTACAGTGAACCAAATGCCACACATATCCTTACAAGTACAAATTTGGTGGTATTATTTGTGCCCCCTTCAAAAATTGCCCTTGAGAAATTTTGTTTATATTGCCCCCCTCCCTGATGTAAAATGTTCAGGCTGCAGACTTGGCAACGATTGTATTTAATTGTACAATCATAACATAGTATAGACATTATATTAATTTCATAATGTCTTTAAACATAACAATATTGCTGACTATAAACTGATAATCAAAGAATGTGTGCGTCCGGTGTGCGGACCAACCTGTGAGTTGTCCGAGATGTGATGCGGGGATGTGCCTTATTGGCTCAAAAGTGTCCTCATCCCTAAGGTGCACCAGCAATGTGATCATAGACGGGAGATTCTCAAGAACGGAGGCCTCAACAGGCTGACTCTAAAGAAGCGTCCAAGAAGCGTCTCAGGCCAGCGTCCAGGGAGGCTCACAGAGAACCTAACACTTAGACCTTCTGAGTCAGCCCTGAAGAGTGGAGGCCTCAAACAAGAGGCCTAGCAATGCTCAAACCCAAGGGCAAGATGACCCAATACTGCTATCCAGGTGGAGCTCTGGTATCTACAGGAGTGGGGCAGACAGAAATGTTTTCCATAAAGTCTGTCTCTTGTTTAACTCCTAATTAGAATTATAACGAGTACTACACTCTTCTGTTTCTAATTCCTCAGAATTAGATACATGCATTGAACAATAGTATTATTTGAGCCAACAAGTGGAGCCAAAAAAGGAAACTTCCTATTTACTCATCCCTGCTCTGCCTACAACGCTTAATATCTACCTCACCGCAATGGCGGCCGCAGGACCCCAACTGTGGAGTGCAGGTGCTCAACTATCATCCCTCAGGAGAGTCAAGCCTAGGTGGAACCAATATCTGTGACCGCATTGAAAAAAGCGTGCATTTAACCCCCTCGAGTCAAGCACACTAGTTAGAACGTCAGATTCTATAATTCTGAAAAGAATCATATGAGAACGGACATGAATGCATCGCTATGAGTGCCTTAAACTCCCTCGAGAGCCGAACGCGATCATGTAAACTCTAACTACTGTCCCTCAGGAGAGAGCAGAAAGAAAAAAAGCTCCTTGCATGTATTGTAGTTAGTCGATCGTGGTCGACCAGTTGAACGCAAGCTGCTTTCCAGTCGATCGCGATGGTTGCACTCTAGTTTGCCCTTTCTCTCTCTTTACTATTCCCACGTCTCAGACCTCAAATACATAAAATATTAACCTTTATAGACATAATATTTCTTGAGTAAAGAAAACGCTGTATTTATTTTAAAGAACAGTTCTTTATTTACCCTTACAAGATCACTGATTACATTCAGCTCTGCACTGTGCTGTGTGTGTGCCAGAGGAGGAGGGGCGGAGCTATGAGCTGTGAGGATTTGCTTGACAGTCCAATGGAGTAACGAGATTTAACACAAGCTCTTTTAATTCTTTTCATTGTTTGTGAAGTATTTGTAAAATCCACTGACAGATGTAAAGGGTGACCAATAGCATTGCTTTATGAAAAATATGGTAACACTTAATAACACTTGAGTCACTTATTAGTGATGACTTATTATGATGATCTAATAATTTACAAAACATGATTATACATTCATAATTGATTAATAAGTAATATGCTAACATTTTATGAATGTTTTGTTAATTCAGTTACAAGTAATTTATAAATTATATGAAAACAAATAAATTACTCTTCTTAAAAATGCTGTTTTAGCATCCTGTATGTGCTTTTGAACACAGACCAGTTAATACTGATCATTTACTAAAGGTCTGTTCATAATTTGTTCAAGATTAGCCATTGTTTATTGAGACGATACTAAAACAATTTTGACAAATACTTTTTATAAGTGATAAAGTATCAACTAATAACTCATCAAACTTCTACTGTTTATTTCATGATTTACAATTTTTTTATAACACAGCACATTTGTAAATTGTTAACATTCCACTTA